>JASUAB010000054.1:237641-290831 GCA_037013595.1 Dicorynia guianensis
GCGCTACGCAGGCGCTCGTGCACCGCTGCTCATGCGTGAGGCTCTCAGGCCGTTGGGGCGACCACTGTTCTTGATGACCATCATTGCTGTGCTTCTGCTGCTGCCGCCGCCGACTGGCTTACGCAGGCGTCCAAGAGCGCCCGCACGCCGCTCGAGCGCGGCTGCTGTCGACACAGTCAGAGTGGCAACCTATCGGCGTTTTCTCTTCCTCTAGCTGACTTTATGCGGGCGCTGTGATTGCGAGTGTTGCTCACACAGTAGCATAGGACGTGGCACATGCAGGTAAATTGATGATAACTATATCCTTCGGGCATGATTGCCACGGAGATTTTTCACTAAAAGTACAGGACCCATTCCCACGACCGACCCAACCGACCCAACCGGCCCAACCCGAACCGAATCAACCCAAACTACCTGCCGAACGACCACGAGACCGATCAACCGACCAGCCGACTAACCAACCGAAACGAACGCGGCCGCCGCCCAGACCAATCGAGAACATCGCTTCGAACTGCAAACATAGCAAGAACCAGTACAACAGCAAATCCAGCAGATACACTCCGCTCCCAAGCCCCATCGGCCCGTGCTAACCGGTCATAACGTCAGGACCCCGTGGAAGACCACTCCACGAAGACCACGAACGAGTCCCTGTTTAGTACAGGTCCGGGATCTCCGACTGGGAACCCTCCCAGTCGACGTATCCCATCCCTGACTCTCGCAGGGACTCCTCCGTGATCTTGCCGTACAGCTTCACGTTGTAGAAGCATGGGTACGGCTGCCCCCATGTGCTCCTCACCCGGAGCACCGCTCTGGACGTCGCCGCGCGTTCACCCAGGCGGTGGAGGTCCGTGTGCAGAGTGGTTCTCTGCACATGGTTGACCCCCATTATGTTGTACCGCCAGGAGTGAACGCGGACGAATGTGTCGTCCAGAGCGACACCCGGGTTCATCGGAGCCTCTGAGGGCTCGTAAAGTGGCCTCCCGATCGGATCCTTCCGACCGGCTGCGATGTCCCTCTCGGATCATCGCACGGACCTCTTCCCGGGCCACGGGATCGGGTATGGAGATGAATAGCTCCATATCCTTGGGCGTGGCACCGGGGTCCAACGAACCCCCGTGAGGGATGTGTTCGATGGACACAGCGTGAGGAACCACATTGTGGTTCAACACGATGCCCCAGCTGCCCGGCGGGGTATGGCTCGGGAGCCACCGATGCTGACCCTCGACCGGCCAAGACGTCTGGGTGCGTCTTGGCGGTCGGTGGGTTCGCGCACCAGCACTCACCGGCCTCCTGCCAGGGCAGCAGGGCGTTGATGGGGACCAGGAGGGAGCGTGTTTGCTGGACGGTGGACGTATGTCATCCACCACTGCTGGAACTGGTTCCTGCTGTCGAACCACTTCTTCAGCGGCAGGGGCATCCACGTCGTCGACGTTTGCATCAGATCGACGTCAGCCCCTTGGAACCGACTGAAGAAGTTGATGTTGTGCAGTTCGAAGTCGATGTTCTCGACCGTCCGGAGAATCTTGACCTCTCGGTCCACATTCGTGGGAAGATCCGAGAGGATGTCGGCGGCCGCGCGCGCTCCGGCGTCGTAGCCGGCTTCACGGAATTGCCCCCGCAACTCCGTGACGGCGTCCTGGATTCGAAGCATCGACTCATCCACGTTGTCGTGGATGGCGATCATCTTCTCCTCCAGGACGCCGATGAACATGTCGGCTGAGACGATCTCGTGGTCGTCAACAGCCCGCTGAAGGTAGCCTTTGATGACTCCTTCGACGTACTCGTCGATGTTGCCTCTTGTCTTCTGGAAGAAACGATCCCACAAGGTATCATCGGTGTTGATGTCGATGTACCTTGTGAGTCGCTCTTGGACGGCTTCGACGAAGTCGCGCGGGATGTAGTAGGGAGATTCGGTGCTCTGGCGACTGAGCACCAAGAGCTCGGGATAATCCCTTTGAAGCTGGCGCATTTCTTTGATCGTCTGGATGACGAGAGTGTTGATTTTGCTGAATTCCACTTGCATGAGGAATTGATCGGTGTAAATTTGCTTGAATTCCGAGCGGAATTCTTGAGGAAGTTTGGCAACTTTCTCGTCGATAGTGCCAGACACTTGCGCTAGTGCCTGGGTTCTGTAGTCCAGAGGATCGTCGCTTAATAAGAATGGGTTGCTGGTGATGATTGTATTTGGTTGGCTGAAGTACCAATACATGGAGCAAAACCCAGTAAATAAAAGCAGCATGAACCAGAATGCGATTTTCCAGGGATTGTAACCGAGGATTGAGGAGGAGGAGCTGCGTGAACGGCGGAAGTTCCGACTTCCGAAGGAATGATGTGACGAGGATTTATGGCTGTGGTGAGGCCCATGGGAGCCGGCTTTCGAACCCATTCGGCTGGCGACACGATCTGGGGGATTGAAGCTTGCAGTACCGTGATCCAAGGCAGTTGTCCCTTCATTGAAGGCTCCAGTCGTTGCCTCTTGGACAGGCTGATGTTGCGCAGGCTCTTCTGGTATGGCAGCTGGTCTTCCAGCGGTCTCTCTTGCTGTAGAGTATGCTTGAGGAATGGGGCTAAACCGCATTGCTCGCTGGCCGATCGTACCGCGACCAATGGTCGCTTGTTGCATGAGAGTTGCCATGTCTTGACCGGGGGAGAAGGTCGGAGCTGCGGGAGGTAGAGTCGAGCGTTGAGCTCCACCGTAAGCTTGAGAGACAGGACCTCCGAGAACGCCAGAGGCTGCTTTCTTGGCTCCGGTCGATCTAGTAGCGGGACCAAGAGCTTGGAATTCGCTGGCAAGAGAACTTCCACGAGTAACCTGCGAACGGGTAACGCGGCGTGGAGTGTCCGTAACGCTAGGCATCTTGATGGTTCTGTCGACTTTGTTAAGTGACGGAAATTGATGAGTGACGAGAGTTGATGAGTGAGATAAGTTTGAGAGTCGAGAGCTTTTGCAAGTGCTTGAAAGCGTTTGAAAGTTTTGATAGAAGAGCGTTGCTTGCTTGAAGAGCTTTAGAAGATGTTTGAGTTTTGAAATCGTTTGAAAGCTGTGCTTTTGCAGTCGATGGAAAATCTTCGATGAGCAAGTGCTGGTGAAAAAAGAAAACTTAAAAGGTTGTGGGCGGGAGGAAGCAAAATAACAGATGCCGGAGAGGCTCCGTGCGTGAAACTGTGGGAAGGTGCGCAGACGGCAAGAGCGACCATCAACAATAATCAATTGGAGACCCACAATAGGTAGATATATAATTCATCAATGGCAAATGATGCATTCACGCAACGCTCCGCGCATTTGGCAGCAGGACTTGGCTCACGCAAATGGTCGTGATTAATTCGAGAGCATCATGAACTTTTTCCTTCCCAATTTTCTGACGCGCTCCGACGCCCTGATCAAGAAATGTAGGGCAACCCGAGTTTTGCTGTTATCAGATGGTGCACATTTAGACATTTTTATATCAGGTAGTCGCGACGAATCTGAAACAAAGAAAACAAACACCAAGAAATTACCACTTTGGGAAAGTCTCTTACATCACCGCCAACTTCAATCGAAATTCGGTGGCTGGGCTTTCGGAAATTCGAACGAGAATGATAGCACTAACTTAGAACCGCATTCGAGGCATAGTCTTACAAGCGATACCCAGAAGCCTCACTTGAATGAACAGAATCCGAACCAGTCACTGGACTACCTTAGGCTTGAATCTAACGAGTCCACCTATCTTTGATGATCTGTCCAAATGCTCTCCTATTCGAGCGTGGCGGATTGAAGTTGATATCGATAACAGGCATGCTGACAAGATCATGAGACGTTCTTGCGGGTAAGCTTTGAGTCAGGGCCCCCTCGATACCGATACCTGGGCCTGGGTCGACGGGGTCATAGATAAGGCAGTGTCTGAAAATTATAAGGTAGTGTCTCGGATAAACGGATAAATTTCTAGACACGATATATTTTAATATATATCTAGAAATTACTATAAATAGAGTTTATATATTCCTAGATATAATATATTTTAATATATATCTAGAAATTACTATAAATAGAGTTTATATATTCCTAGACATAATATATTTTAATATATATTATAGAAGGTTTAACCGCTTTAGTAAGTAACCTATAAAATCTTTAGTAATATATATTAGCTTTAATATTACTACTTAACTCGATATATACTATTATATTATAGAATAGTAATATATCTAGAACGTAAAATAACGTCTATTATATTATTTTATAATAGATTAAAACTAATTAGGTAAATTAAAATAAAATATTAACTTAATAGATATAGGGCTAATATATCTTCTAAACTCTTACTAAATTAGTTAATTAAGGATAGTAATTTAGAAAATAGCGTTAGACTTAATAATAATAAAAGTAATAAAAGTAATAAAAGTAACTCTAACTTATATTATATATATACTAATAAAATTAATAACTTCTAGATAGGACTTTCTTAAGTAAGTTCACTATATAGTATACGTATTACTATCCTATATTAAGCTATAGTAGGTGGAGATTTGTAAGGGCTCCGCTGGAAGGAGGTCAACCCTTGTTAGGGTTAAGGCCGGACTACTAACGGACCGTATATAATATATTACTAGACGGACCCCTATTAGTCTATATATAATTAGAGGACTAGACTATATAAATAATTAGAGATAGCCCCCTCTATTATCTTAGAAAGATAAGAATTAATCTTTAAATAAATCTTTTAATAAAATAAGACCTCTCTCCTTCTCTCTCCTATTATTTACTATATACGAACTATATATAGATTTTATATAATAGTAAATCTCCTTATATTATTTTATAAATCCTTATAATTTTAATCCTTTCTAACTCTATTAGGGGAATAACCCGTTAAGATAGTATTATAAACTTATTTTTAGGATAATAAAGTTATAGATAATAAATTAAACTCTAGTTTTCTATTAGCTTTACTTATAGATACTATACGGACTAAAGCCGTTACGTAAGTAGCTTAAGTAAATATTAAAGAGACCTTTAATAAAGAAGCTACCTACTAGTAGACTATAAATAACCTTTATTATAAGGAGTAATGTTTAATTAGAATTAAGAAGTAGTATAAGATTTAATAAAAAATCTAAAGAATTAATAACTATATATAAACTCTAAATAATCTATTATTAGTCTAAGACTATCTAATTATTAATCTTAAATTAGATTTAGCTAAGGAAGTCTCTACTACGGAAGAACTAATTTTCTACTTTATTTCTAAATTTAGACTATAAGTAGTCTAAATAATATTTATATCTATACTAAGTCTACGTCTAGCTCCCCTACTAGAATATAAAGGATATTATAATTAGGATTTATAAGACTAGATTTACTTTATAAAAAATACTTTTAACGTTACTCCGTCCTACTTTTAAACGGACCGTATATAGATTATATAAACTATATAGTTATTTTATAAGGAAGTTAAAGAAATCTAGTTTTAAAAGTAGAAATAAGAAGAAGACTAAAATATAATAATATAATAATAATTTAAATTATTTCTTATTAACGTAGTTTAAGACTCTTTTAACTATAACCTTAACGCCTCTATACGCTTTACGGATACGCGCTAGTAGAAATTATAGATAGTATAGAACTTTATAAGCTACCTCTTATAGTTAGAAGATAGCTAGAATATCTTATATTCTAATAAGTAGAAGATATAGAACCTACTTACTAGGCTATATCCTAAATTATAAAACCTTATTATTTAAACGGTACTAATATATAATTCTTATAAATTATTTATTATATAAGTAAGCTATCTTAAGGATATACTAAGGGACTAGTAATAGAACGTTATTAGACTACGCTTAGAATCTAAAACGTAAGACTAAGAAAAAAGTTATAGCTCTACTAGTAAAGATATAAATATAAGATATTATTTAGAAAACTCTCTTTCTAGTAACCGTTATACTTAATAATAAGACTATTTATAGTCTTATTATAGACCGTACGGCTCCTAAGTATAAGACTAAAGATAAAGATAAGCCTTATTATTAAATTATAATCCTATTATATACTAAACTTATAGTAAAGAGGGTTGTACTTCCCTAAACTATTTTAAGAAGTAATCTAGGATAAATTAAGTAAATACTAATTCTAATATAAAAAAAGAAAAGAGTAGGTTATAGCCTCTATAATAGCTTTATATATAAAAGATAACGTAGAGAAATATTATACGTTAATTATTAATATAGAGATTATTAATACTATCTACTAATATAAGTTAGTATAAGTAATACTTAATAGTAGCGCGGAGGTAAATATTATTAATAAGAATTTTACTAAGTAGTTAAACCTATAACGTAAGGAGGGTGTAGACCTTCTATATATATATAGATTTAATAGTAAGACTATTATATACTATAGTACTTATAATATAGAGTTAACTCTATATAATAACTAGTACTAGTTAAGAATAGTTATAGACTATTTCTATTTTATAAACTTAACCTATAGTACTAGTATAATCTTTAGACTTTCTATATTATAGTAAGAAAGTATAATTA
Organism: Dicorynia guianensis; assembly: GCA_037013595.1. NCBI lineage: Eukaryota > Viridiplantae > Streptophyta > Magnoliopsida > Fabales > Fabaceae > Dicorynia > Dicorynia guianensis. Next base: position 244,161 of record JASUAB010000054.1, read on the forward strand.
TTAATTATATAATTTTTATATAGTACTAGAGAGTCTAATCTTCTTAAATAAAAATTAATTCTCTAAATAAATTTATAAACGCGCTTAGAGTAAACTCTCTAGTATATACTATTTATATATCTTTTATTAAAAGTTATATACTAACTATTATTAGACTGTCTACGGCTACTAGCCTTCTAGATAAATTTAAGGAGTTTTAAGATATATTCTTAGATAAGAAAATTAAGAAGTTTCTACTATTTAAAGAAGATAATTATACTATTAAATTAACTAGGGAACTACTCTATAGGGTTATTTATAATCTCTCTATTACGGAGTTAAAGATATTATAGTAGTATATTAATAATAAGCTTATAGTAGGCTAAATTAGATATTTAGTAAGTCCTACTAGCGCCCCCGTAATATTTATACTAAAGTAAAATAATTTTTTATAGCTATATATTAATTACCGCGACCTAAATAATATTATAATAAAGAATTATTACCCGCTTCTACTTATTAGTAAGATCCTAGATAAGCTTATTAGAGCTAAGTACTTTATAAAGCTAGATCTTAAGGAAGTCTACTACCGTATCTATATATAGAAAGAGGATAAATAGAAGACGGTATTTTATATATAATATAGCTATTTTAAATATTTAATTATATCTTTTAGTCTAGTAAATACTCCTATAACCTTCTAAGCGTATATTAATTATATACTAGTAAGCCTAGTAGATATCTTTTATATTATATACCTAAATAATATTCTTATCTATTTAAATAGTACGTAAGAGTACGTAGTATATATATAAGTAGTACTTAAATAATTAAGAAAATTTACGTTATTTATAAACTTAAAAAAGTATAACTTTAATACTATAGAAGTAACCTTTCTAAAATATATAATTATTTTAGATAGGATCCGTATAAAGACTAAAAGAGTTAAGATAATTAAAAAGTAGTCTAAGTTAGATATTTTTAGAGTAATTTAAGTTTTTTTTAGTTTTATAAACTTCTATTAAAGATTTATTAAAAACTTTACTAAGCTATCCGGACCGTTAATAAATCTATTATAAAATTTAATAGAAGTAAAGCGCTAAAGTATATTATAATTAAGTAAAGAAGAAAAGAAAGTATTCTATAAATTTAAGCTTATCTTTATAAAAGTACTAGTATTAAGATACTTTAATCCTAGGCTTCTAATTTAACTAGAAACGGACGCGTTAATAGTTATAATTATAAAGATTATATTTTAATTATTTAATAATAGTTAGTATCCTATTACGTATTAGTTAAGGAAATTAACTAAAACTAAGATAAAATAGCTTATATAGGAATAAAAGTTATTAATAATTATATAAGTATTTTAGTAATAGCGGTACTACTACGCTGATATAGTCTATCTAATTAAAGTCCTAATAAACTATATTAATCTAAAAAGAATAATTAAGGTCTAATAAATAATAGGGAAAGTTACTTATTAAATAATATTTTTTTCTAAGTTTAATTTTACAGTTAGATATTAAGTAGGAAAAATAAACCTAGCTAACGTATCCTTTAGGTAACTAGACTATTCTAAGTCTATAATTAGAGAGAGTATAGACCGTATACTACTAACCTTAAAAAAGAAGATAAACCTTAATAAATTTATATAAAGTAATATACCTAGCGTAGGATAAGTTAAAATCCTAAATAAAAGCTTAACTAGATAGAGTTTAGATTATATATATTCTTTATAGACTACGGAAAAAGGAAAAGCTAACTAATCTAAAAATATAAAGACTTATTTCTAAATAGATTTATAGACTATAGACTATTAATATTAAAAAGTAGTATTATAGCTACTTTAAGTACTAAAGACCTATTCTAAGATAAAATATTATTTAAAGAGCTTATTATAAGGTAATAATAACTTAATTACTTTATAAGTAATATAATTATATTATATAAAGAGAGAAAAGAAAAAAGAAAGGTAAAAAAAGTTAAATAATTAGTTAAAAATAGCTTACTATATTACCTTAAGGTACTATACGTACCTATAGAATAAGTAATAAGAATAGAGATCCTATAAAAATACTATAATAATAAATTAGTAGGCTACTTTAGAAGATCTTATATAGTTAATCTTATATTAAGGAAATTCTTATAGCTAAAGTTATATATAGACGTTAATAAATACGTAAGAACGTACCCTATATATTAATAAAATAAAGTTTATAGATATTAATTATATAGTTAGATATAAAGATTTTAGTAGCTAGAAGCTTCGTTCTAGAAGATCTCTCTTAATTTTATTATAGGACTACCTCCTAGTAAGAGATAAGGTAAAGTATATAATTATATCTTAATTATTATAGACCACTTTATAAAGTTCATAGCCTATATTCTCTATACTAAGAATATTACTACTAGGGAGTTCTTTAAGGTATTATAAGATAAATAGATCTATAAGTACGGAGTATCTAGGGGTATTATCTCTAATAGAGGAACCTTATTTATTAGTAAATTCTAGGTAGACGTCTCCTACTATCTAAGTATTAAATAGAGACTTAGTATAGCTTTTTATCTATAAATAGATAACTAAATAGAGAGACTAAACTAAGTACTAGAATTCTACCTCTAGTACTTTTACTATAAATAATAAGATTAATAAATTATTTACTTATAGTTAGCGGCGTTTACTTATAATAATAGTATATATACTATAACGTAAATATTACCCTTTAAGATAGTACTTACTTACGTACTATAACTAGGCCTTAATAATATTCTTAGTAGGGAAGAGAAAAAAGTATCTAATACTAAGTAGAGAGTTATAAACCTTTACTAAACTTTTAAATAGATTAAGATACGCTTATAAGTAGTATATAACTTCTAAGCTAATTATTATAATAAGAAATATATATTATAAAAGTTTAAGAAAGGAGATTAAGTCTTACTAGTAATAAAGAATTTAAAGCTTATACTACCTAATATAAAGTTAAAGTTAGCCTACGTAGGCCTATTTACTATCTAAGAGCTAATTAGTAGATAGGCCTATCTATTATAGCTCCCTCTATCTTACTAGATTTACCTAGTCTTTTATATAAGCTACCTAGAGCCGTAGGAACCGTAAGAAGGTAAAAAATTAATAATACTTCTTAATATTAAACCATTTAATAACTAGGAGGAGTATAAAGTTAATAAAATTATATAAGAACGAGTAATCTATAGAGAATAATAATTCTTAGTTAAATAGAAGAATTAGAGGGATAAGGATAATATCTAGAAGATACTTAACTATTTAGAGAACGTATAAGAAGTACTATAAGGATTTTTATAATCTAAAGGAAGTATACGCCTAAGAGGCTATTTAATAAAATATAGCTAGACTAGTAACTAACTATTAATAAATATTCTAAAGGTTAGGGTTATAATAGCCCCTAAATCTAACCTAGAGATTATATATTAGCTTAGCTAGATAACTATTAGTTACCTACCTATAGACCGTAAACGGTCTAAGTATAGACTTACTAGTACTAAAGCTAATAAAAAACTAAATAAAGTAGATATTAGAAATTTATTAGCTTAAATCTTAAAATTAATAAAAAAGAAAGACTATAATAAAGAATTCCTATAAGTAACTATCTACTTATAACTACGTAAGCCGCGAACTAACCTATTAGGTAAAACCTAAATATTATAATTCTAGTAGCTACTCTTTATATATAGCTTCTTAGCTATTAGAGGAGGAGTTAGTATAAAGTTAATCTCTAATAACTCTAAGGAAGAATCCTTAGGAGGTACTAGTTACTTATTAATTAAAGTAGTAGGAGTGACTAACGCTAATATTAGAGTAATTAAAGTAGTTATAACGGCTAGGGTAACTAAACTTAATACTATTACTAAAGAACTAGAAGAACTAGTAAGGCTAGTAAAATAAATAATAATAAAATAAGCTATAGTAGGTAAGTTATAAGGCTAAGTAAATAGAGGTTATATATAACTAATAGCTAACTTAGACGTAGTTAACGCTAGCTAAGAAGTAGCTTTAATCTTAGCCTAAGTAGGAGTTAAAGGAGCTAAAAAAGCTAGTATAGAAGCTAATAAAAATATACTATATTAAGTTAAAGAGGATAGAATAGGCGCTAAAGTAATAGTCTTAGTATAGACTAGTAGAGCTTTAATAGACTCTAAGGTAAGGATATTAACCTTTATTATTATTATTATTATTAAAGTTAATAACTAGTACTATAATAGCTAAGTGAGAAGAAGAGAGCTAAACTATAATTATATAACCTAATAGATAAGTTACTGGGCTTAGTAATAGCGTCTAAACTAGAGAATAAACTAGTAAACTACGTATAAATAAAATATAGTAAGAAGGACGTAAAATACTAGTAAAAGTAGTAGTAAGATACTTAACTAGCGTCTAAGTTAAATTAACTTATTGTGAAATGATATGAGGTAATTTATTATATCAGTAAGTAAAACGATTATTAAGATACTTGTTATATCAGGATAACTTAATATAAGATACTTATTATATTAGGAGGTACGTTCATATTTTATTATTTATAAGATAATTTATTACTTAAATAAAACGTAATATAATATTAGGTAATAAAGACTTAAATTAAACTACTTTTTTCTCTTTATCTCTATAGATAAGATCGCTACTTATAGTATATAAGTTAATAATCTAGGGGAACTAAACTATAGTTTATTATATTATAATTTAATTATTATAATTTCATTCGTCACGTTTAATATAATATAATATATTATAAAATTATACTCCCCCTTAAGTATATTAATACTTAACTTATAATATAGTAAAATATCTTAGTCCGAATAAAATATACCTAAATATACTAATAAATTTATTAACTTATCTTATTATTAATCTTATTCTATAACCTCCTATACCTAATTTACCTTTATAACTAAAGTACGCGTTTTATATTTAATATTTTAAACCTCTTTATAATATACTTATACGGGTTAGTAAGTCGGGAGTCCTTTAACTATATTACTATAGTTTTATCTTAGTATAATATTCTTTATTATTTAGGATACGAGGTTATAAGTATAGAGATAGATTAGTACTAATAATTATAACTTCTTAGATAAGGACGTTTAAGTTTACTTAATAGATAGTTTATCTTTTTTATTAAGTAATCTTTTAGAATTTAGCGTAATAGTTATATATTCTAGCGTTATTTTTATTATTATTTTAGAAGTTTATAGTTTAACTTAAACGGTCTTTTTAATATTTAGGTAAGAATAATATAGGATTACTAATTTTATTATAGATTTATCTAATATAATCTTTTTAAATAGCTTAAAGTTCTTAAATATTTTATTACTCTTTTAAATTTATTATTAATAATACTTTCTTTTAGTCTTTTAGATTATATCTTTAATAGTACGCTATTAAAGTTATATAGGTATCTCTTTCTTAAGGGGATCTCTTAATATTATAATACGTATCTTTAAGTTTAGAATATAGCTTTTATATATTTATTATAATCTAATACTTCTTAATACTATTAACTTCTATATCTCGTTAGGAGGGGCGTACTAGTTTATATTTAAAAGTAATACTTTAATTATTTCTAATAGTTCTAAATCTTTATCTATTAGTAAATCTTTAACTAAATAAGCTTATTAAAGTAGTAAGTTAGGTAAATATTTTAATAAAGTAGATAGTATATTAGTCTTTCTAAGCGTTATATTAAACGTAGGTAAAAGCTTTCTAGCTATAAGTTTTAACTATAGTATCTTAAACTATCGCGACTTAAGAATATTTAGGGATAATACTAACTATTAATATATTTTAATATCTTTATTATCTAAAATAGTATCTAATATTCTACGGGTCTCCGTATCTTTATCTTTAGTTAAGATATTATTATTATTAGTATCTTTAGATATCCCTTATATAGCCTTCTTTTTTATTAATTTTAAATTATCTTCTTCTTCTTAAATAGTATCTAATATTCTTATAAAGAGGTTATTATATTATATAATATCTTCTTTTATAATAGTATAAGGTCTACGTTTTACTTTATTAATATTATTTAAGAGGATTTTAGATATAGATTTTTCCTTTTTAAGAGGATTACTCTTTAATATAATTAATTTTTTTTACCGGGTATTAAATTAGTTTAACTAATATAATATTTTTATAATATAAGCTAACTTATATTTTACTAAATCTTTTTAATCTAATACTCTTATTTTAACCTTAGTATATATTATTTAAATATATTATTTAAAGAAAAGATTTTATTCTAGCTATAGTATTTTCGTTATATAAGAAACTCTTTTAAGGTATAATAAGGTCTTAGTTTAAAGGTATTATACTAGGTATATAAAATAGGGGAGGAGAGGAGTAAGGTCTTAATAAGGTAGAACTACTAACTAATAATTACTATTTAGATAAATAAAACTTAACTATAAACTGACTTTAAAATAAAAGGAATTTAAAGGGAATAATAATAAAAAAAAAAGTATAGGTAGAGTTATACTTTAAGTTAATATATAAAATATAAATACTTAAATTAATATATTTTATATAACTATAGTAACGCGAATCAAAACTTCTAGAATTAATAAAGAAAATAGTTAATTTAACTTTTAAATAGGTATAGATTAGGCTATAACGTTAATTAGATTACTTAATTTAGTAATAAACTTATTAATATACTTCTAGAAGGATGATACTAGTAGCCTTTTTATAAAGACGTTAGTAATATTATCTAAACTAGTAATATAATAAAGTTTTAAGAGTCCTTCTTTAAGAGATTACTTAATAAAGTAATATCTAATATTAATATATTTAGAGAGCTTCGTAATCTTATAATTTATAGTAAGATTAATTACTAATTTATTATTAATAAATACGTTATTTATATAATTTAGGGAGAACTCGCTAAATACCTTATAAAACTACTTTATTTTAGTAATAATAATAGCTAACGCTATATATTTAGCTTTATAAGATAATAACGTAACGACTTTCTATAGCCTTAAGAACTAAATAATTAGTAATTTATTAATAAATATAATAATTCTAGTTATTAATCTTCGGTTAATAAGATTTAATATATAGAATATATTATAATAGATTTCTATTTTACCTTTCTACGGTATATAAGGGAATCTAATACTATATAATATTATTCTTTTTAGGTAGCGTAGTAATAACTTAGCCTTATTAAGGTAATCTTATCTTAGGTTAAATATAAATTAAGAAAGTATACTAAGAGTAAATAAGATATTAGAACGGGTAGTAACTATTAGGTATATTTCTAATCTAATAATCTTCTAATATTCTATTTAATTATATTATTGATTATCGTCGAGGTTTAGATACTAATTTAGTTTAATAGGTAAGATAAGTAGGTTATAATCCGTTATTTTAAATCTCTTAAGGATTCTATTAGTATATAATCTTTATATTAAGACTAAATACTCTTTATAATATCTAATTTTAAATTCTAGGATATATTTTACTTATCTAAGATCTTTATATAAGAATCTTAACTTAATAAAGTTTTTTACTTATTCTATATATTATAGTTTCCTGAAGAAGAGTAGATTATCTATATATAGATAGATAATAACTTAATAAGTATTTAGAAATACGTAGAGGTTAAATATTATTATTTTAAAATTATTTAAGGTAAGGTATAATATAATTTTATTATACTATTAACGTCCTAATTATTTTAACCTATAAATATACTTTCTTAGTCTTAGATCTTTACTATTTTTATTAAATCTAGAAGGTATCTTTATATAAATCTCTTTATTTAAATCTCTATAAAAGAAGGCGGTATCGACATCTATTTATTTAATTTTTAAATTAAATAAGGCTAAGATAGTAAGTAGTAATTAGAGTAATTTATATCTAGCTATAAGTAAGTATATCTTATTATAATCTTTACCTAGGCGTTATAAATATCCTTAAGTAATAAGATAAGCTTTAAAGCGAGTGACTTAACTATCTAGTATATATTTTATAGTAAATACCTATTAATATCTAATAGTTTATTAATTTTTATTATTAACTATATCCTATATATAATTCTTCTTAAGTAAATCTAGTTCTAGTAATATTACGCTTAGCTATTTTTTATTATTTACTAATTTTATAGCTTTACTATAGTTATTAAGGATCTAAATTAAATAGGTAAAATCTATCTTATAATTATTAATATAATTTAATAATTTAGACTTTTAACTAATCTTTTCGCGTTATTATAATTTAGTAAATTCTAGTAGTTCAGGTTAAGGTCGTCTTATAGGGATAAAGGATTATATTTTAAATATTAAGTTAATTAATAGTATAATTATTTTAACTATTTAACTAGTAGGTTTATTATTTATTATTTTAATTATCTTAATATCTTAATATTACGGTTCCGTTTTAAGTTAAGAAGGTATTATATTATTTTAATTATTAGAGATCTATATTACTCCCCCATTTTTAATTAGTAGGGTAAAAATAATAGATCTAACTTTATAAATAGAGTATAACTTTAGAATAAAGATATAAAAAATTTTATCTAATTTATAATATCTAACGAAGGTAGCTTTATATACTAATTTAGATAGCTTTAAATTAGTTTACCTTTTTTCTTTACTGATATAAATCTAATATTTTTAACTAAATAGATAGAGGTAATAAACGGTTAGTTTCGTTCTAAATAATAGTTTAAATAGTATAGACTTTAATATAGAATAATTTAGTCAGTTCCTAAGATAGTATACGGTAAAGTATAACTCTACCTATAAGAATTATAGTTACGTATATAATTTAAATATACCTCTTATTATTTAAGTTAGTATCTAATTAATTCTTTTAGTAACACCGTTTAATTTATAAATATATAGAGGAGAGGGTTCCTAGTTAATTCCTTCTAATTAGAAGTAATTTTAAATATAGTTATTAACGTATTTCTTTTTATTATCTATACGAAAACGTTTAATCTTTATATTAAATTATATCTTTACCTTTTAAGTAAAATTAACTATTAACTAAAATATATTAGATTTTTATCGTAAGAATATAATCTAAGTATATCTTATAAAGTTATTAATAAAAGTTATATAGTATTACTTTCTCCCTAACAAATTAACAGCGAATTTACTAGATAGATTAAAATAAATAAGGTTAAATAGTTTTACTAATTTAATTCTAATACGTTCTAGTAATTAATAGGTAGACTTTATTAATTTATAAACTTTATAGAAGAAGTCCTTTAGTTTAATTAGTATTTTATTTCCGTCGGAGTAATCCTATTATTAAAATAATTTAAAATAACTAATTAAGTTATAAAAGTTATAAAATAAAGTACTAAATATAAAAGATTTATTTAATAATTATTTTATTTAAATAATAATTCCTTTTGATATATTTAGTACCTAAAGTATAATTCTTGAGCCTATTAATAATTTATAAATAAGAAATAGATTTTTATCTTTTATTTTAAGGTAATAGCTATGCTTTTAATATAATATCTAGCTAAATAACTAAGTATTAATTATTTTAAGTATAAATAATACTTACTAGATAGTTACTTTATTATTTAAGCTATTTAGGAACCTAAGTTAGATTTTAATAGTTCTAATACTATAAGACTTATAAATCTTTCCTCTTACTACTTAAATACTCCTAATATAAGGTATTATTTTTACGAAATCGTCCTTATATAATAATATATAGATTAAATAGCCTATATTAAAAATCTATAAAGGGGAATAAGTAATTATATTAATAAAATAATTATTATTAAATACGCTAGTCACTATAAAAGTAACTATATTATAATTTAATAATTTTTTATAATCTTCTTAGACTTTAAACGCGTTACTTTTCTTTTATTTATCTTTATTTAGTTAAAAATACGTCTTATATATATAATTTTAGAAGTTAAAATCTCTTTTCTTATAGTATAAATATTTATTATTTCTAAGTTTATTATTTATTAACTCTTTAGTTAACTTATCCTTTTAATCTTTTTACTTCTTATTCTTTTTTTTCTTAGTAGGATTAGTCTTTATCTAATATACTAATCCGGATTCGTTATTATTTAAAAATTATATTAAATTAAGTATTTTACTCTAAATAGTAGAGAATGTAATAATATCCTTTAAAATAATATTATTAATTATATTTATTATTAAAAGAGGAAGAGAAGTAAGAAAGAAATACCCCTTAATATTATCTACTTTAAATATATTTTAAAGATTCTATATAACTAATTTAGTTAATAAGTGATATCTAATTACTATTTTATACTAGATAGATTTAAATTTATTAAGATATTCTTTTAAGGACTTACCTTCTTCTATTTATATATTTACTACTTAAGTAAGTAAATAAATAGTACTTAGTTCTATATTATAGTTAAACCTCTCTAAGATCTCCTTCTAGGCGGTTAATAGATAGTTATACTTTAAAAGAAATAATAATAGATTATTATTAATTAATACTATAAGAAAGGTTATTACTTTATTACTTAAGTAAGGGAAGTTTATTAAATTTATAAGTATATTTAGATTTAAGATAATAAGAGTATATAGTAACGCTTTAATAGTAAATCTCTAAGTCTTTTATTATATAGTAAAGTCGTCTCCTTAATTATTTAATTTTAGTAGTAATTCGATTTTAAATAATAGTTATTATAATATAATAGAAGGGTCTAAAGGAAATAATTAGTAGTTAGAATCTATTATAAAATAGTAAAGTAGGTAAGTAAAGTAATCTACTTATTTTAGTAACTTTTTAATATATATAATTAGAACTTTATTTATTACGCTTAGTATACGCCGGGCTTATAACCTATAAAATAATATAAGGTAATTTATTATATTAGTAAGTAAAACGATTATTAAGATACTTATTATATTAGGATAACTTAATATAAGATACTTATTATATTAGGAGGTACGTTTATATTTTATTATTTATAAGATAATTTATTACTTAAATAAAACGTAATATAATATTAGATAATAAAGACTTAAATTAAACTACTTTTTTCTTCTTATCTTTATAGATAAGATCGCTACTTATAGTATATAAGTTAATAATCTAGGGGAACTAAACTATAATTTATTATATTATAATTTAATTATTATAATTTCGTTCGTCACGTTTGATGTGACATGATATATCGTGAAATCACAAGATATTTATTACGTCACCTCTACCTGGCTACAGAAATACTAGGCGGGTGTAGCTATACGCGCCGTAAAATAGTACCTAATCCGTCTAGATTAAGTACCTAAGTACTACCTAGGCCTTAACGGAAAGATAACTACTTAAGCTAAAGAGAGATTTAACTCTAATAATAGAGCTAGAATCATAGAAATACGCTACCTAGGTAAGTAACGCCCCGAAGCCAGCTTCTACTTAGTAGTAGCCTTTACTAAGGATAAAGAAGAGGTAGCTCAATTACTACTAGCTAGGGAGGTAACTATAGACGGAATTACCGTCTTTACTAGGGAATTTCTCGAAACTCCCTTACTACGTTAATATAAGAAATACTGGAGTCTTACCTGTAGCACTTCCGCCTGTAAAAGCGCCCGTAAATACGCTAGCTATAGGGAGGATTATAACGACTGTCTAGCTCCGAACCCTTTATACTATAATTATGGGTCCTACGGGCACCGTCTATTCTAAAAGCGGTACCCTAAGATTTAAGAAAGGATAAAGGCGACCTTATAATAAGTAGCTAAAGTCCTATTTTCTTATACTCTTCTCTCTTTACCGTTCCTAGGTTCAATTTATTAACCCTAGAAACCACCTAAGATAGGCTATGTTAGCCTAGAGTCCTCTCTATAATCTCTGCTAACCTAGATAAATCGGCGCTCGTAGTTACTCCGCTTTTTAATAAGTCTAGGTATCGGGATACCTTAGCTATCGCTATTTAGGAGCCTAGCTTCTATAATATTAATAGTAAAATCCTAATACTACTAGCTTAAGATTAAAATTAGACTTAGATCGCGCCTCCGTAAAGGTTTACCCGCCTACGCTTAGTACTATAGATTAATCAGAAGATAAGATATCACCCTATAGAATTAGATACTATAGATATTACTATAGCTCTTCTTCTACTAGATAAATATACTCCGGTCTTTATAGTATCCGTATATATCCTAGTATATAAAGATAAATAGTAGGGACTCGATCGGCTTTTGGTAAATATACTTCTACTTACTAAGGTAATTAGCGCGACTCGTATATAATACCTAGGACTAAAAGTACTCCTTATAGGAGACTTTAACCACTATAACGTTCTATAGGGAGGTACCTAAGTAGTAAAATAGTAGTACTCCGACGAAGTAGATCTACTTATCTACTTTATAGATAAGTAAGGCCTTTAGGCGCTCCTACCTCCTAGGATAATTACCTTTAAAGGAGTAAATAGGGGTCAGTTAACAATCGACCTTATACTTAGGACTACGCGTATTAAGGAATCGGTACTCTATAGTAGTATCCTAGATAATAACTTTAGCTCTAATTATCAACTAATTCTAGTCCGGATAGCCCTAGTAGTACTAGTTACCTAAGTATCTACCCGCTTTCTCTTTAAGTAGGCGCCTTAGGACCTAATTAATACTATAGTCTAATAGGAGATGACTGAATAGCCCCTAACGCTAGACGAGTAAGAAGTATACCTCTAAAGAATTATAACTAATACAGTTAGATAATACTATCCTAAGGTACGCCCGTCCCCGTACGCGAAGTAATAGTAGAACGCTAACTTATCGCGACTAAGATAAGAGTTTATATAGAAAAAGAACTATACTAGGTTACTCTACCGTACCAGGTTTAATAATAGACTAGAGTACTACGCCACTAAAGAAGCCTTAAGGAACTTCTATAAAGCTATTTAGATATAGAAACGTACCTATTAGCTAGACTTCCTTAATAATATAGATAATATCTAGAAAGTAGTAAAGTATATAGACCCCGAGGCTAGATAACGATTTATAAGTATTCTAGTACTAAAGTAGTAGGATAAATCTAAGACTATAAGTAATATAGATATTACTAAAGGATTACTTACTACCTTCTTCCCAGAGGCCCCGGAAGCAGTAATAGAGGAGTAGTAAGGATATTAATCTCTAAAAGAGGACCCGCTATTACTAGAAGATAAGATAAAGCGCGTAATTAGCGTAGTAAATCCTTCTAAGGTACCGGGTTATAACAAGTTACTAACCTTAGTATAGTAAAAATTATAGCCGACTATTAGTAAATATATTACTAGGTTATATAACTCCAGTCTAGAATAAGGAAAACTCCCCTAGACGTAAAAGATAGCGAAGATTATCCCCCTAAGAAAGGAAGGGAAAGCTAACTATATAGTACCTAATATATATTAGCCGATCTCGCTGCTATCTACCCTAGGTAAAGGACTAGAGTATATAATTATTAAATAAATCTTATACCTAGTTAAGAAGTATTAACTACTCCTAAATCACTACTTTAGAGGATAGAAGTAACGCTTAACGACTTATATACTAGTATATCTTTAAGAGTAAGTCTTTAACGCTTAGAGGAAAGGGAAGGTAGCTTTAATTATTACGTTTAATAATAAAGGTACCTTTAACGGAGTAAATAAAGCGCTAGAACTATAATAACTATAGAAACGGGGAATTCCTCCTTAACTTATTTACTAGATTAATACTTTCTATAGTAATTACCAGGCGACGCTATTAGTTAACGGCTATACTACCTTAGTAAGAGAGATTAGATAGGCGGGGCTCCCTTAGGGGTCTCCGCTCTCACTAATCCTCTTCCTTTTCTTTAACGCTAACCTCGTCTAAGAGAAGATTCGTAACGGGAGCTCGATAGCGTATATCAACGATTATATAGCCTAGGTAATAGGAGACTCGCTGTAGTAGAATACCGTAGCGATTACTGAGTATATCCTACCTAAGCTTAATTAATAGAAAGCTATAAGCGGTACGACCTTTAACGCAGCGAAAACGTAGCTTCTATACGTAACTTATAACTGACTCTATAATCTACTAAAAGGAGACGTTACGTTTAAAGGGAAGTAAATCTATCTATTAGTAAATATTAAACTTCTAGGAGTCTATCTAGATTCTAAGCTTAGATTTCGGGAATATATCTATAAGAAGGTCTAAAAGGTGATAGTAGCTGCCCTATAGTTAAAGCGTTTGAAAGGGCTACGACCCTAGATGGTAAGGTAACTCTATATAGCGGTAGTTACGCCTATTATAGATTATACCTCTCTAATCTGGTCGCTCTCCACCCCTTAAATAACGCTATACTAGATGATAAACCGGGTATAATAACTAGGTATAATAGTAGTTACGGGTACCTTTAGGAACATTCTCCTTTAAGATCTAGAAATAGAGGCTATAATCCCGTCTATAGCGGAGTGACTTTAAAAGTAACGCTAGATATTCTAGATTATAGATTATACTTTTCTAGCTAATTACCCCTTCCGGAAGCTAGTAAAGGTACTAATAAAATAATTTAACTTACTAATATAATAGTTACGGGTAGAAATATCTAAGTTTAACCTCTTACGCCTAGAAATTATAGAGCTGACGGGTCTAGCGCCGTAGGGTTGACGGGTATAGACCTATATACTAGACTAAGATGCTATACCTAAGGCTGCGAGCTTAGCTTTAGTTATCTTTATTAATAGCTTATACCGTAATAGTCGAAGTAGGTATAGAGTATACTAGCTATAGAAAAAGCTAGAGCTATCATATACCTCCGGGTATAGGACTTAAACTATACTATATTTAGCTAAGCTAGAAGCGCTGAATACAGCAGCCGGACTTACTTATAGGGATATAATTATATAGATTTTTACGGATAGTTAGAACGTGGTCCGCTCGCTAGCTAACCTATTACGGTAATTAGGATAGAAGCTTCTCCGCTAAATTACTAAGAAGCTTCTACTAGAGATAACCGTCTACTAGATCCTAGGGTATAGTAGTTTCCGTAATAATAATAAAGTAGATAAGCTAGTAAGAAAGGTAACTAAACCTAATATTACGCTAAATATAAGGCTAAAGGTATAATACCGTTCGGTAGCTCTTCGCGAAGCGTAGAAAGTAAGGGCGATCTAGTTTTCTAGACCTAAGCTAAGTAATTAGTTAAATCAGCTAGATCACGCGCTGCCGGATAAGGCTTATACTAAATAGTTATATAACTACCTTTTAGTAAAAGAGGCGAGGTTGCTAGTATAGATACGGACTAATAAGACCTATCTAAACAGCTATTAAGCTCTAATCCGACCTAGGATCTCTCCCGACTATGAATATAGATACGGTAATAAAACGTTCTACTATATACTTTTTAAATATCTATTATAGATTATACTCCGTTAGTAATACCTCCGTCTATTCTATATATATATAAATAACCTCTTCTTCTTTCTCGGCGGATTTACGTCGACCGTAACTGACGGTCTAAACTAGACCCCTAGTATACTAGTAGTAAAAGTAATAATCGTATTTACTTAGGTAATAGGCCGCTTCGTACCCTTAAGTAGTATATTATCCTAGATATCTCTTATCCTACTAAACCCTAAGTCTTTATAGATCCTACCTAGTCACGACGGCCTACCATTAACGACGGCTACGCTACTAGAAACTTACTAGTAGGGACTAGAGGGTAACTATAAATAGTAGCGTAGTAAGTAGGTAAGTCTTACTAAGACTGATCTATCGCTAACCCTTAAGAAGTACTAAATAAGTAAGCCCGGTTACTGCGATAAGTGTGTATATATATACTATATATAGATCTTATCAGGGTAGTTAGCCTCATACGCGACCGCGTAATAGGCCTTTTGAATTATAATAATAATAATAATAATAACTATGCAACTATGATAGTTACCAAGCACAGTCTCTACATAGTAGGAAGAATACTATATAGTCTTAATAGATAACCACCTGTAGAGGAGGTTCTCTATCATTCAATTCAGAATATATTCTTTGTATTGGTTTACACTTGATCACTGTGAATCTAGTGACGTGCCCGAACTACTCAGGGTGATTACCATACAACTTATGTCTTTGTTAAATTAAATTTAACGTTATTTTATTCTTAACTAGAGTAGGAGATCTATAGATTATTTATATTTATAATCTAGTTATCTTCTTTTAGCCGGTTTATTCCTAGCTATCTAATATAGAGTCTAACTATCTAATATAGAACCTAGCCTTTATATAGCTAGTAAGTAGCTATAGCCGTTAAACCTATAATACTATTAACCTAGGAATATATATGTAGAGATTAGTAACAGAAACGTACGTTGTTTCGACATACCCCCTCAATCTCTGCATTGTTTGTCATTCCAGTGAGGTTAATGAAACGCTGATGGCTGTCCTTGTTCAATGGTTTGGTGAAACCATCGGCGGCGTTTTCCTTGGTTGATATCCATTCGAGCTCAATGTCACCGTTTCTAAGGTGTTCGAGTATGAATTGATGCTGGATATCGATGTGTTTGGTCCTTGTTGAAGGACTCTCATCGCTTAATGCGATCTTTATGCCGCTTGATGAGTCACAGCGTAGTTTGTATGGCTTCAGATCGTTTCCTTTGTAGCCCAGTTCGCCAAGGAACGATTGCTGCCATAGAATTTCACGGACTGTTGTCGTTATGGCGTATAATTCGGCCTCGGTTGATGATAATGCCACGCATGATTGTCCTTTGGACAGCCATGTCATTGCAGCGCTGCCTCCGAGCAGGACGTGTCCTGTGATCGATTTCCTAGTATGGTCATTGCCATGATCGGAATCACAGTAAGCAACGAGTCCAATATCACCTGTTGTGCTGCTACAATTCGAGAAATCGTAGCAGATTGACAGTGGTTCGTTTCCTGCTAGATATCGTGCTGTTCTTTTGATGTACTCATAATGTTCTTCTGTTGGTTGATGACACTGAGTACCCATGGCACGTATTGCATACGCTATGTCGGGTCTTGTCATGATTCCTAGATAGAGTAGGAGACCGACTGCTTGCTGGTATCGATTCAGAAGCTCGTTTGGTGGCTTGTATTCCTCTGGCACTGGTGGCAGAGGTCTGCTTGTAAGCATTGGCGTCTGTACTGGCTTGCAGCCGGCCATGCCTAGCTTGCTGAGAACCTTCTTGATGTAGTTGGATTGTATGATACGAAGTTGTCGTTTCTCACGATTTCTGATGATCTCCATGCCTAAGAAGTATTTTAGCTCGCCTAGCTCCTTGATTTGGAACCGTTGACTGATTTGTGTTTTAAAATTGTCGATTGCGGACTGCGATGGTCCTGTGATGATCATGTCGTCGACATGAGCTATTACGATCAGTTGATCAGTCCGATAGACGCTGTGATCGCTGCTAAGGCGTTTGAATCCGAATGTGGTAAGGGTTTCGTGGAGTGTGTGCTGCCAGTATCGAGCAGACTGCTTAAGTCCGTACAATGTCTTATGAAGTTTCCAGACGACTCCTTGCTTGCGGAATCCTTCTGGAGCGTCAACATACACCTTTTCACTCAAGTTCTGGAATTCTCCGTTTAGGAACGCTGAGACGAAATCGATCTGTTCAGCGGGCCAGTTTCTCTTGCATAGGAAGCAAAAGATTATCCGATATGAGCTTGATCGGACAACTGAGGCGTACGTCTCGAAGTAATCGATACCGTACTGCTGTTTGAAACCTTTCGCAACATACCTTGCCTTGTATTTTGTGATAGCGCCATTGGAGTCGGTTTTAATTTTATACACCCACTTGCCGGGGATGACCTTGATGTCGTTGGTTTTGTTAACCTCTTCGTATACTCCATTCGATTGAAGTGAACGGATTTCTTCGTTCATAGCCGCATTCCATTCATAGAATGCTGGTGAGGCCATGGCTTCCTTGTATGTCCCTGGTTCTTTATCTATCGGCTTCTGATAGATTTTGCTTGCGGTCTGGAGCGTGGATATCAAACACCCTAGTACTAGAGCATACCTTGTTGGTATTTGTCTTGCTCTTGGAGGGTTTCTTCGCGGAATCAGATCCGTGACATCAGAAGCTTCAGGAGATTGGGTTTCTGAGTCATTTGTGGCGTTATTGACAATGATAACGTCAGATTGCTGGTCTTCCGGAACTGCTTGCTCAACATGTTCGAGTAGCTCGCTATTGTTTGCTTCCATACTTTCTAACCGTCTAAGCGTCTCAGGGTCTTCACCCGAAAGGCTTTGGGTCGCCGACTGTTCGTCGACACGTTCCGGATCTGGCTGCGTCGATTGATTTTCTTGGTTGAAGGAGAATACTATATCCTCGTTATTTGTGTATTCAGCCACGTTGGTATCAGGTCGGTCCCTGACTAGCGACTCATCGAAATCGACGTGAGGTGTTGTTACCTCTTTACCGTTGTCTAGTAGGATTTTGTAGTTGTGCGTCCCTTCGTATCCAACAAGCTTGCCTGTTTGAGCTCTGGGATGGAACTTTTGAGACGTTGTCCTCTTCTCCTTTGGTATGTTTGCGTATGCTCTGCAGCCGAATACGCGTAGATGGGTAATATCTGGTTTTCCGTTGATGCCTCGTAAGATGTTAAGCTTTTCGAACGGTGTCATACCAATTCCTGAGTTGTAGGATCTGTTGAGGATATGGCATGCTGCTTTCACAGCGTAATGCCATTTGCTTGGGTGCAGTCCAGACTCGATCATCATGGATCTAGCTTTTGATGTAATGAGAGCATTTGACCTCTCAGCTACGCCGTTTTGTTCCGGTGTGTATGGAGCAGACGTTTCTATTCTGACTCCTTGTTCCTGACAGAATGTGTAAAAGGCATTGTTGATTAACTCCTTTCCATTGTCGAAACGAATTGTGTGTGGGGAATACCCTTGATTCCTTAGGTTCATGATGTTGGACCTAAGAATAGGAGCTGCCTGGCTCTTGTTATGTAGAATGTCTACATTTTTAGCCCTTGAACCGTCGCAGGTCTGTGTCATTATAAATCTGCCTTTAGGGCTCTCTGGTGTAATTGGACCTATTAGATCGACGTGTATCTTTCCAAATGGTCGGTCGTCCAGAGTTTGTGGTTTCTTTGAGACGTGTCGATGTGATGCTGACAGTTTGCATGTATTGCAGTAACTGGAATCTCCATCTACTGCGTCCAGACCTATAACATGCTTGGATGTTTGTTTGAGGCCTGTGTCGGAGAGGTGGCCGAAGCGGCTGTGCCAGTTAACCAGAGCCTTTTGTTCGCTTTCTTCGTCATCTTCACTCTCATCAACATGGTCTTGGACTACTAGGCGATAATGGAGTCCTCCACTGATTGGCTGAACTCGACAGATTTCATGGTTGTCACTACGTGCCCGTAGTGTATCCGTCGTTGCATCCCAAATACCCCCTTTATTCATAAACTGGCCAATGCTGAACAGTTTGAACTGAAGATTAGGGATATAGAGGACGTTGTTGAGGAGACATTTTTTGGTTTCGCCATTTTTTTTGAGTAGGTTTAGCTCAACAGAGCCAATACCTAGAATGTTGATAGTGCCACTGGCTTGAGCGATCGTTCTTCGGGTGGGAGACATGGTTTGAAAGTCGTTCCGGTCGAAAGAACAATGTGACGAGGCTCCTGAATCGAGGATCCATTGGTGGTGGCTACTGGTGCGGGATACTCCAAGGACTCCGATGATCTCTTGGATATTGGAGTTTTGGGAAGATTCTTCTGTTGAACCTTTCTCCTTTTTGTTGTCCTTTTTGCTGGCTTTATATCTACACTCCTTGGTTTCGTGAGACATGTTGTAGCCATGGTTCTTGCAGAACTTGTCGTTCTTTTCACTCTTCTCAGAATTGTATTTTGGCTTGTATGAAGTCGAGGATCCCTTGTTTGACTTCTGGTTATTCTTGTCCCCTTGCTTCTTGTGCGAGGACGTCCAGTTAATTGAGTCCTGTTTCCGTGCTTCGTCGATGACTTCATTTCCCCAGGTGCTGAAATCTTCTGGGATGGCTTCTTTGGTACTACCCGCTCTGATTTGAGAGCGCTTCATGGTGGACCAGTGGTCGAATCGCTGGCCTAGCCCTCTGCAGAATATCATCGACAACAGTTCCTTCTTTGGAAGTAGGTTTACTTCTCGAAGCTTTCGAACGGAATCCTGGAATTTTTGGACGTATTGTTCAACGTCCTTCATCTTGTCAAGATTTAGATCGATGAATTCCATGAACACTTGTTCAGCGTATACGTATCCAGTTTCCTTGTACGTAGATTCGAGGGTTTTCCAGAGAACACCAGCCAGTTCGTCGTCATTTCCTCCATATATCTGCTTGTGCTCTTGGTCGAGCAAGATATAGATTTGGAGGTAGGCTTGGTCGTTTTTAGTTTCCCAGGCCTTTTTGTTTGGTTCGTCGGAAGGTTTTTTAGAACTAGTGCTTTTTGGGTCGACGTATTGCCATAGGTTTCGTTCCTTAAGTATCAATCTGACTGTTTTTGACCATTGGGTGTAGTTCTCACTACCTTTGAGAGTTTGGGGCTTTACTGATGCAAGGATTGAGCTGCTCCTGATAAGAGACTGCTCGTCTCCAGCCGGGACTGGACTTGGAGTAGACATTTGCTACCGTTCTAGGAGGTGTTGCTCCTAGGTCAGACTATAACTAGAAGGCGTTGTTTCTAGTTGGATTTTAAAAGGGATTTGCCTTTTAGGTTTATTGGTTATTCTGGCGTTCTTATGCGTTAAGAAGACGTCTCGCCGGGCTCATAACCTGTTAAATTAAATTTAACGTTATTTTATTCTTGACTAGAGTAGGAGATCTATAGACTATTTATATTTATAATCTAGCTATCTTCTCTTAGCCGGTTTATTCCCAGCTATCTAATATAGAGTCTAACTATCTAATATAGAACCTAGCCTTTATATAGCTAGTAAGTAGCTGTAGCCGTTAAACCTATAATACTATTAACCTAGGAACATATATATAGAGATTAGTAACAGAAACGTACGTTGTTTCGACAGTCTTACCCATACTACTTGAATACTTGTATTCAGACTTGTCCCTTGTTATCCCGTAACACTGAGGTTCGGACCTCGCCGCAGTCCTCAAGCCCAGACAGGTCGGCCTTAGGAACACCCAGCCCTTTGAGCATTCGCCTACGCTGAGCCAGGAACGTTACACTATCAGAACATGAAGCTCAAGCCGGCACAACGTCACTATAATACTTCATGCGCGCTCGGACCTCCTTCACGCTGTCAAAAAGCTCCAGAGAGTTGTCGAGAGACTTAACGATCATACGTCGAAAGCACCAAGTAAGCTCAAAGGTTATTGAGATAGAGCTACAGAAGGTATCCCTTCTGGGGCAGTAGATTAATTTGAACGTAAAGAGAACCGCTCTTGAACTATAATTCTATCAAGTCCAAGTGTTAATGATAAGAAAGCTAGGAGAATAGACTGGGTCTCGATATGATAAAGAAGTTATCCAGTAGTAGTTGAGAAAACGACTTTAACAAGATTTATCAAGCCTACTGACGAAACCATTATCAGGCACTACTGACTGTTTCTTTGTCCAATGTCCCGTTACAATAGGCGTATCGATAGTCTTAAAGGATGTCGGGTACATAATCCAGTATTCATACCTCTGAGTATGCATTGTTCCTCAAAGGTAGCTTTTATCCTTTGGATTTCCAAATGCATTTATCAGTTTTAGGGAAGTCGCAGGTCAATCCCGGGCAACAAGGAAACTTCCCGGGGCATTTCTCTGCCAGTCTACGTCAGCTAAAAGGATACGTTGTAGACAGGAATATCACGCACTGCCTGATCCCAAACATTCCGCCTTCATAAGACTATCACCACCAAGTCTCATCTGCTCTATATCTGGATTTGAGTCATCTAGCATGCGTAAGCAATTTGCGGTGTTATTTTCTTGCAACTTGAACCTACAGCTGAGCTGTGTAGTTCGGCTTGCTGTTGCGGATGCAACGGCCGCGAAGAATAAGATTGTATTCACCGCCCACATGTTGACCTGGGATTTACGGTCTAGTACTGAATTTGGTGACCAGAAATTCGACAAAATGATAATCGAACTATCTAATGTTTTACGATATGGAGTGATCGGATCTGATTTTATATCTATGGGCAGTTCCTGTTCTATATTGCTGGGATCCCACGTCGAGTAACCATGCGAGTGACGTACATTCACACGCGGCATGAATTCAGAGCTAATTGGCCCGGCTGAACTCGAACGGGCGGACTTTATCACCCCACTTAAGCTTGAAATGAGATTTTCATTTGTCCAGATCATAAAAGACCTCTCGTGTAAAGCGCCAAGCACTTCTAGCATCTTAGTAAGGCTGGTATATACATGTTACGATGGAACATGCCCCTTATTCGCAATAAGCCTATTAGTTGGTAGTTATATGCGAAATTCGCGTTCTGTTAGTTTTGGAAATGAAGTTCTTTATGGAGCAGGTGAGGCGAATAGAAAAAAAAGATCTACTACGCGATCTTTCACGAGGCTAGTTTGACCAGCCTACACATAAAGATCAAGCCTAATAAGGAGTTGTTCCGACGTTCATATCAAGACTAGATATTCAGCGTCTTGGCAAGATCAGTCGAGACCTGTCATGTGAGCTTCAGAAGGATCCGTCCAAACTCTATACCGAGCCAAGTCTTTGAGCGCTACCAAACGACACAACCCTTAGCATTTCCGACTGTCTAGATGCATGATTCGGATTTATCGATCGTGATCCTCACTGCTAGCCTCGCGTAGCTGCAAGAGCTACCTTTGCCTTCTTTAGATAGCTTCTCTTCGCTTTTATTCGCGCCGCTTCATGCAGCTAGAGGACGGAATAAAAGCTCCGCAGCCGCGAGTGTAAGACCAGCTTTAATGCTGCGATTTGGTCCGTTTCCAATAATCGGGAGCTTGGATAGCTTGCTAAAGCTGGGATCAAGCCAGCTTGAGCTCCCTGCTAATTTCACTGTGAGGTTCTGGCTTGGAATAGTCTTTCAAATGCGTTCCCAAAGGCTAGTCGAAAATGAAAGTTTCCGCCGCCTTGCAGGGTACAACTTGCGGGGCAGGCCTTATCAATCGCCAGGCCTCGCCCCACGTCCCCTCAGCCCACAGCCTTGCCGAGCCTTGCTCGGCCTAACGAAAACACTTCGAGTTCTCTGAAGTTTAAACTGATAGAGGTTGTGACACATGCATGCCTTTCCAACGTAAGCAACGATTATTAGTGAGCTTCCAGATGTAGATCTGGGCTTACAGTCTTTGGAGACGTAGGGGAGTGGGTTATGGCAGCTGCACGATCACGCCATTTTCTGGCAAGACCGAAGACACAAAAATCGCTTAGTAGGATTTGTTAGCAACAAGACCCCTCTTAATGCACTTAATTATACGGCTGTCTCCGTGATACAGAATCTACATAGTCCTGAACCTAGCTCGCACTTTAGAAGTGAAACTTGTCGTCTGCGTCGTGTGGCGTCTAGCGGTGAGTAAGTCGCAACTATAGGGTATGTAGATCTTCGATCCATAGGTAAATACCATCCAGTTTGTTCTCGTGTAAATCCCAGTCTCCGATCGCCTAATTCGACATCGTTAACGCCTTGAACTGTGAATGTATCGCCTAAAGAGGCAAAAGCGTGGTACCATTCACCAAGAGCTCTCTTAACGTGCATTCACTCTAGTGTTGGCTTAAGGTTCCTACTTCGAGCAAGAGTCCAATGCAAATTAGGTGCAATGTCCTTGGCACAAGTAAATAGCATTTAATCTCGGCTCCAGACGAGCCCGAGCGGAGTGACAAGAAGATCTCTATAATCGAGTCAGAATTTCAACCTCTATTCCCAACCACCGCTATTTAATTTACAAAGCATTCGCAGGACATCTCTCCTTTGCAGATTTCGTTAGAATAACGGAACCTTAGAACATGGATATCGACACCCGAATTGCAATTGCCGATACAGCGTATCAATTATTTTTCAGGGTCGAGACCGGGAAGGCACTTACCGCAAGTGACATAGTTTTAAGAAAGCTTTAAGCTACCGTATTACCTTTTATTTCGACAAAACCACTTCTGACAGTCAAAAACGGGACCGATACGTCCCCCGCAGTAGATCTTGATGTTGCTGGACCTAGCCCTGGAGCAACGGCAGCGGAAGATTTGCCAAAAGCCGATGAGCCGAAGATAGGAGATTCTCCAACAGTCAACCCACCCCCGGCCAATGTCGGAAGCGATAAGTTTGATCAGTTCGCGAAGCTAATACTGGACGTCACAAAACCGCTAGCTAAACAGGTGAAGGACGGACAGCCTCCGGGACCCACTATGCTGAATATTGTACTGGCATCCGATGCCGGCAATCAACAGGTCAGTGATCGATACCAAGGGCTGATGAATATGGGCTCGATTATATCGCTCTACGCGAAACTCAGCGACATCGTTATCCGTACGCAGCGCAATCATCCTCAGCCCTCAGTTACTCTCCTTTATGCTTGCACCTCTAGATCGCGTCATCTAGCTCTCTGTTATTACTAGCTTTAGGAAGCACCGCAGCCCTAGAATCACCGCGCAATAATTGAGAGTTGAGATTTCACAGCAAGGAAATATAGTAATTAAAGCGATCGTAACCTAGCTGAAAACTATACTGTGCGATTTTAGCTTTCAGCAATTTTAGTTAACGCCTGCCACCAAATTGAGCGGGTTCTAGTCAGAGGAGTTTCTACAGGAAGCTCAAGTATGTGACGGCGGACCCAAATACAAAGCCCAGAGAGGCGCGGGTCGCTGCCAGTTTGGCAGGTAATGGAGATTAAAGTTTGATTATCTGGGTACGGTTCAGGTAATTATCTAGGCAAAAGTAGGACCCTTGCCAGGCTAAACCTTAGATGGCCCTGTCGCCGAAGTAGTGTAGGTCTAGAACCAAAGATAGTTCACGTCAACGGAAGTTGGTTAGCCAACGTTCGGCGCTTTGTTACGCTAATTGGGAAAGTACAAATTCTGGAGGAACGCGCTGATTCACATTGTTGGGCTCGGCTACATAGAATGCGCTATCTAGAGCATGATGACAGCGCTAGCAGGCTGAGAGCGCTACTAGGGCAAGCTGCTGGTAAGGGCAGGCCGCTGGTAAATCGGTGTCGTATTCAACGCCGAATTTTCTGGGAAATACCTGGTCACAAGCACAAGCGCTGCAAACTTTCGCTGCGCCGATTCTTTGGTTCGCAAGGTTCCGACTTCTATCATGCGGTCATCATGCGTCCACACTAGCTTATAAGGGACGAGCTGAATTTCACAGTGTCGTCAAGTAGATTTACGGCGAGTCTAGGCCGGTAAGCTTTTGTCGTACAACCTGGACTAATGAATAACGTATGAAGCTGAAATTTGAGCCTGTATCCAACCGGCCAGCAGAGCCGCGGATCATGATAGCTGTCCTCACCTAATGAGAACTATGTCTGCTTTGGCCCGCCATGCGAGGCCTAGACCTCTTTTTCATCCTTTGGATTGTGCTAGAACAACACTCTTGTTGGCATTCTGCGTGGGATGCTTACGGGATGCTTACGCAGATCGACGATCTTGACTAGAACGGCCGACGACTGTGAAGTCTGTTGACGGCAGCCATTTGTTTTTTCTTGCAGTATCAAAATCCACCATACGAAGCTGATGGTATTGATGGGATGAAGAGATCGTGTGACAGTCTGTGCTGAAACGATTGGAGAAAATTCACAAGTGAACCAATGATTACACTGTTAAACAGTTGGTTAAGAATCAAAGCCATATCCATTCTTCTGTACTATGGGATTAGGCTACAATCATTATGAATTCGAGCGCTCGTGTAACACCCTCGAACTCAGGAAATCATGACCATTCACTTGAATATCTCGCCATGGTTGAATTTCCGGTCTATGCTTATTGACAGTTTTCGGGTCATGTAGTATTTTTCTTACGGACT
This sequence comes from Dicorynia guianensis, assembly GCA_037013595.1. Taxonomy (NCBI): domain Eukaryota; kingdom Viridiplantae; phylum Streptophyta; class Magnoliopsida; order Fabales; family Fabaceae; genus Dicorynia; species Dicorynia guianensis. The sequence goes on from JASUAB010000054.1 coordinate 270,020, forward strand.
TGTGTCGTCACGCAGTGATTCAAGGATCCAAAGTCATGTTTGTAAACTGCATTACGACTGAGCTGTTCTCCGACAATTGGGTCCCTGACATCATTACAAAGATGAAAGTCAACTCATGTCTCAGACGAAATACCGAATCACGTTTTTGATTGTTGTGCTAAGTTTGAAGGCTTTGACTTGATAACTTCTACGAAGTGAAATCATGGTCTTCGGATGTGCAAACAGTAAGAAGATCTTGCCTGTCACGCACTCGAGTCTGTGGATTTTTTCTCTAACTCAATCTTATCATTAATCTTTGTGTTCGAGACAGAGAGACGCTCTGCTATGGCTCGTATCTCGGGAGAGGATGTTAGAGTAGGAGGATCGAACGAAGTTAATGTCAAGACGAATATTAGAGCCCTTATCATTCGTTGACAGCTATCGCTCTTACGTGCGTTTTGCTTCTCCAACTGCTACAGGAATGAGTGTTGAGATGTGAGAGTTCCATGGTCCAAACTCAAGTAATAGCTTTGATACCCATGTCGATACAACCGAACTTCTTCTTTACTTGTGCTGCACTTTCAGTCCAGTCCTTTTGGACTTTAGGTGGAACTGGACCTTCAGGATCTCCCGAGCGGTTTGGACGTAGTTTGACTGAGACGTCCTTGGTACCGTCAGGGTTAGTTCTGTCGGAATACACTACTGCGTATCCTCTTTGGATCAACAAAGTAGCTATGAGTATGGCACCACCCACAACAAGGTTGGGGTCAGCTCCTGCAAGCCATCTTAAGATCCCTTCGTATGGAAACGAATTCGAGTCCCCAGCAAAAGAATCCTGGAGAAATTCTCGGACACCTTCATGAAGCACAACAGCTTCATAATGCTTGAATTCTGGAGCAAACAGCATTCCATTACGCGCTCCAGTCGCTTCCAACTTTTCATTCCTGATACCTCCATACGAGAAGCCTCCATTGCGGACGCCGCCGTATCTGACACCACATGCAGTGATACTGGAGTTTTCGTCATAGTAGAAGCTCTGACTGGAGTCCCAGTAGTCTGTACCCCACATGGTATTTTCAGACAAAAAGAAGTGGACTGTCTTATCGAAGTTTGCATCCTTAAGATCCACGGTAACATCATCGTCTTTCAGCAGGGATTGTCAGAGCATGCCGTCCAAGTTCTCGCGACAGTCGGACATACTGATGTACAACTTATATCCGCCGACACCTCTTCCATTCCAGACCTCATTGTGTTCGGGGTCGTTTACATTGCGAAGCTGAGGCCATATGATAATACCAACGGCAGAGTTGCGGCAATTGAAATAACGAATGCCAAGAGGTGCCATATTGATGTCCAGACATGTATTTCAGTACGATAAATTATCAGGAGAAACAGCTCTCAGTGACAAAGCGATAGATAAGGAATTAAGAAGATAGGGGATGCAGCCCCCTCTTAAATGTCTAATATTTGGAGGTTTTCCGTCTTCTGACCAACACAGCGCGTTCTTCGATGAAGGCTGACGGTAGAAAGCGATTCAGGAAGAGCCTAGGCCGTGATCGATGCAGCTCGGGTTTTGGTGCTGACCTGAGAACACAGATGGTCGATTGAGCCCCCACAGTGGCGCAAACTTCTTATCACATTTGGACCAATCTGAGACATGCATGGGGGCCACTGTGACCAGCTGGAGCTAATTTTATAAGCATCCTGATTGTTGAAAACTTAAAGCGCCAGAGCAATGGCTCAAGCGGTTGCGTGACCGATTTCAGGAAAGTAAGTACCTCAAGAGCCCATCATCCGGCTGGTTGGAAACATCAATACGCCTACGTCTCTCCATCAAGACGCGACTACTGAATTTCTGTCGAACCTGCTTAATCTTAGCAACGGCCGACCTATAGTTTAAAAGCCGATCTGCTTTGCACCCTCTAAGTAGAACCTTGAATATCGATCTGCTTTTGAAAAATTCTCGGCACACGCTCAGCATGAATATCGTGGATCAAACCCGGATCTCTTTTGCTACTTTCTCGAGTCGTATTGAGGGCGATAAAAAGCTCTATGATTACAATTCTGTTGTTTCACTATCGAAAGCTGAGATCTTGGAACTTGGAGTCAGAAAAGATGAAGCGGAGATTCCGAAAATCAAACTCGCATGTTTCTGGAAGCGCATTGGAAAAAATCAGTTTTGCTTGCCAGATGGTGGAGTTATCAGAAGCACTACGACTCTGGACGAGTACTATGCTGCCGCCAAGCCTCACTACACAGAAGCATTGAATGAACTTGAGCTGAAGAAGATTTACACCATAATATTCAAAGAAGCGGTCCCTGTTCCCGACGCCAAGAAATCAGGCGATGTTGCATTGGATCTCACGCTTCACACCTTTGAGAATAAGATGGGTGGGTTTGGAAATCTTCCAAATGCCCCCGACTTGGACCCCAACGCAATTGCAGCGGCCCCATTAGCAGCTGCCAAGCGTCCAGGTCAGATGTCAGTTGACGACTGGAACGAAGTTTTAGTGAATAACGGTCTTCTCAATGGCTTTTGTATTGGCAAAGAAGCCCAGGCAATTTGCAAGGCAAGGAAGACAGCATTCAAATTGCAACCCAATCCCGTCCACCCATTGATGTTTTCTCCAGGCACACTGAAATCGAGTGATGTCCAGAATCTCAAGAAAAGAGCGGCAATGGCTATCGATCCGTCGCCAGTCAAACGGATTCAGGATGGCTTGCAGCCTGCTCTCCGTGCCCCAAAGGCCACAAACCCAAATGACAAGGACGACACAAACCCCAATGACAATGAAGACGCGGATGCTCAAGGTATTCAGCCGCTAGACCACATCTATCCACTCTGGGAAATCAGTGATGACTCAATCATAAAAATTGAGACAATCGCTACGACTATGCAGCTAGCATCCAAACAGCAAGGGTTTTCAAGCACGTCGATCGAAGCTGCAGTCTCAACAAGCGTGATCCCATTTGCAGCAGGCGGCTCAGCCGGCTTTGCAAGTAAATCAGGAAATGACACATTTGCAGAGAAAGGCAAAAAGACGGAACAAATGCACGCAACATACGAATTTCCCCGCATTCGATTGTATCTTGATGAGAATTGTGTTGATCTCTCCGTAGACTGCTCCGATGCGGTGAAAAATATTCTTTCTACGAAGAGCTATCGAGATCTTGAACAATTCTATCAAGACTATGGACACTTGTTCGTAACAAAGGTCAAGCTGGGTGGTCGACTACGAGCTACGCGATTTCTCTCTGCCAACGAGACTCAAAGCAAGGAATCCACTGAAAACGCCTGGAAAGCATCCATTGCCGCCTCATTCTCGTCAGCAACCACGTCCGTAGATGCCAAGGTATCTGCAGCAGGCGCCACTGCAGCCGAACAAAGCTCTCTTACCACGGCTATGCATGAGTCCATTTGCTGGGAGGCTCATGGTGGAAACACGACCTTAGCTAACAACCCTGCGGCGTGGTGTAGCACGGTGCAAGACTTCGGGTATTGGCGGGTTGTCGACCAGGAAGTCGTATTGCCTATTGAGGCTATTATATCGAAATTACCGGGATTTGAATCCGTCCGCAGCAAGTTTGCAGAAATCGTGATTACGTCCATGGCACAAGCGTCACATATGGATATAGCCTGGAATGGAGCGGACGGAATCGCGCTTGGTCGCGGTATCTCGGCGACCGCAAAAGTTGTGAACGCAACAGACATACTCAAAGACGCTCCGCTCAAGGCAGATCGACCGACATCTACGCCGATTCAAACTCAGAGTGAATCCAATTGGACTTGCATTGTCAATGACAATACTTTGTATCAATTCCTGTCTGGTATCATTTCAGAGACAGTCAATCCATACGTTGGCACAAAGCTCTTTCCGAACATAGTCTGGCGTTTGTCATTGAGTAATCGAGCTTTTTGCGTTGTTCTTCGACGACAAACCCAGTTGCAGAGGCAAAATTCGTCCTTCATAATCTCAGATGAGGTGCAGCCGGCAGATCATCAAGAATGGGCGAACAAGTTCGGCGATTTCTTCGTTGACTCGATGATCTCTGGAAATGTGAGCACTGTCCTGTGGGTATTCACACCCGAAAAGCAAAGCCAGGAAACTAGGGACGCTGTTACAAATTTCTTTGCCAATACCATTCAAGGCTACGAATATGGTTGCTCCTATATGGCCAAAGTTGCAGGCGACATACCGTGTGAGGTATACTTTTACGATTCGTATTACAAGGAGACAAAGCTTGCATCACCGGCTAGCGTGGTTACGTTCATCAACGATTGGGAACACAGTGGCAAGAGCCAAGTAATTTCAGTTGGACTGAGGGCTTATTCAAATCTCGACATCGTGAAGGCATTGGCAGATCAGACAAAATCTTCGGCTGTTTCCACTACAGGTCTTGATGTTGTACGGAAAGACTACATCGAGTATACGTATCAATCAATCAAAAGACGCCAGGGTATAACGCCGGTCGATACCAGTTTCGATGTTGTGAAAACGTGGTCTGAGGATTTCTCGCAAGCCACGTATGATGATGCTCAGAAAGATCCAAATGGGACTCATGCTGCTGCAACTGGACTTCTTCTGGACTACGAAAATCTCTTTGCCAGGCAAGCAATATCTACGAAGCCTCTCATGGAAAGTTGGAGCGACAAGTTTGGAGATCCGCGAACAATGGATCGTTTGCTGAGATGGCTGCGTCTCAGTCGTAAAGCAGAGGCAGAATCGTTGTCATCACCATCGTAAGTAAACTTATGCGAACACGTCCCTCCTCAGAACAAGACTAATGCTGTGACAAGTAAAACTCCGGAGTCTTTGCTTGTTGGACTAAGAGAAGAGCCACGGATGTCTGATACTGAGTCGCTAGAGTCAAGATCCGAGCAAGCTCATAGCACCATCAAAGTATATGGCCTCAAAGAACTCCTGAAGCAAGATGTCCCTAGTACAGGAGCTGTGATAGCACTGGCCAATGATTCGCTCGACACAAGTTGGAGCTACTTGAATGATGACAACATGAATAAGCTCAGCTTTCCAAAGCCAGGTAAAGTGGTCGCATACGAGCTTAAGAGTACTACTTGGAACGGTCAAGGAACACCGCCAGCTATTACTTCGGACGGCAAGCTTGTACTACGGGTCGGAGAAGATCTCAAAAAATTTGCGACGACCCGCAACACTTCAAAGACAAGTGACTGGCTCATGATGAACGTTTGGGTGATCTATGCACCTTTGAAGTTGGATCCAATTACTACATAGATTACGATGAACTGATAAGCTATCCCCATATATTTCTCCTTCAAAGAATAAGAAGAGTGTCTTTTCACCATAGATTACTAAAACCGCTTCGTATCTTGTAGTACTATGACTTCATAAATTCGGGACAAGAATGGAATAAACATCTAAATCATAACTACAGACAATATGTATTAATATATGACTTTACCGCATCTAGAATTAGGTCATAATTGCTGAGGGACCAAGGATCAACCGATGACCTTCTCGGAGCTACAAGTGAATGCTCTGATGACAGATGCTCTGTCTATTCCACAAGAAAATTGTAATGCAATTACCACCGTCCAAATTTCAGCCTAGGTTAACAGGGCCTGGGCAACATCGACAAATTTTGTGAGACTGGGCGAGTTCACAGATTAGCTTCCTATCGTAGTCTTCCCGCTTCGCAAAATTAGCAGGTCTGGAACTCGGGTAAGAGTCTAGCTCTCAAGCTGAGCAGGTCTCGACTCATACGATGAGAGGCTCGCTGCTTAGCGCACTCTCGGGTAATTAAGTTCTGCGACTCGGGGCTGCAGCTTATATCAGGGATCCAAAGCGGAAGATATAAGACTGAGCATACAATAATTTCCATAGAGCGTATCATGGAGCTGAGATCTAGACCTACGTAAAATGATCGCCACAGAATGTTTTATCTCTCATAATTTCAATCTCTTACGTACAATCTATCCGTTTTTAGTAGGTAATAGAAAGTCCCGCTATTACAGTTCTTAGATTACTTTACGTTCTAATTAGCGGCTTTTTAAAATGTTCTAGATCTTTATGTACATGAAAGCTAATTGTAAAATTTGCAACCAAAACTCCTGGAAGGCCCGACATAGATATATAATTAGCTATGATACCATCAAATTCTCAACGAGCTAGATTGTAAACACCATCAAACCCAAAAATTGCTTTTACATAATTTACTCTACAGGAACTATGTGTGGGAAATCTCCGTGTTTTATTGTACCGCCATACATTCTCGAAGCTTTGGCCCGCCATACTTCGGCCACCGATTCGGCAGCTGAGATCTTTAATGAGTCTTCGGACATTATTCAAAGAATCCCCCAGGTCGATGCAGCATATAGCCAACCACGAGGCATTGTTCCACCATATTTGCTCGCAAATGTTGCAGCTTCTAACGACGTTTTCGAAGCGACCAAGCTTACTGCTAGCCAAACACTCGAAGTAAGTAAAAAGAATTGCTACCGAAACTTAATATAATTCTAACTTTTGATAGTTCGCTGCTATTGCCGCATCTTCGCCATACAAACCGCGAATTGAAATCTATGATGCACACCATACCACGTCTGACACTAGCCTTCCTGGAGAGCTCGTGTTTACCACTGATACGAGTATCCGTACAATGCCCGAAAAAGTTGTTGATGACGTTCAGAAGAACTTTGGTACCGTTTTCGACTACTTCGCGCGAGCCTTCAATCGAGATTCTATCGACGGGGCGGGAATGAAAGTGACAGGGTCCATCCACTTTGGTACAAACTATGCGAATGCCTTTTGGAATAAGGAAGCAAATCATATGGTCATCGGTGACGGAGATCCAAACCAACTCTTATACAACTTCGGTAAGAGTCTCGACGTCATAGGTCACGAACTTATGCACGGAGTTACACAGCACACTGCAGATCTTGAAAGTCACAACCAGGCTGGTGCTCTTAATGAGTCAATATCTGACGTCTTTGGATCTGTCATCAGACAATGGCACAACAAGGAAAGTGCAAACGACGCCAGTTGGCTGATTGGTGAGGACTGTCTCCTACCAACAGTTCATGGAGTGTCATTCCGTTCCATGAAAGCCCCTGGCACCGCGTACGACGATCCGCGTTTTGGAAAAGATCCTCAGCCGGCTCATATGAGAGACTTCGTGAATAAGGAAGGAACCCATTCAGCAGACAATGGTTCTATACATACCAATTCAGGAATCCCAAATCATGCGTTCTACCTCGTAGCAACAAGGCTTGGCGGATATTCTTGGGAGGTTGCCGCCCCTATCTGGTACCAGGCACTAAATAGCGGGAAGCTCAGCAAGACTTGCAACTTCAGTGAGTACGCCAAGGTGACTGTAGAAATAGCAAAGGCACGATTCGGAGACCAAGCGGCAAGTATAGTCAAAGGTGCCTGGGACGACGTTGGAGTTATAATCTAGGGAGAAACTAATGAAAGTCTACCTAGCTTGGAATGAAGGGAAGAGAAAGGATAGAAGAAGTAGAAGAGAGATTGTAAGAGGATATGTCGTAGGAGTAGCAGAAATCCGTAGCAGTGTAGGGTAATATTAAATTAATCCATTCCTACAACGCCCTTCCCTTCTAGGTTCATTATAAGTTCTACCTCCGCTTTTTGCCCGATTTTTTGCGCCTTAATGAGCCATTATACACGTGATATAATAAATACCGCTTGTAATAAGTGTAAAGCAAGGAGACAATGGGGCCGTGGGTACTCAATAAGCACACACACTGAAACGTGAGAGTTGTATCGACTCAGCTCTGTACCGGCTAATATGCTGATAGTTATTCCTCCATGGCTAGGTAACATATATATAGAACGTAACCGGATCGCCTACGGACCAACTGTTCTCCATAGTCACGAATAGAGGGATGTACTGAACTCCTCCCTTAGTACTCTTATCTCTTATCTTGGAGGTAAGGATTACTCTTTAAGTATATTATCTCCGACTTATAATTTACGGTCCGTGCGTTTACCGCCCACTGACCTCCTAATAAGTTTTTACGGTTTAAATATCTCCTTAATTCATATCTATTATAACTCTATTACTTATTGTATACTTTATAACAAGGCCGACCCGACACTCTTATTAGTAGTATATCAAGAACCAGAATCCTACTGTCTATCGAGCCTTCTTTCTAATGACAGTCAGGTTTGACATTAACTAAAATATGACAGTTTAACATTCTTTATGTACAGGCGATGTTTTAAAGCAGATCGACAAAGAAAATTTGCTGTTTACAAGGTTATGACAATATTGTTGCTTATGAACTAAACAAATACGCTTCTTCATTGATTGTGGCGGCATTAGACGTACCTACCATCAAGAATGCTGACACCAAACAATTCGCCGTTGAACACAGCAGCTGACTTAGACGGTATGAATGCCTCATGGCCGCCCGATGATTGAACTTTTTCCAATCAACACGGTATGGGGTATGGAAGCTCTCGATGATTTATTCGATCGTTATTGCGGCGAAAATACTACTCTCGACCCCTCCTTTGTCTTGCCGAAAGAGCAAGCCTGAACGATTGAACACCGACGCACACTGGAGCCTGTCAAGATTACAGTCGTGGTTGAGAGGACCTGAGAATAGTCATTGAATACAACTAATCAGCAATTGGTCACATCAAGATATAGCCTCTAACTGCAGAGGAATTTCATGGTGACATTAAGTGATTGCGTACATGTAGGAAGCGGCATGTGAGGGCCCTATCCTGCTAGATGTGAACACATCTTCGCTTCCGCTTCTTCGTTCTTTCTCTTTTCTTCTTCATTACTCAATAGATGGAATTCATCAGTCTTCATCTCGATTACGGTAAGAACATTATGCACAAAATCGAGCATTATTTATCATTTACTGAGCCAGATTAGTCCCTTTTAAAGCTCCTGTCCCGTGCGTCCAGACGATCTAAAATATAACGCATCTTTCAGGGTCTCTTTGGGTTCAACTGATAACAAGTCAATCAGGTTGCAGGTTCGATCAAATTGAGACATATTGGGCGAGATTAGTCTGATCTAGATCAGCAGCGCCTTTAAGGTACAGCCTGATAAGCCTCGGCCTTATCATTCGTCATTTCCCCACTCCGAGCTGGTTTGTTGAGCCGCAGCGAGACGAAATTGCTGCATATCACGACTCATCATTGAAATCTAGACCGCTAGTTGGACTAATAGGGACACTCATCCATCCCTCAAGCCAACATCAACGTTCGATTTTACGCTAGATCAACGAGTTTATTGTATGACTTTGTGGGCCTCGTCTGCAGCGTCCGCCTACGGCAGCGTCCGCCTACGGTAGCTCCTTACTTTTATGTCATTAGACATAAAACTGATAGCGAGATCGGTGATCCAAACACTGTATGGACCGATTCGAGCTGATTAGCATAGTGAACAAAGTACATGCCTAATGCCGAGCCCGGCACCATCTTTCTAGCTGGGTGGAAACGAGATTTCGAGATTGCCGGAACGACTCCGTTTTGGACCTGCCCAACAAGTGATGTTGCTTGAACGATTCCCCACTAGTCACATAGACCCATTCTCCTGGTACATTAATCAATGAACAATTATCCTTGGTCAATCAAAAGATGATTTGCTTTGTCAGATGAGATACATCTGGTTCCTATATCCCGTTTACGAAGAAAGTTAATAAGTACCATAAACCGGAGATATTCCTTGGGCTGGAACTACTTACTGAATGCTAAAAGTCTGTGAGAATGTGACGAATGCGTCTATGGACAATCATCAGGGCGCAACGGGTGAAAACAATAATAGAGATAAAACCCGCCGTACTCCGGAATATTAGTTATTCCGTCTTATACTAGATATAGCGTATTTGTTGGAAACAAGGCCTTTTCTGCTACAATAACAATGAAGTTTGGAATTTCTTATTTAGGAAATAGTTGATCAAATAGTTGCCGAAAGAGGCAGGGAAAGATGTCACGTGTTCAACACACGAAATTGGTAATTTCCTGCAAGGCCCCTACCTGAGGCCTCTTGCTAGCTAGATAGTCATTACTAGTCAATCAATACCATCGTCAACTACCTAATCGATCACCGATTTCAACAGTATTATAAGATAGCTCCCGGCCCACGAGTAAGGCCCAAACTCACCGAATTCCCGGATCAGGCAAAGCGCTCGCTGCGCGCGGAAATGAGACCACCAAAGAAGGCTTAGTCATAATTATGGACTTCAACCAATAGCTGTGAGCTGTCAGCCGTCAGCTGTCAAATGTTTCGAGAAATGATCCTTGATGATAATGTAAATGCGGTTCCAGACCCGCCTTACGGGGTTTGCACAGCGCCACCCTCAACAGGATCTCACGCCCAGGACCTACGGGGCTCCCCCTTAATGCACGAATAGTATCTAGACCCATCGAACGCGCCTTTGTTCATTGCAGCTTAGATATGCAATAAGAATTACAAAATGGAGCGACCCGCTGTCACTTTTATCAATCCTCTAAGCACTTTTGATAGAACCACTTGGCTTCGGTGTAAGCTTTCGTCTCAAAGATCGCGTCTGTCAACATGCTCTTTTCGCATTCCTGGCTGTCGGCCGCCTGGCTCGTAGCCTTGTTCTTCGCTTCGGCTGTCCAATGTCAAACAACGTGTAACGGCGGCAGCTGCAATTCGTATATCGACAGTCCTTTTACCGGTCGGACGTGCGGCGTCGACCCTTCAGGTGGCGCTGAGGTTGAGTTTGTGTTCGATACATGTCCCTGCCCGATAAGCTATCTCGATGTACAGCTCGAGTATACCGGCACGGATGGCGTAGGCATGTCTAGCTTTAAACCTAATGTCTCTCTCCAACTCGCTGACGCCGCTGCCAGTTACCCTTACCCAGATCGATGCTTTCATAAGCGGGTTTTACGTTGCAACGCCGGTCACCGCATCCTATACGAACCTGCCGTACTCGTCCATACAGATCGGGTCGCCGGTCACCATCTCTCAGTTCCTTAATAATATCGAAGGCGACTCGCAGTATGCGACAGTAAACACTTTCACATACCAGCCTTTCGCCCTTACAGCCACCATCGAGACTACCACAACAACCACTTCAACGATTACGACAACTGAAACCCGTTTGTGCTTTGCGGCCTTACTACAAATAAGTCTCAGCTGACATTGACCTGCAGCTCATGAGACTACTGTGACCTCAACATCAACCATCACTTTCCCACCACCTCCCACAGCTACTATAGATGATGATTGTAAGTGCCTGGTGTGATTTAACAATCGATGCGCAACTAATCGCCTACCGTTCAAGGCTCTGCCGTGTCCACCACTATAACCCTGCCGTATCCGCCTGTTACAGTCACCCGAACGATCACCGCGTCAGTAATGGACGAATCAGTCACTTCGGTCACTCAGACCGCTTCGGCCTGTGTTCCAGGAGTTACCTCGTTCACGTCTACATTTACAATCTCATCCTCGTCCCCTGCGCCAGAGAGTCTCGGCACCGACAGTGATGCCGGTGAGGAGTCCGCCAGCGACGACGAAAACCAAACTGTAACTCAGCGCAGGTTCGGTCGCAAGCGGCAAGCTACTGGCGGCTTCCAAACGCCAACTTGTAAGTAGTTCATCTCTCTTTTGTTGGGAATACGCTGACAAAGTCTGTAGGTGGCAACCCTGGTCCCACAACCACTACTACTGGCACTACGACGGCAACGACCACTAGAACGGCTACCGCAGATGAGCCCAATCTACAACGACAATCACTTCCACTTTTACCGCCGCTCCCACGACCACCATCATAGTCTGCAGCTCCACACCCACAGTGACGGTCACAAGTTTCTCCCCTGGCCTCCCGAGCACTGCGGCCGTGACCGCGACAGTAGATGTGACCTTGGTCCAAAAGAGTACAGTCACTATCGCTATCAGCACAACCTGCCCTGCTACTAGCACTATCCCCTTTACAACATCTTCGACTTCCACCACGACGATTACCAGCCTCTCGTCGTCGTCGTCGAATTCTACTTCTTTCACGACGACCTTTGCCTTCACCAATTCGACAACCCCTTATGCTTCTTCTGCTTCTTCATTGCCGCCTACAGGATCATCGACGAGCTGCTCAACTACTACGACTCCGACTTCGAGCCAATCCACTAAGTCGCCTTCTTCCTCGACCGTCTATGGTTCGACGACATCAACAACGGGGTGCACGGCAGGGGTTTCGTTGACTGTCGCAAAGTCGTATAGCGGCTCTGTCAGTAGTCAAGAATCTGTTCGATCCTCGGCGATTACGATGACGGTGACTGGATCCTCATATGTTAACGTCGCCGGCAGCTCTGCATCTTCCGTCGGTGTTGTAGCTGCGGCCGGCTCCTCTTCGTCTGCTACTGCTGCTGTTACTTCTGCTACTGCCACTCCTGCTGCATCTTCGGGAGCGGCTGCCGCCGTCACTTCTTCTTCAGCAGCTGGTGGCGTAGCCGGAGCACAACTTGCATCATCAGAGGCCGCTGCTAGCTCTACTGCCGCTGCCAGTCCCACAGCTACTTCCACTTCTGGCACGACGACTGTTGCTCAGTCTAGCGGTTCAGCAGCGATAGCAGTCACAAGTCCAACATCTACCTATACAGGAGGTGTTGGGATGATCTCAATATCAAAAGAACTGACCGGAGTCTTAGCCGGCATGTTCGCCGCTGCGGCTGCTTTTATGGGATAGAAGTGTAGCGATTCTAGAATTGCGAGCTCGCTGCTCTGCCGAAAGGACATTTCTCGTACTATTCTGCTGGTATGACAGCGTGGGATCCGTGATACGAGATAAAGTACGAATACCTTTAAGCTTGTTTAACGGACTTCCAGCTTTACAAAGCAAGAGAGTCTTAGAGTCCATGAAGACTTATAGAATGATACTACAAAATTTAATGAAGGTCTATGGCGTTCGATAGTGTTCCTGAGCGACTAGAGCTCCCAATGGTCAGGCCGCCGGGAAGGGGGGATGCGAAGCGAACGCGCACAAAGTAGCACTCAAAAGTATGACACATCACTAATACGCTCAAGCTAGTCCACCCAATGAGTTCTTATGGCTGCTACGAGTGTTGTTCAGAACACTAATCACGACTGGATCTATCCTAGCAGATTGTATCAAATCACTCTACTTACGGAGGCTGCATCTCCCAACGTAGCTGTAAATTGGCCGCTAGTAGCTCTGCCTGCTTTTCTCGTCGCGGCAGGAAATACAATTATCAGTCTGTGCCGTAACTTACAATACATCTTTAATTTTGTTATTCGGATCAAGCGGAACTCATAGTGGGTTAAATTCAAATTAAAAAAATGCCTAGATCCACAAAACATAATGCAACCAAACATGACCTCAATCTAGTCACAGTGTCAGAATTGGCTCGACCACGATTACGCCCCAAACAGAGCGTTGTTGAGTATTTGTTCGGCTGCTTATGTGTAAACAGCTCTCAACCTTCACGCTGGATTCTGGATGCCTGCATCCTGCAGAATATTTCGGCAGTAGCACTGTTGCTGAAAGCCACATTCAATTCTGTGGGAAACTAAGCTGTACACGAAAAGAAATAATAGGGCGTACAAAGCTTTACGGTGCAAGTAGTACAGCATTGCCAGGTCTCAGACTTGTTCGCACAATGTTACTATTTGAGAATCTATTACAGCAGAGTTTGGACCCAGGACACCATCATTGAGCCCTGGTATTCTGGGGAATTCGGCATTTATCGACTCATCTCTGACTTCGAATATGGAGGAGGCTATCTCGACTAAGTAAGCGAAGGAAATGTGGCCTGAGTCTCCGGTCACTGACGCGTGGTAAATCATATTCTACTTCAAGTAACCTCTTAATAATTTCCTATATGTTCAAGCCTTCGATATCAGCCGCCACAACGAGCGGGTGACGATGTTGCCCTATTCTACATCAGCTTTGGAAATCAATGCTATTCACGTCAGTTGATTAGGTGTACGAATTCGATCAGCCTAGCCTAAATCCAGCTCCGGTAAGGATTTCGTTGGATACAAGTGTGTATGCAGCAGAGCGCAGCTTTAGGGTATCGTGAGCTATTAAGTTTCAATAAATAGACGAGCAATACCATCGTAACCATAACAGTATGAATATTTTGGAAACTGACAGAGTCTAACGAAGTGGAATGTAGTAAAATGCGAGGCCTTCCAGTAGAGAGTTTGAAATGGTACTGTCTTTTGCTAATAATGCGCAAGTTAAGGTGATTTTACTCTCGAACGCAGCTACGAGTTTGATAGGTATTTCTCGATACGGACGTTTATATACAAGTTCGAAAACCGGATCCGATGCTCAAGTTAGTCGTCCATTACTTCCGCCTCTGCATTAGGCAGCGTTTTCCCTTCGGTGGTAGGAGAAAGTATGACATTGGCGTCATGTCGTCTTCAGAGAACCCTTCGGCGGTCGATATCTTCATCCCAGTGTCAAACGCTCGATAAAAATTTGCCAAAGCATGGCGAACTTCTAATTGTGCCATGTGCTTGCCCAGACAGGCTGAGGAGGTTCTATTAGTATTGTTTTTCTCAGAGGATGGTGTCGAATTCTAAACCTGCGAGAGACTTACTTCGACTTCCAGCGCCAAAGGGAAGAAAACTGTGACGCATCTCTTCCGTAGCATTGTACCAGCGCGAAGGATCAAATTGGTCCGCATCGGCCCATATCTCGGGATCACGATGCATAGTGTGCGCCTGCATGCTGACTGTTGATCCCCCAGGGAGCGGCTGATTACAGAATACCGCGCCACCCTCAGGGACAACTCGTGGAAGGCCTTCGCTGACGGGACTTCGAACGCGTAGTGTCTCATTTATAACGCCGCCCAAGAGCTTCAGAGACCTTAGCTGCTCGTCGTCGAAATCATCTGGTAGGCTTGAAACTTCTTGAATTAATTCTTGTTCAACATCAGGGTGATGGGATAGTAACCAGACAGCATACGTCGCTGTCTGTGCCGTGGTATCTGTACCAGCAACGATAAACCCTCGGGCATTGATTTCGATGACCTCTTTCGAGATTTCTCCGTTCTGAAATGCTGTAAATGCGTTGGTAAGCAATGTTGGTTTAACATTGTCAGGATCCGCGTGATACTGTTTCCAGTAGCGTTGAATTGATTCTCGAGCATAAGAGTTCATTCTCATGAATCTCCGACTAATTTCCCTAGATGGCCCAATCGGAAAACGTTTGAGTAAATTCACTAGCGGCGAGAATTCAGAGAATATTATGCCGTTGTTCGCAGCAAAGTCAAGGTCGCGGATATACTGGTTTTTCTAAACCGCATTAAAATGCACACATTAGCCACTCGGCATAGTACAGAAGCAGGCAATCTTCACCTTTCCAGTTTCAAGCATTCGAAAAGATTCCCCGAACGCTGCTTCTCCAATTACATCTGTGGCCTTCTTTGGTGATCAGCAATTGTACCTTAGCGTCTGCTGCATCATGCAACCCACCATGAATGTAAACCATTTGAACACGTCGCAGAAGCCATCAAGCTTGGCCTCGTTCATCATTCGATCGATCGCTGTTTGAACGTTCCTCTTGATACACGGCTCCATTTTGGATATCCACCTCTCGGAAAAGTTGGCGGCGGCTAGTTTGCGGATTTTCGCATGTTCACGAGGGTCTCTCATGGCAAGGATGTGAGTGACGGTCGGGTTCCCACTAAGGGAACTATACCACGGCGATTTAAGAAGGGCGTTCCAATCTTGTAGAGGATCTTAGCCGCGGTAACGTCCGCCACTGACGATTCGTTCGGAGCGATACGGACTATGGGACCTGTTATGTTTGGTCAGCGGAGGACCTAGAGGCGTGGACTTGGTCGCCGGGGCTCACCATATCGCCTGTGCAGATCGTGGACATATCGGGCTCGTTCACCTCGAATGATCGCGTATTTCAGGGATAGACGTGTCCATTTGGAAATCGTAGGTCCTGGTAAATGTGCCAGAGGCCCCGTTGATACTTGATAAATTTTCCACTACTGTCATATCAGCATCTCTGTGTCTATGTTCAAATCTGTAGAATCAGCGTACCAAAAGCAGGGGAGCTATTAACGAGAGAATCCCAACGATTAAACTATACGGTGTCTGTGAAGATAGTTGATGCATGATTGGATAGGCTGAGCTTTTTAAAAGGAAAAATAGTCTTTTTCGTCTGAAGCTGGACAAGGTAAGACTTATTTATATACGTTCGCTTTCGATGCTTCAACAAGCCTGAAAAATATTTCTAAAGAAAGACTTGAAAATCCGAGTCCCCGCCACGTCTAACACATGACCTCATTCAGAGATACTAGTGGTATCTTAGGCTATGCTAAAGATGCTATTGGAGTGGATAAAGCGATCAAGCGGAGGGTCCGAACCGGGTCTGTAAAACTTCGCTCTTCCGATCAGCGGGCACGCAAAAACCATTCGATATACGCGGCCGCTTATTGCGCTTGAGAACACTGGTTGATTCAAGCACTAGCGTAAGCCTCCTTGGTTCAACAGACAATTTGCTTTATTCTAAGCTGTACACATTGTCTTTGCGTACTGGTGCTTACAGACTAGGTAGATTCCCAAGTAGATTACCGTATTGTGGAGAATTTCCCGGTCCGTTAACAAGGGAAAAGCCGTTCTAAACAGTATTAATTTCGAGCAAAGACTAATTAGCGCAATCAGGGAAGTTTCATGAGTCTGAGGCGTTAATGAGGCTTAGTCTGCCCTTTTTATCGGCCCTCGGAGCTCCGGACGGTCGGAAGATGAAGTGAGGAAACTTTCTACGAGCCCACTATACTAAGAAAATCAAGGCCATACTTTACGATATATTTGGATCTATTCATGGGTTGAGGAGTTGCTATATATGTTGTCATGAACAGACCAAAGGCGCATTCTTACACAAATGATTTTATTGCACAACGAATAAGGCAAGTTACAAATCTAGACAGCAGATGCTAAAGCGTCGCTAATCGTGTAATTCGAACGAGTGGATTTTCATGCCTCTATGTCACTTATAAAATTCAAAAGCTAATAGAAGGTCATGCTACATCTTCTTTCTCGGGCTTGAACAGTAGTCGTTAGGATTTCAACAGTGGCTTTACTTGGCACGTTCGGAATGCGGGGATGAGTAAGAGCTCCTATAGCTGTTGCCGTACTCCGCATGACGTTCTCGAGCAAGCTGCAGTCAACTTCTCAATTGGGAAGCATATGGGAGCAAGGTGACGCGAAATAGGAAGGTGTAATCACGGGTTACAGATAAGGCAGTGTCTAAAAATTATAAGGCAGTATCTCGGATAAACGGATAAATTTCTAGATATAATATATTTTAATATATATCTAGAAATTTTTTAGATATAATAAGTTTTAATATATATTATATATAGTTTATAAGCTAGAAAAAAATACTTAAGCGATTACTAATTTATTCTATAAACTAATATATATCTCCCTTATATAGTACTAGCTTTTTTAGCCTTTTCCTACTTTCTCTTAATAGCTATCTTAGTAGTCTCTATAATTAGCTAGTTAGATTACGGTTAGCCTTTATCTAACGTATATTTAGTATAAAAATTATAATAATAAGAGTAATATATATTAACTTACCTTTATACGTCTTATACTTTTTTTTAGGGGTAGCTTCCTATAACGTATATTAATAATATATTTTAGAGTTTTAGAAAGGAATATCTACCTTATTATTTAACTTTTTATCTTAGCCCCTAGGCTTTTTACCCTAGAAAATATTAATATATATTTAATATAGCTCTAAACTAAATTATAAGAACTTATATTATAAATAAAAAAGCCGGGAAACTTTACGCGGAACTTAGAGTATTTTTTTTAATATATATTAGCTTAATATTTAATATATATTAATAGGGAATCTTACGCGTATATATAAATTAGATAAGCTATATATATTAGGGTAGGCGCCTTCCCTTTAATAGCCCTATAATATATATTAAGTATATTCCTAATATATATTTAAATAACTTACTTAGGTTCTTTAATAAATTCCGCTAAAAACTAATGTCTATCCCTAATATACTTAATAAGAGAACTAAAATAAGTATTAGTATAATAGAATATATATTTAACGTATATATAGACTTATAGCTCGTATACGGTACGAGAATTAGTATTTAATTTTTATAATAAAGATATACTAACTAAAGGATCTTAGTATATAACTAATATAGGTTATTAGTATATTAAGTACTTACCTATATACTATATCCGATTTTTAAAATACCTATCTTTTATATAGCGGTGAAGCTAATTTACTAAGGTTAACGTATATTAAATATAGATTATAGGAGTTACTTACTAAAATAACTTCTTTAAACGTCTAACTATAAAGGGATACTCTATAGTAAGCTCCGTAGCTAGATATATATTAGTAGGATTAAAATAACTTAACGTATATTAGATATATATCTAATTATTTATACTAGTAGTCTTAAGTTCGCTATTTATTATATTATAAGGATCTAGTAATATATATTAGACTTATCTTCTAATTTATAGTTTAGATATATATTACCTTAATAAAAGCTATATTTAGGGGTACTTAAAGGGGTCCGCCGTATTAATATCCTTATTATTATAAATATAAACGCGAGGATAAGCTATATTAGATATATATTAAAAAAAAAGTAAAGCTCTATTAGAATATAAACGTTAGTAAGGCTCTAATATACGTCTAACTAATAGTATAGAGATAAATAGATAATAGATTATAAAAAGGGAAAAAGAAAAGTTAAACTATAATATAATATATATTAAGTATTCTTAATATATATTATACTCTCTTAGACTAATTAAGAATTTTTTTAGGCGAGATACGGCTTAGTTATATATTTAACCTATATTAAAGAAAAGTTAATACTTACGTTTAATAGTAGGTTTAGGAGAGATAAGGAACTTAAAAAAAAAAGTATTTATAGTTTTAGAATATTAAGTTAAAAGTATTAAAGACGTATATCTATTATATATTTAAAAAGGCTATATATAAGAATAGAAAAGGTATTAAACGTAATAATAATATATATCTAATATATATTAACGTTAGCTATACTTAAAAATAGGTAAGGTAATAATCTAGCTATTATACCCTACTTAGAGCTAGGAATTTCCGGATATATAGTATACTTACTCTATAATAGGCTAGGTCTATAAACTTAATAATACTAATATATATTATAGTATAGTTATTAGTCTAACTATTATATTACTTCTAGAGGTAAACCAGTCCGAGATACCTACTTACTATTAAGGTTAATTTAGGTTTTCTAGTTATATTATATATTCTAGCTATATTAGCCGGAATCTATTAAAATATAAATACCGCTATTCCTCTTATCTAGTCTCTTAATTTTTTTTTTCTAAATAATACAAACTATATCACTAACCTATATTAGTAAAGAGTTTATTAAAATATCCTCTTTATATATTAACCTAGGTATATTAGGTATAAAGAATCTATCTAATTAGAGATATTATTATAGTTAATATATCTCTAACCTATATCTCTATCTTATCTAATATACTTATCTTAATATATATTAGGACCTTTTTATATACCTTCTAAAGGACCTAATAAAGGTATTCTTATATTAAGTAAAGTTAGTACTAGAATATATATTAATTATATAATCTTATTAAATTCTTACCTAATCTTTAATACAGCTGTAGGGTCCTTATTAGAGATATTAAGTATAGTATAGAACTTTAATATATAAACGGCGTATAGTAAATATTACTTATAGGCTTTTTATTATTTTAATATAAAGAATAGCTTTACTTTTATATTTATAGAAATTATCCTAATATCTAGCGTAAGCTATACTACTAGTATATCTTATATCTATATCTTTTAATATTATTACTAGTTACCGCCCTCTACTACTAACAAGTCTAGTATAAAGGAGAAGTTAGTAGGATATATATATAATATACCCCCCGCTTATATAGTAATCTATTATTCTTAACTCTCTAGTACGCTTCTTAAATATATTTAAGATTATTTATAGAAGAATACTTCTTTCTTAATTAAACTAAAGTAGGTATCTAGTATACTAACGTTATCTTAATATATACTAAATATATCTTTAGAATAACGGTAACGCTTTAGAATATTATAGAGTGTATAGAAAATATAGCGTATATCTAGTATATATCCACTATAATATATTACTAATAATACTATAGAGCTACTAACGCTGAGTTTACTAAAGAATTTAGAAATAAATTTTATAGAAATATATAGTATATAAGGTTATAACCTATATTAGACATACCTTACTAATTATTATTTAAATAGTTATTAGTTTAGAAGGCTAAAGAGTTTACACTAATTAATCTAACTATAAATAAAAAGTCTAATAGACTATATATACGTCTATAGTATATCTTTATTTTTCTAATCCTCTTTAGCGTCTAGTAAGAAGTTAACCATTAATAAAGGATCTAGTAAGTCCCGTATATATCCGTTATATTGTGGTAGTTATTCTAACGACAGTGGTTAGTACCATACTATTATTATAAAGAAGAAGTATCTTCCGTCTTAGCCTTCTAAGTAGTAAGTCTTATTACTTATCTCTTACTTATTTTTCTATTCCTCTTCTCCTTTTTCTCCTAAGTATTTCTTATAATAGTATAGAGTATTTCCTTATAAGAGAATAGCTCTTATTTAATTATCTAAGTAATTCCCTTTTCCACCCGTTACGTCTTAATAAGTATCTATTACTAGTTTCTACCCGTTACGTCTTAATAAGTATCTATTACTAGTTTCTACCCGTTATATCTTAATAAGTATCTATTACTAGTTTCTACTATTATATTCCTTCCTATCTTTAATATTATATCCTTATAATAAATAGCTATA
>JASUAB010000054.1:298059-572918 GCA_037013595.1 Dicorynia guianensis
TTCGGAGTATTATATTTTAGCTTATAAAACTAAGATTAGAAAATATTAGTAAGCTATATTAAAGTTATTAAGTAGTACGCTATTCTTTATAACTTATTAGAATAGAAACCGTCTAGATACTACTTATCTAATTACGTTAGTAATAATAAGAATTATAAGAACCTAGAGAATAATTTCTTATTAATAAACTTCTTAATCTTACTAGTTATATTAGGTAAGTTATTTTCCTAAAATCCCTATTAAGATAGGCCGTCTATAGCGCTATATATCTTACTAGGTATATAGTAAACGTTAAAGTTAAATATCTTAATATAGACTATCTATCTTATAAGTAGAGTACTTAGTAAATCCTAGATAAGTCTATTTATTTATATTACTAGTATTTAAGCGTTAGTTTCTAGAATAAAATATACTCTATATAGCTATATTCTTAATTTCTTAAGAATATAGACTATACCGAGATATTCTTTTTTACTAGTATTATAGGATAATTACGGGCTAGACTATAGTCTACTTTTAAAATAAATAGGCTATTATTTTCCTTTATATTCTTAGTATAGAATACCGCCCCAGCCTATTCTACTAATATTAATTAGTATAATTATTTCTCTTATAGTTTTAAAATAGTTTATAAAAAATAGGTCGACCGCTTCTACTAGACTAGCCTTTAAGGAATTTATAGTTAGTTATATTTCTATTATTTAGGTAAATAGCTACCCTTTCTATAATAGTATTATAAGAGGTTAAGCCTTAGTAGAATAGTTAAAAATCTAAATTTAAAAGTATCTAGTTACGCTAAGAAATACTTATATATTAGTAGTACTACTATATAGTCTCTAGTTAAGAATCTTAAGTATCTTAGTACTCTTAAGATATTATCTCTTTATATTATATAGAAAGTTAATAATTCGGATATCTATTAAGTAGAACTATAATTTTACTTTAGATATAGTTAATTTAGTACGTTTTAGTTTAAGAAGCGTAGTATTAAGATTCCTAAAGTACTCTAGTATAAATTTCTAAATACTAAGATATTCTTTATATTACCTATAGTTAGAAAGTAGTCCCTTAATTCTAATATTATTTATATACGGCCGAGCTTAGTAAGGTATAATAACTTTAAGAGATTTATTTATAATTTATATAAATTAAGTAATAGAATTTATAGCTCCTTATAGAATAGTTATTATTCTAAATAGCCCTTTAGGTATTTAAAATATAGTTATATCTCTATCTTATTAATCTAGTTTAATTTAGTCATACCTAGAGAATAAGTTAATAAGAGATATAAGCTTTATCCCTATAAATTCTTTTATAAATTTATCTACTAGTGGTAGCGTTATTACGTCCCGGATTATATATTAATTAATTTCTATTATAATATTAATTAATTAATACTTCTTCTTCTTATTTAGTTTAGAGTACTTCGTAACGAGAAACTATAGATTATAGTATAAACTATAATATAGTTTAATTACTCTATTCTTTAATTAAGTCTTAATTATTATAGAAGCTTCGTCGCGGAGAGATCTTAGTAGGTAGAAATTAGAAGTCTACTATACTTTATATTTAATAGTTTAGATTTACTACGGTAGCGTAACCTTAGGCTAAACTTAACTAATCTTATTAAATATCTATAATAGCGTAGTTTCTTAATTACTTAATATCTATAGGAATAGTAATTATTCTTATAGAGTTAATTTAATTCTAATCTATAATATAGTAATTTATTTCTTAGTTAGCTACGTTCTATACGGTATTATTAATATCTTAGAATATACCTATTAAATAAAATATTATATTATATCTTAAATCCGTTTATAAGAGATAATTATATTATACTATTTAATTTATTCTCTAGGAATTTCCCTAGTTCTAGTATTATAATCTATAGGCTATACCTTATTAGCCTTCTTCTTATATATAGTATATAAGCGTAACGTCTATTCTAAATACGTATTAATTATATTCTATTTCTAGATATCTATATCTTTATTAACTATTATTCTATTCTAGTTAGCGGACGCGGCTAAGCCTTTTAAGATTATATCTTATTATATAGATATCTAATTAGAGTATTCCTCTAACTAAGTTAATTATATTTTATTAGTTAGATATAGCGCGCGCGATAAATCAGCATAGCTAGTATTTATTAAATAATATTTAAGAAATATTAATTAATCCGGCGTAATTCTAATTACGTTATCTAATTTTTATAGCTATATATAGCTATTTAATTTATTAGATAATACTTACTTATAAAATAATAATATATAAGTATCCTCTTCTACTTCTCTTTTCTTTTTTTAATTTCTAGGTATATTTCCTTCTTTTAAAAATATAACTTAAATATATTCTTTATTTATTTTAAAGCTAACTTCGTTCCTAATAACGACGTATATTTTAATAATAATAGTATATAAAAATAAACTATTCCTCCTTAGTTATAATTATATATCTTATACTCTACCTAGTCCGTACCTTTAATATAGTACTATAAGAATCTAACGCTCTTTATCTAATATTAACTAAGAATAATATCTAGTCCGAGACGTAGTAGGGATAAAAAGTTATCTATAATAGGTATCTTACTAATAATAAATAGAATATAGTAGAACTTTCTAATAAATAGAGATAACTATTCCTATATACTAATAATATTTATACTATCTACGTCCTTCGCACCCAGTCCTACTTCTATACTATATAAATAATAAATAATGTTTATTTTAGACCTACTATTAAGAAAAGCTTAGAAATAGTAGCTATTAATATTAAGTTTAATAACTAGGTATAGACTAATATACTCTTCTAGAGCCTATAGCTCCGTACTAAAGAAGTAGCTAGGATACTATCTAATAAGACCTAATTAAGAAGAATACTTATATTTTAGAAGAGGTAACTTTTAAAAAAAGATCTTATATAGTTCTAGGCTAATACTTAATAAGGTCTAGATATTAATACTAATAATAGATATATTAAAGATTTTTTATATAATAGTTAATACTAGAATACTTCCTTAAATAGTTTTTAAAAACTTTATACTATTTTATAAAATAGAATAATTATCCTTCGGCTTATCTATAGCTAGAGATTAATCTACTATATTAATATTTTTAATCTTTTTAACTTATAGTAATAGTAGAATCTAAATACTATAAATAGTAGAAATTATAGCTTCTTTTTTTTACTAATCTTTTTAGTCTTAATATAACCCGGACGCTTTAGCGGCGTTAAAATAAAGATACTTCTTACTAGTATAGTTAACGCTATAGTAATTACTTAAAAGATAGATCTATAAAGTAAATAAAGATAATAGTTATTAACTAATTTTCTAGTTTTAAAATACTTCCTAATTAACTTTATAAAGAAGCTATCCTCTTCTTATTTTAATCTTTAGACCTCCCCTACTTTCTAAACTAATATATAAATAGTTATTAATACTATAATAAAGATCCCCTTATCGAACTATATTATTTAGTATATTATATCTACTTATAAGATAGTCTTTACTATAGAAATAGTACGTCCTATTTTACCGCTCCTACTTATTAGTAGAAGATTAAGAGTCCTATTATAAATACTAAGGCTAGCTTTACTACTAACTAGGATAGTATCTTTCCTAACTAGAATAGTTTTACTAACTTTAAATTATAGATACTAATTAGACCTAATTAATAGTAAGCTAATAAACCTACTTAGTAAGTATATTAATTAGGATCTTAGAATAAGGCTCTATACCTATTATAGTTATATTATAAGGTTCTTCTAAGAAATAGACCTATTTCTACTAGATACTATTTACTTCTTAAAGAATAGACTTAGCCTTCTAAATAACGATTAGAGTAGTATCTCTTTAAAATTTTAAGAATATATCCTTCTAATTCTAAATTAGCTACTTAATTACCTAGCTAATCTTCTTTATTTACTACTTATTATTATTTTATAGAAATAGTAATTTAAAAAATATATATTTTTCTAAAAGAAGTTTCTTAGCCTAATTATATAAAATATAAAAATCTATTATACTTAGGTTATCTTTTTTAAGACTAATACGGAAATATATCTTCTTAGTTTACTTTAGATTAAGATTCTTAAGAAAAAGGAGATTCCTAGTATATATATTAAGAAGCTTCTTCTCTATAAGCTTCTCTAATATATTTCTAAATTAATAGGAGAAGCCTAGGAACTTCTATATTTTAGATTATTCTTAACTAGATAATTCTTCTAGGAAACGTTAACTATATATCTTTTAATAATTATTAGTATTACTATACTCCCTAGTTAGCTAGCTCTATAGTTCCTCCTAGTTCTAATTCTACTAACTAGAAAGCCCTTTAACTATCTCCCTAATAATTAATAAATAGTATCTAGTAATCCGCTTAGTAGCCCTTAAGGCGTTAATTTAGGCTTTAGTATAAATATTAATCTATTACTTAAAGAATTTAGTAATATTTAAACTATTAAAGTACGGAGCCCTACTAGTACCTAGATATAATAGATTTAGTAAAAACCTAAAGAATTAATAGTTAACTATCTCCTAAGGTAGAGACGGCTATTATTTAGATAAGGACTATACCTACTCTAGTTAAGAAGATAAAGATATTATAAGCTATAGAAGCTAGGTAAGTCCTAGGATAAAATTAAAAGGTAAGTTATTAAAGTTATCTTAATAAAGTTATCTTAGTAATTTTTTAAACGCTATCTAAGAAATTAATAAATTTAAAAAAGTTCTCTCTCTTAATATTTAGTAGGTAGTAATTTCCCCTTTCTTATAAAAGTTTCTAAGGAGTAGGTAATTTCTAAAATAATCTAGTAGCTAACTTAAAGATTTCTACTTAATTTTATAGTTAGGCTACTACGATTATAAGATCTTATTATAGATTAATAATATATAGCTTAACTATATATCTATATAATACTAATAACTAGTATTCCGTAATTCGTAATTTTATAAAAGAAGGTAAAGATAATCTAGCTTATTTATTAGAGTTTATACTATACTCGTCTCCTTAGGATACTATTAAAGTATAAAAGTAGGTTTATAGTAAACTATTCTATAGTATAGCTATAGTCTAGGTGATTTAGTATTAGTAATAAAGATTAAGCTAGGTACTTAGTAGATAGGTATAGATATAGATAATCTAGATAATCTAGATAATCTAGTTATTAAATAGCTAGATACTATATCTAGTTATAAATAGCTAGTTACTATATCTAGTTAATATAGCTAGTTAATATAGCTAGTTACTTCTTATAATTATAATTAGTATAGACTTAAACGAACTCTATAAATACCGTATTAAAAATATAGTAGTTATTCTAACGATAGTAGTTAGTATTATACTATTATTATAAAGAAGAAGTATCTTCCGTCTTAGCCTTCTAAGTAGTAAGTCTTATTACTTATCTTTTACTTATTTTTTTATCTCTCTTTTCCTTTTTCTCCTAAGTATTTCCTATAGTAGTATAGAGTATTTCTTTATAAGAGAATAGCTTCTATTTAATTATCTAAGTAATTCCCTTTTCTACCCGTTATATCTTAATAAGTATCTATTACTAGTTTCTACCCGTTATATCTTAATAAGTATCTATTACTAGTTTCTACCCGTTACGTCTTAACGAGTGTCCATCACCAGTTTCCACCATCACAATATATAAAAATCCTTCTAATCTAATTTAGTATCCCTTAAAATATTAGTAGATAAATTACCTACTATACTCCAGAAGCTAAGTAAAGATAAGAGTAAAGCTTTAATTATATTAAATAAGTACGCTTTAATAGGTATATTATATACCTCTATCCTAAGAGAGATTAAGGTATAATTTTAAAATAATAACGTATACTAGACCTAGATCTAGCGGTAGTTAAGAAACCGTACTTAAAGATTTAAAATTCTAAGGATTAACGCGACTAAGTATCTAGCTAGAAGAAAACTTAGTCTAAGTTTACTAAAGATATAGGTTCTAACTAAGTTACTAATATTTTATAAGATATTAGTAAAAAGACTTCTCCGGAGTAAGCAAAAAAAGTAATAAAATAAAAAACTTATATTTTAGAAGATAAAACTCTAAAGTAATATTCTTAACGTCCTAAAATATATATATCTAGGTTAAGTAAAGCGTACGTTAATATTTCTAATTATTATCTAGGATCCTAGAAGAAGCTTAATAGCTAAATATTAAAGTATAACGGGTATATAGTATATATACGTTAAAAATTAATACCTAGAGATATAGCCTCTTTTTTAAGATTAGTAATCTCTAAACGCTCCTTTTTCTTATTAACCTTTTATTATAGTCTTTCTTTCTTAAAACGTAGACCTAATATACGCTACGCGTATTCTTTCTCTTTTAATATAGTATTAGAAGTATTACGATTATATTATTTTAATATATATTAGCCTTAGCTTACTAATAATATATCTTCTATCTTATTAATAGAAGCTACGCTTAAGGGGATAGTAATAGACGGATTAGGTATTAATCTCCCTAATTTACTAACTACGTATGTTTAGCTTAGGATAGTAATAGGCGTATTATATAGGTTATATAGATTAAACGGGAGCTTAGGGTTTTAAGACTATTAATTTATAGAGTATTTCTACCGTTTTCCTTCTTAGGTTAGATATATAGTAGTTATAGGTTAGACCTAAGCTCTTACCCTTTTATTAATTTATACGGATTATCTTCTAAATATCTAATAAATTTCTAAATATAGATAATATCTAATTATTTATAAATTATTAGTACTCTTCTAGTCTATACCGGTTATACGACTATAACCTATACTATTAAGATAAGTTATATCTAAGCGGGCCTACGTCTTACGTATACTAACCTTATAATACCGCTGAGTATTAAATAGCGTTTCCTAGTAAAATAATTCTTAGAAAAGTATATAGATTCTATTAGGCTAGTATACTTTTTAGTATATATCTAATATAGGATATTAACTCGGGAGACCTATTAATAAATCCTACTTAGGATTTAGTCTTTTTTTTTATTACTAAGCTATAACGTAAGTTTAGGATATATTAATATAAGATTATTAATATACTATAGTATTTTCGCTTTACTCTAGAGGTCGAGTATCTAATAAATTTTATATATTATTAAGTAATTAGGAAAATACTTCCTAAAATTTCACTCTAAATAGATAATATAGAAAATAACTATATACTAAACGTAGGTTCTTTAGTCCCTAGACGGATTAATTAATATAAGATATTATCTAAATCCTAATACGTGTTAACCGGACTAACGCCTCTAGATATAGGCTAGATGTGAGGGTTCTTAGAACAACGTGAGGAGATTCACCACCGTATAAGGTCCGTATACGGTTCGTATACGGTAAGTAATAGGAGAGAAAAGGAGAGAGGTCTTATTCTATTAGAAGACTTATTCTAAGACTAATCCTTATTTCCCTAAGGTAATAGAGGGGGCTATCCCTAATTACTTATATAGTCTAGTCTCTAACTATATATAGACTAATAGGGGTCTATCTAATAATATACTATATACGGTTTATTAGTAGTTTAGCCTTAATCCTAATAAAGGTTAACCTCCTTCTAGCGGAGCCCTTATAACTCTTCCCCCCTTTAATAAAGTCTAACCTTAGGTAAGTTAAATCTATATAGATATCTTAGTATCTTACTGTGGTAGTTATTCTAACGACAGTGGTTAGTGCTATACTATTATTATAAAGAAGAAGTATCTTCCGTCTTAGCCTTCTAAGTAGTAAGTCTTATTCCTTATCTCTTACTTATTTTTCTATCCTTCCTCCTCCCCTCCTAAGTACTTTCTATAGTAGTATAGAGTATTTCCTTATAAGAGAATAGCTTCTATTTAATTATCTAAGTAATTCCCTTTTCCACCCGTTACGTCTTAATAAGTATCTATTACTAGTTTTCACCCGTTACGTCTTAATAAGTATCTATTACTAGTTTCTACCCGTTATGTCTTAATAAGTATCTATTACTAGTTTCTACTATTATATTCCTCCCTATCTTTAATATTATATCCTTATAATAAATAGCTATAATTAAGGTCAGCGGTTTAACCTAATATAGTATAGGAACCCTTATTTATATTATAGTATTTATAATCTTATCTCTATAGCGCTTATTATAGCTTATAGTACTATATTATCTTATTATATTTCCTAATTAGCGTCTAAGAAATACTAGTATAGTATTCTTAGTCTTCTATTTCTTACTTATATATCCTATATTCCTTAGTAGTCTACGTAATAAGACTATTTATATTATTATCTTTTCTAAATTCTTTTTTATCTTCTTTATTATCTCGCTTGGCTACTTCTTATCTAACGAAGAATAACTTCTCTTTATATAGCTCTTTTTCTATAGTATAGATAGTATTAAATACTATAATATATCTTAACTTTATTACCTATTTCTATTCCTTAATATACCGCTAGAACTCCGTCTCTTTAGATACTAGATATTACTTTATCTCTATACGTATAAGCGGGTTTATCTATTAAATACGGCTAATAAGCGCGTTAGAGATTAAAGACGTTAGATAGAAAGGAACGGCTACGAGAAAAGGATATAAAATTATATTATATATATTTATTTTTCCTAATAGAGATACTATAGGCGCGTCTATATCTTAGTAAGACGTAGATAGTATAGACTACTTTCCTACCTTTATATATTTAAGGGCTTTATAATTATTACGAATCTTTATAAACTACGGAAGTATAGTAGCGCGTATAATAGTTACTAGACCTATAGATCTATAAGGAAAAAGGGGGTAAATAATATAAATATCTCTAATTTAGTACGGAGTCTTCTTCTAGTTCGTTTTAAAAAATATTACGTTACTATTATTAAAATACTTCTTAGTAATCCGAGATACCTAGTTATATAAGATCTTTAGATTATTAAATCGCGGTACTACTTATTAGTACTAGGCTTATATATTCTTCCTACTATATATCTTCTTTAAGATAATTATATAGTTACTCTTATCCTCGTCTAGTAATAAGACTAATCTCTAAATTATATTAATACTACGTTCTTCTTTAACTACTCGTTTAACATCTAAGTTAATATAATAAAATTCCGTAGTATTACTAGCTTATACGAACTTTATATAGTATAGGTATAAAATTAAATACGTTATATAATCTAGCCGAAGACTGATATAGATATAATAGTATATAGGATATTAGTAAATGAGTTATTAGCTAAGTAAAAAGTAGCTATTTTAAAGCTATCCCTAATTACCTAAGCTATTCTTACTACGTAAGTAGTATTTATATATTAATACTTTAAGAATTATTAAGTTCCTAAGCTTTCTAGAAGTTCTATACTTTAGCCTATTAAAGATTTTAAAATTAAGAATCTACTTAAAAATATTAAGATAAACCGTTCCGTCTTCGTACTACTAATAATTAGCTTTATATATACTCTTAAATAGCCGTATAAGATATTCCTTAGATACTAGTATTTAATATAGCCTTAGTTCTAGAATTAGTATATATATATAAATATATATACTAAGGTTATCTTCCGGACGAGCTAGTTAAGCTACTAAGATCTACTAATTATATATCCTATCTTCTACCTTAAGATCTCCTAGAGTATTAATATTCTAAATAAGTATATAGAGCCTACTAATAAATTCTTTATATAGGATCTAAGTCTTTATCTTTAGGTAAGTAAAGATATTCTTAAGATAGGAGTAGTAAATACCTTACTTAAATTCTATATACTAGATTTTCTTTACTATATTTAGGAGATAGACTACTCCTATATCCCTACGCCCTTAAGTTAATGAAGACTAGTATCCTCCTCTATTAAGGAAGTTAAGGAGGACTTTATACCTTTAGATTACTATTAAATATTAGTACTCTATTTATTTAGTTCTTTTTAGCTATTTATCCTCGGTAGTATATATACTAGAGCTAGATACTACTAATATAGTTAATAATATTAGAGATGAGGACGGCGAAGTAAGCCTTATACTTAGAGAACTAGGAATACTAGGACTCTTTAAAGATATTAGTATATTAGATAGCTACTATTACTCTAATAGCTACTTAACTTATATATTAGTAATACGTACTAATACTTTTATAGCTAGCAGCGGTACTATTCCGGATAATAGATAGCGTAAGGTATTCTAATTTTCTACTATAATAAGGGCTTATTTAAAACGTTAAGTATTAGCCGCTACGTCCGTAAATCTAATAGATACTTTATCCTTTATTAATTCTACCTTAAGATATACTCCTTAAATATCCTAATCTATAGCTTTATTAATTCTAATAGCTAATCCCTAAGTACTACTTTCTTAAGAGTTTTATTTAAAGAAGCTAGACTAATTTTTATCTAGCTAATTATTAAAGAATAATTATCCTAGTATATTATTAGCTAGCTACCTTATCTAGTTATTAGTCTATACCTTAGAGACTACTTTACTAATACTACTTATAATAATTAATAGATTCCGTAGAGGAGACGTTATTAGTAAAGCCTCTTAAGATTATAGTCTAGGACCTAGTCTTAGCCGCTTTAGAATAATAAGAGATAAAATACTTCTATTTTATAGAAAGTTATTAGGACTAGTTTTATCTCTATTCCTATTTCGGGGTATATAGATTTACCCTAATACTTTAAGGTTCTTAGCTTATAAGTCTTCGACCTTTAGGTAGGTAGTATTAATATAATCTTATAAGGTTACTTTATAGAATAACTAAAAATCTATAGAGACTATCTTTATAATAGTCTAAGTTCCTCTCTAAGCTTTATAAATTTATTCTTATATAATCGAGATAATCGTCTTCTAGAAATAGTCTATATTATAGTCTATCTTATTAGTATAATTCCTTACCGTAATCATCTTCTATATAAGGTATACTATAGTATTATTTCCTAGAATAAGCTTTACTTCTTCTCCTATATAAAGAGTAAGAACTTTTACTCTTTCGGACTCCCTTCGTTAAGCTATACTTCTTACTATCTTAGATACTTACTTAGCTTTAGAGAATAAGCTATTAAAGGTATCTTAATTATAGAAGTTTATCTATATTATATCTTTATATATCTATTTATAGAATATACTAATATCTTTTATAAACTTATCATAGTACTACGTTATATAGTTAAGGAAAGTTTCTTAAATATAGAGGTAAGGCTCGCTATTTAACTAGAACTTATTATTAATATACTTAATAATCTAGTAGATAGAAACTAATAAACTAGTATAAATAATTATAATTTACGTCGTAGTTAGGTTCTTCTCTAATAAAATTTAACTAGGTAGGCTTAGAACGATATCTCTTACTATTAGGTAGTAATTTGGAGGTCGTTAGGCCATATAGGTAATATTTAATAATAAAGACTAATAGTAGTATTAATAAGAAGAGAATTTAAAATAAAGTAAAATAAAATTTATCCTTAAAGTACCGTATAATCCTTTCTAGGCCAGCGGTATAGTTAGGTAATTACTTTCATCTAATAATTTATTAAACGCCGTTTATTAAATAATAGGATAAAAATAATTCCTAAATATAATATAGTAACTAATCTATAATATTTAAATATAGCTATTAATTATTTAATAGGATATAGCTCCTAGTAGGGCTCCTCCCTATCTTTAGGAATTATATCCTCATAATTCTAAAAGAAAGAAAGATAGAAAGGAATTAATACATAACCTAGTTAGAAAGGAGTTAAGGGGGTAGATATTATTAAGATAAATATCCTTTAGAGTTAGTATAGTACTACGGTTCTACTTAGTAGCTAGATTATTAAATAGTATCCTTTACTTCTATAAGAGAGATCTAGATCATAGAACTAGTATAGACTATATTTAGGCTAAACTAAAATTATAGTTTCTAAGGCTATAAAGTCTTCCTAATTTAGATTATTAGTTATAAGATATTACTATAGTATAGGACTTATATTAATTAGATTTCTTAGAGGTTTCTAGGTCGTTTTATTATAACCTTTCTACTTAATTAAGAAAGATAGCTTAGGTATAGAATATTTCCTACTAATAGGTAGTATCTTATAGGAAATAATATAGTTAATTTTAAATTTATTATCTTCTAGAATATTAGTTTCTTCCTATACTAGAACTGTAGCCGGGGTAAAAGGAAGAGTATCCTACTAATAATATCTCTTTAATCTTAATCTAGAAATTTACTTATCTAGAATAGTCCCGTCTATTTCTTTAATCTTATAATTACTATATTATAGAAAGTACTAAGTAATTTAATATAGACTAAGCTAGTATACTCTTAGTTTTATATCTCGTAATTAATTAGTCTACTTAGTAGTATTATATAATAAGACTAGATCTTCTTTTTTTAGTAGCCGAGTCTTAATTATATATTTATTATTAAAGACTTTCTTTTTATATTCTTAAAGATGTCTTATCCGGAGGATATATTCTTATAAATCTTTATTACGCTATTATAGTTATATAGCTCTTAGTATAAGTAGTTTTACCCTATCCTTAATTCCTGACTAATTATAGATCAGCTATATTAGTAAAGAGATATTAATAGGAAGAACTAGCTCCCTACTATAGACTAGGTAATATACTAATATTCTAGTTAGCTACTAAGTTATAATTTAATCTACCTAAAGAATACTAGGTAAATTCTATACCTATATACCTCTACCGGCTTACTATAGCTTAGTACTAGTATTAATAAGTAGTTTATAGCCTCGTTTAGCTTTTAAATTTCCTTATAGATAATAGGGTATATAAGGAATTACTAGAATTTATTATTACTTAGTTAGTAATATTATAGCCCTTTAAAATTCTAGCTTATTATCTATTATAAATCGCTAGAACTACCTATAGCGGTAAATTATATCTTCCTAGATAAATTTAGCTATTATTACTAAATTATTCTTAGTAACTACTTAAGCTTCTACTTATCTAGATAGGGCTTCCCTTACTACTATAAGATAAGTCTTTCCTATAGCAGGCGGTATATAGACCGTATCTAGATAAATAGTTTACTAAAGTATAGTTACCTAGGTAGTATAAGATTCTTTATACTACCGGTTTTTAGTACGAACTTAATAAATATAATATCTTTTAATATATTAAGTTATTTTCTTATAGTAACCTTTCTAGTAGTATTAATTAATAATTATTTAATATATTACTTCTCGTCCTTAATAAGTAAGAGACTTATTATATACTTCCGTAATAATCCTTACTCTCTTAGCTATATTATTAATAATATATTATAGTATTCTATTTACTAGTAGTCACTGAAATAGATAACTATCTTTTACTAAGTATTTTAGAGTATCGTACTTTAGCTTATAGAACTAAGATTAGGAAATATCAGTAAGCCGTATTAGAGTTATTAAGTAGTACGCTATTTTTTATAACTTATTAGAATAGGAACCGTCTAGATACTACTTATCTAACTATATTAGTAATAATAAGAATTATAAGAACCTAGAGAATAGTTCCTTATTAATAAACTTCTTAATCTTACTAGTTATATTAGGTAAGTTATTTTCCTAAAATCCCCGTCGAGATAGGCCGTCTATAGTACTATATATCTTACTAGGTATATAGTAAACGTTAAAGTTAAATATCTTAATATAGACTATCTATCTTATAAGTAGAGCACTTAGTAAATCCTAGATAGGTCTATTTATTTATACTACTAGTATCTAAGCGTTAGTTTCTAGAATAAAATATACTCTATATAGCTATATTCTTAATTTCTTAAAAATATAGACTATACTAAGATATTCTTTCTTACTAGTATCGTAGGATAATTACGGGCTAGACTATAGTCTACTTTTAAAATAAATAGGCCGTCATTTTCCTTTATATTCTTAGTATAGAATACCGCCCTAGCCTATTCTACTAGTATTAACTAGTATAATTATTTCTCCTATAGTTTTAGAATAGTCTACGGAAAATAGGCTGACCGCTTCTACTAGACTAGCCTTTAAGGAATCTATAGCTAGTTATATTTCCGTTATCTAGGTAAATAGCTACCCTTTTTATAATAGTATTATAAGAGGTCGAGCCTTAGTAGAATAGTTAAAAATCTAAATTTAAAAGTATCTAGTTACGCTAAGGAATACTTATATATTAGTAGTACTATTATATAGTCTCTAGTTAAGAATCTTAAGTACCTTAGTACTCTTAGGATATTATTCCTTTATATTATATAGAAAGCTGATAATTCGGATACTTATTAAGTAGAACTATAATTTTACTCTAGATATAGTTAATCTAGTACGTTCTAGTTTAAGAAGTATAGTATTAAGATTCCTAAAATACTCTAGTATAAATTTCCGAATACTAGGATATTCTTTATATTACCTATAGTTAGAAAGTAGTCCCTTAACTCTAATATTATCTATATACGGCCGAGCCTGGTAAGGTATAATAACTTTAAGAGATTTATTTATAATTTATATAAATTAAGTAATAGAATTTATAGCTCTCTATAGAATAGTTATTATTCTAAATAGCCCTTTAGGTATCTAAAATATAGTTATATCTCTATCTTATTAATCTAGTTTAATTTAGTCGTACCTAGAGAATAAGTTAATAAGAAATATAAGCTTTATCCCTATAAATTCTTCTATAAATTTATCTACTAGTGGTAGCGTTATTACGTCCTAGATTATATATTAATTAATTTCTATTATAGTATTAATTAATTAATATTTCTTCTTCTTATTTAGCTTAGAGTACTTTATAATAAGAAACTATAGATTATAATACGGACTATAGTATAGCTTAATTATTCTATTCTTTAATTAAGTCTTAATTATCGTAGAAGCTTTATCGCGGAGAGATCTTAGTAGATAAAAATTAGAAATCTACTATACTTTATATTTAATAGTTCGGATTCGCTACGGCGGCGTAACCTTAGGCTAAACTTAGCTAATCTTATTAAACGTCTATAATAGCGCGGCTTCTCGATTACTTAATATCTATAGAAATAGTAATTATTCTTATAGAGTTAATTTAATTCTAATCTATAGTATAATAATTTATTCCTTAGTTAGCTACGTTCCGCGCGGTATTATTAATATCTTAGAATATACCTATTAAGTAAAATACTATATTATATCTTAAATCCGTTCGCGAGAGATAATTATATTATACTATTTAATTTATCCTCTAGGAATTTCCCTAGTTCTAGTATTATAATCTATAGGCTATATCTTATTAGCCTTCTTCTTATATATAGTATATAAGCGTAACGTCTATTCCGAATACGTATTAATTATATTCTATTTCTAGATATCTATATCTTTATTAATTATTATCTTATTTTAGCTAGCGGACGCGGCTAAGCCTTTTAAGACTATACCTTATTATATAGGTATCTAATTAGAGTATCCCTCTAACTAAGTTAGTTATATCTTATTAGTTAGACGTAGCGCGCGTAATAAATTAGTATAGCTAGTATTTATTAAATAGTATTTAAGAAATATTAATTAGTCCGGCGTAATTCTAATTATATTATCTAATCTTTATAGTCGTATACGGCTATCTAATTTATTAGATAATACTTACTTATAAAATAATAGTATATAAGTATCTCCTTTTACTTCTCTTTTCTTTCTTTAATTTCTAAATATATTTTCTTCTTTTAAGAACGTAACCCGGGTACGTTCTCTACTTATTTTAAAACTAACTTTATCCCTAATAATAATATACGTTTTAATAATAATAGTACGTAAAAATAAACTATTCCTCCTTAATTATAATTACGTATCTTATACTCTACTTAGTCCGCGTCTTTAATATAGCGCTATAAGAATCTAATACTCTTTATCTAATATTAATTAAGAATAATATCTAGTCCGAGGCGTAGTAGGGATAGAAAGTTACCTATAATAGGTATCCTACTAATAGTAAATAGAATATAGTAGAACTTTCTAACGAATAGAGATAACTATCCCTATATACTAATAATATTTATACTATCTACGTCCTTTATACCTAGTCCTACTTCTATACTATATAAATAATAAATGATGTTCATTTCGGACCCACTATTAAGAAGAGCTTAGAAATAATAGCTATTAATATTAAGTTTAATAACTAGGTATAAACTAATATACTCCTCTAGAGCCTATAGCTCCGTACTAAAAAAGTAGCTAGGATACTACTTAATAAGACCTAATTAAGAAGAATACTTATATTTTAGAAGAGGTAACTTTTAAAAGAAGATCTTATATAGTTCTAGGCTAATACTTAATAAGGTCTAGATATTAATACTAATAATAGATATATTAAGAATTTTTTATATAATAGTTAATACTAGAATACTTCCTTAAATAGTTTTTAAAAGCTTTATACTATCTTATAGAATAGAATAATTCTCCTTCAGCTTATCTACGGCTAGAGATTAATCTATTATATTAATATTCTTAATCTTCTTAACTCGTAGTAATAGTAGAATCTAAATACTATAAATAGTAGGAATTATAGCTTCTTTCTTCTACTAATCTTCCTAATCTTAATATAACCCGGACGCTTTAGCGGTGTTAAAATAAAGATACTTTTTACTAATATAGTTAACGCCGTAGTAATTACTTAAAAGGTAGACCTACGAAGTAGATAAAAATAATAGTTACTAACTAATTTTTTAGTTATGAAGTACTTCCTAACTAGCTTTATAAAGAAGTTATCCTCTTCTTATTTTAACCTTTAGGCCTCCCCTACTTTCTAGGCTAATATATAAATAGTTATTAATACTATAATAAAGATCCCCTTATCGAACTATATTATTTAGTATATTATATCTACTTATAAGATAGTCTTTACTATAGAAATAGTACGTCCTATTTTACCGCTCCTACTTATTAGTAGAAAATTAAGAGTCCTATTACGAATACTAAGGCCGGCTTTACTACTAACTAGAATAGTATCTTCCCTAACTAGAATAGTTCTACTAACGCTAAATTATAGATACTAATTAGGCCTAATTAATAGTAAGCTAATAAACCTACTTAGTAAGTATATTAATTAGGATCTTAGAATAAGACTCTATACCCGTTATAGTTATATTATAAGGTTCTTCTAAGAAATAAACCTATTTCTACTAGATATTATCTACCCCTTAAAGAATAGACTTAGCCTTCTAAATAATAATTAGAATAGTATCTCTCTAAGATTTTAAGAATACGTCCTTCCGATTCTAAATTAGCTACTTAATTATCTAGTTAATCTTCTTTATTCGCTACTTATTATTATTTTACGGAAATAGTAATTTAGAAAATATACGTCTTCCTAAAAGAAGCTTCTTAGCCTAATTATATAGAATATAAAAATCTATTATACCTAGGTTATCTTCTTTAAGACTAATACGGGAATATACCTTCTTAGCCTACTTTAGACTAAGACCTTTAAGAAAGAGGAGATTCCTAATATATATATTAAGAAGCTTCTTCTCTATAAACTTCTCTAATATATTTCTAAATTAATAGGAGAAGCCTAGGAACTCCCGTATCTTAGATTATTTTTAACTAGATAATTCTTCTAGGAAACGTCGACTATATATCTTCTAATAATTATTAGTATTACTATACTCTCTAGTTAGCTAACTTTATAGTTCCTCCTAGTTCTAATTCTACTAACTAGAAAGCCCTTTAACTATCTCCCTAATAACTAGTAAGTAGTATCTAGTAATCTACTTAGTAGCCCTTAAGGCGTTAATTTAGGCTTTAGTATAAATATTAACCTATTACTTAAGGAATTTAGTAATATTTAAGCTATTAAAGTACGGAGCCCTACTAGTACCTAGATATAGTAGATTTAGTAGAGATCTAAAGAGTTAATAGTTAACTATCTCCTAAGGCGGAGACGGCTGTTATTTAGGTAAGGGCTATACCTACTCTAGTTAAGAAGATAAAGATATTATAGGCTATAGGAGCTAGGTAAGTCCTAGGAAAAAAATTAAGAAGTAAGTTATTAAAGTTATCTTAGTAAAGTTATCTTAGTAATTTTTCGAACGCTATTTAAGAAATTAATAGATCTAAAATAGTTCTTCCCCTTAATATCTAGTAGATAGTGATTTCCCCTTTCTTATAAAAGTTTCTAAGGAGTGGGTAATTTCCGAAATAATCTAGTAGCTAACTTAAAGATTTCTATTTAATCTTATAATTAGGCTGCTATAATTATAAGATCTTATTATAGATTAATAATATATAGCCTAACTATATATCTATATAATACTAATAACTAGTATTCCGTAATTCGTAATTTTATAAAAGGAAGTAAAGATAATCTAGCCTATCTATTAGGGCTTATACTATACCCGTCTCCTTAGAATACTATTAGAGTACGGAGGCAGGTTCGCAGTAAACTATTCTATAGTATAGCTATAGTCTAGGTGATTTAGTATTAGTAATAGAGACTAAGCTAGGTGCTCAGTAGATAGGTATAGATATAGATAATCTAGATAATCTAGATAATCTAGTTATTAAACAGCTAGATGCTATATCTAGTTATAAATAGCTAGTTGCTGTATCCAGTTAATATAGCCAGTTAATATAGCTAGTTGATATAGCCAGTTACTTCTCATAATCATAATTAGTATAGACTTAAACGAAATCCACAAACACCGCACTAAAAATATAGTAGTTATTCTAATGATAGTAGTTAGTACTATACTATTATTATAAAGAAGAAGTATCTTCCGTCTTAGCCTTCTAAGTAGTAAGTCTTATTCCTTATCTCTTACTTATTTTTCTATCCTTCCTCCTCCCCTCTTAAGTACTTCCTATAGTAGTATAAAGTATTTCCTTATAAGAGAATAGCTCCTATTTAATTATCTAAGTAATTCCCTTTTCCACCCGTTACGTCTTAATAAGTATCTATTACTAGTTTCCACCCGTTACGTCTTAACGAGTGTCTATTACTAGTTTCCACCCGTTGCGTCTTAACGAGTGTCTATTACCAGTTTCCACCATCACATTACTATTAAAGGTCTAGTTATAGTTTATATATAGTAAACTAGTAACCGGTCCGTATAAGAATTATTAGATAACTATATATAGGAATCTCCCTTATATTTATAAGTATCTCCGTATACGGTCTACTATAGGATAGTATTTAGTTATAGAGAATCTCTCTAGTTAGTAGATAATAAGTACTTTATAAATAACTATTTTTTATTTAGCGGCTTTACGTATATAATCCGGTAATAGTCTACTATATATTAATATTAATTATCTTTTAAGTCTTTTTTATATTATCTTTTATTTCTTTTTATCTTAACTTTAGTATATAACCGTAGGGCGTCCGCCTACGGCCTATTATAGGAGTATTATTAAAGTTTACTTAGTCCTAAAAAATACCTTATCTTCTATTATTAGGTACGTTAATTATATAATAGTAGGGGCGTATCTATTTTAAATTAGAATATTTAAGATTTTACTACGTCTATCTTTCTCTTCTTTTTTTTTTCTTTATTTAGCTAGTTAAGTTTCTTCTATTTATTATTTAGTTATATTAGCTTCTCTTATTATACCTTATATTACTTATAAAGAGGAGGTTCTCGCTTATTCTTTTAATATAGATAATATTATTATTATTTCTTATAGTTTTAGTAGCCTTAAAGAGTACGAAGAGCTCTTTAATATAAGTATAACTTATACTTCTTAATATAAATAGGTTACTAATACCCCTAATTTACTAGGGTAAGAAATATTCCTAGTATAAGGTTAATATTACGCCGTATTACCTCCCTCTAGTTTATACGCGTTATATAAAGTCTATAACTATAAGTAGTTATAAATATAATAAGAATAATAAAGGTTATTATACCTACTTATACTATAAAAAAGTTAATAATTTTTACGTCCCTATCTAGTTCGGCGCCCTATCTAACGCCGTATAGCTTATAGTTAATATTTTAATTAAGTTAAGTATTAATACTCGCGCTAGCGTTATCACTAATAAGATTTATACTAACTAAGACGTCTTTAAGAGTCTATAAAATAGATATATAGCTAATACTCGTGCTGCTAGGTCTAAACTACTAACCCCTAGGTAGTCTATACGCGTTAGTAGTACTAGGTTTATAGGTTAGTTACTTTATTATAACCTTTAAGATATCAAATACGACCTCTATTAATTAGTAAGTTAATAGTCTATAATCTATCTATTTACCGTTCACCTATTAATATTTTTATAGATTAATTTAACTTAGACGCTAGTTAAGTATCTTACTACTACTTTTACTAGTATTTTATATCCTCCTTACTATATTTTATTTACGCGTAGTTTACCGGTTTATTCTCTAGCTTATACGCTATTACTAAGCCCGGCGCCTTATCTATTAGGTTATATAATTACTTCTTAGTTTTCTTCTTCTTACTTAGCTATTATAGTATCAGTCATTAACTTTAATAATAATAATAATAAAGGTTAGCGTCCTACCTCGGAGCCTATTAAAGTTCTAATAGTCTATAATAGGGCTATTACTTTAGCGCCTATTCTACTCTCTTTAGCTTAGTATAGTATATTTTTATTAACTTCTATATTAGCTTTTTTAGCTCCTTTAGCTCCTACTTAGGCTAAGGCTAAAGCTACTTCTTAGCTAGTATTAACTACGTCTAAGTTAGCTATTAGTTATATATAGCCTTTATTTACTTAGTCTTATAACTCGCCTACTATAGTTTATCCTACTATTATTTACTCTACTAGCCTTACTAGTTCTTCTAGTTCTTTAGTAGTAGTATTAAGTTCAGCCGCCTTAGCTACTATAACTACTTTAGTTACTTTAATACTAGTACTAGTTACTTCCGTTACTTTAACTAGTAAGTAACTAGTACCCTCTAAAGATTCTTCTTTAGAGCTATTAGAGATTAGCTCTATACTAACTCCTCCTCTAGTAGCTAAGAAGCTACGTATAAAGAGTAACTACTAAAATTATAGCGTTTAGGTTTTATCTAATAGGCTAGTTTACGGCTTATATAGTTATAAGTAGATAGTTATTTATAAGAACTCTTTATTATAGTCTTTTACTTTTTAAGTTTAATAAATTTCTAATATCTACCTTATTTAGATTCTCGTCTACTTTAATACTAGTAAGTCTATACTTAGACCGTCTACGGTCTACTAGTAGTTATCTAGCTAAGCTAATATATAATCTTTAGGTTTAGATTTAGGAGCTATTATAACCCTAACCTTAGAGTACTTAGTAACGGTTAGTTACTAGTCCGGCTATATTTTACTAGATAGCCTCTTAGTTATATACTTTTTTTAGATTATAAGAATTTTTATAATACTTCTTATATATTCTTTAAATAGTTAAGCGTCTTCTAGATATTATCTTTATCCTCCTAATTTTTCTATTTAACTAGAAACTATTATTCCCTATAGATTATATATTCTTATATAATCTTATTAATTTTATACTCCTCCTAATTATTAAACGATTTAATATTAGAAAGTACTATTAATTTCTTACTTTTTTACGGTTTCTACGGCTCTAGGTAGCTTATATAGAAGATAGGGTAAATCTAGTAAGATAGAGGAAATTATAATAAGTAGGCCTATCTACTAATTAGCTCTTAGATAATAAATAGACCTACGTAGGCCGGCTTTAACTTTACGTTAGATAATATAAGCTTTAGGTTCTTTATTACTAGTAAGACTTAATCTTCTTTCTTAAACTTTTATAGTATATATTTCTTATTATAGTAATTAGCTTAAAAGTTATATACTACTTATAAGCGTATCTTAACCTATTTAAAAGCTTAGTAAAGGTTTACTACTTTTTACCTAGTATTAGGTACTTTTCTCTCTTCTTTACTAAGAATATTATTAAGGCCTAGTTATAGTACGTAAGTAAGTATTATCCTAAAGGGTAGTATTTACGTTATAGTATATATACTATTATTATAAGTAAACGCCGCTAATTATAAGTAGATAGTTTATTAATTCTATTATTTATAGTAAAAGTACCGGAGGTAGAATTCTAGTACTTAGTTTAATCTCTCTATCTAGCTATCTATCTATAGATAGAAAGCTATACTAAGTCTCCGTTTAATACTTAGATAGTAGGAGACGTCTACCTAGAATTTACTAGTAAATAGGGTTTCTCTATTAGAGATAATACCCTTAGGTACTCCGTACTTATAGATCTATTTATCCTATAATACTTTAAAGAACTCTCTAGTAGTAATATTCTTAGTATAAGGAATATAGGCTATAAACTTTATAAAGTAGTCTATAATAATTAAGATATAATTATATACTTTACCTTATCTCTTACTAGAAGGTAGTCCCGTAATAAAGTTAAGAGAGATCTCTTAAAATAAAGCTTCTAACTACTAAGATCTTTATATCTAATTATATAGTTAATACCTACGGACCTTATTTTATTAATATATAGAGTATATTTTTATATATTTATTAACGTCCGTACGTAACTTTAGCTACGAGAATTTTCTTAATATAAGATTAATTATATAAGATTTTCTAAAGTAGCCTACTAATTTATTATTATAATACCTTTATAGGATCTCTATTCTTATTACTTATTCTATAGATACGTATAGTATCTTAAGGTAATATAGTAAGTTATCTTTAACTAGTTATTTAATCCTTCTTATCTTTCTTTTTTCTTTTCTCTCCTCGTATAATATAATTATATTACTTATAAAGTAATTAAGTTATTATTACCTTATAATAAGCTTTTTAAATAATATTTTATCTTAGAATAGGTCCTTAGTACTTAAAGTAGCTATAATACTACTTTTTAATATTAATAGTCTATAGTCTATAAATCTATTTAGGAATAAGCCTCTATATTCTTAAATTAGTTTAACTTTTCCTTTTTCCGTAGTCCGTAAAGAACGTATATAGTCTAAACTATATTTAGTTAAGCTTTTATTTAAGATTTTAATTTATCCTATACTAAGTATATTACTTTATATAAACTTATTAAGGTTTATCTTCTTCTTTAAGGTTAGTAGTATACGGTCTATACTCTCTCTAACTATAGATTTAGAATAGTCTAGTTACCTAAAAGGTACGTTAGCTAGGTTTATCTTCTCTATCTAATATCTAACTATAAAATTAAACTTAGAAAGAAATATTACTTAACGGGTAACTT
This sequence comes from Dicorynia guianensis, assembly GCA_037013595.1. Classification (NCBI taxonomy): domain Eukaryota; kingdom Viridiplantae; phylum Streptophyta; class Magnoliopsida; order Fabales; family Fabaceae; genus Dicorynia; species Dicorynia guianensis. The sequence goes on from JASUAB010000054.1 coordinate 321,170, forward strand.
TCTCCGTTATTTATTAAACCTTAATTATTCCTTTTAGATTAGTATAATCTATTAGGACCTTAATTAGATAGACCGCGCTAGTATAGTAGTACTACTATTACTAAAATATTTATATAATTACTAATAACTCTTATTCCTAAGTAGGCTATTTTGTCTTAGTTTTAGTTAATTTTCTTGACTAATACGTAATAGGATACTAACTATTATTAAATAATTAAGATATAATCCCTATAATTATAACTATTAACGCGTCCGTCTCTAGTTAAATTAAAAGTCTAGGATTAAAGTATCTTAATACTAGTACTTCTATAAAGATAAACTTAAGTCTATAGAATACTTCCTTTTCTTCTTTATTTAACTATAGCGTACTTCGGTATTTTACTTCTATTAGGTTCTATAATAGGTTTATTAATAGTTTAGATAACTTAGTAAAGTTCTTAATAAATTTTTAGTAGAAGTTTATAAAACTAAGAAAAACTTAGATTACTCTAAAAGTATCTAGCTTAGGCTACTCTTTAATTATCTTAATTTTTTTAGTCTTTATATAGATCCTATCTAAAGTAACTATATATTTTAGAAAAGTTACTTCTATAGTATTAAAGCTATACTTTTTTAAGTTTATAAATAACGCGAATCTTCTTAATTATTTAAGTACTACTTATACGTATACTACGTACTCTTACGCGCTATTTAAATAGATAAGGATATTATCTAAGTATATAATATAAAAGATATCTACTAGACCTATTAGTATACGATTAATATACGCTTAGAAGATTATAGGAGTATTTACTAGACTAAAAGATATAATTAAATACTTAAAATAACTATATTATATATAAAATATTATCTTCTATTTATCCTCTTTTTATATATAGATACGGTAGTAGGCTTCCTTAAGATCTAACTTTATAAAGTACTTAGTTCTAATAAACCTATCTAGGATCTTACTAATAAGTAGAAGCGGGTAATAATTCTTTACTATAATATTATTTAGGCCGCGGTAGTTAATATATAGCTATAAGGAACTATCTTACTTTAGTATAAATATTATAGGGGCGCTAGTAGGGCTTACTAAATACCTAATTTAGCCTACTATAAACTTATTATTAATATACTACTATAATATCTTTAACTCCGTAATAGAGAGATTATAAATAACCTTATAGAGTAGTTCCCCGGTTAATTTAATAATATAATTATCTTTTTTAAATAGTAAAAGCTTCTTAGCTTCTTTATTTAAGAATATATCTTAAAACTCCTTAAGCTTATCTAGAAGGCTAGTAGCTATAGACGATCTAATAACGGTTAGTATATAACTTTTAATAAAAGATATATAAATAATATATACTAGAGAGTTTACTCTAAACGCGTTTATAAATTTATTTAAAGAATTAATTTTTATTTAAGAAGGTTAGACTCTCTAGTACTACGTAGGAACTATATAGTTAATAATTATACTTTTTTACTATAACGTAGGAAGTCTAAAGATTATACTAGTACTATAGGTTAAGTCTACGGAATAGAAACGGTCTATAACTATTTTTAACTAATATTAGTTATTACGTAGAGTTAACTCTACCTTATAAGTACTATAGTATATAATAGTCTTACTATTAAATCCACGTATATATAGAAGGTCTACGCCCTTCTTATACTATAAGCTTAGCTACTTAGCTAGATTCTTATTAATAATATTTACCTCTACGCTACTATCAAGTATTACTTATATTAGTTTATATTAGTAGGTAGCGTTAGTAATCTCCGCGTTAATAATTAACGTATAATATTTCTCTACGTTATCTTTTATATATAGAGTTACTATAGAGGTTATAACCTACTCCTTTCTTTTTTTATATTAGAATTAATACTTACCTAATTTACCTTAGATTACTTCTTAAGATAGTTTAGGGAAGTATAGCCCTCTTTACTATAAGTTTAGTATATAATAGAATTATAGTTTAGTAATAAGGCTTATCCTTATCCTTAGCCTCGTACTTAAGAGCTATACGGTTTATAATAAAACTATAAATAACCTTATTATTAAACGTAATAGTCGCTAAAAAGAGAGCTTCCTAAATAATATTTTATATTTATATTTTTATTAGTAGAGCTATAACCTTTTCTTTAGTTTTATATTCTAAATTCTAAGCGTAGTCCGGTAACGTTCTATTACTAGCTCTTTAGTATATTCTTAAGATAGTTTACTTATATAATAAATAATTTATAAGAATCGTACGTCGGTACCGTTTAGATAATAAAGTTTTATAATTTAGGACGTAGCCTAGTAAATAGGTTCTATATCTTCTACTTATTAGAGTATAAAATATTTTAGCTATCCTCTAACTATAAGAGGTAGCTTATAAAGTTATATACTATCTATAACTCCTATTAGCGCGTATCCGTAAAACGTATAAAAGCGTTAAGACTATAATTAAAAAGATCTTAAACTATATTAATAAAAAATAATTTAAATTATTATTATATTATTATATCTTAGTCTTCTTTTTATTTTTACTTCTAAAACTAAATCTCTTTAGCTTCCTTATAGAGTAATTATATAATTTATATAATCTATATACGGTCCGTTTAGAAGTAAGATAGAGTAATATTAAAAGTATTTTCTATAAAGTAAATCTAGTCTTATAGATCTTAGTTATAATATTCCTTATACTCTAGTAGAGGAGCTAGATATAGATTTAGTATAAGTACGGATATTACTTAAACTACTTATAGTCTAGATTTAGAAGTAGAGTAGAAAATTAGTTCTTCTATAATAGGGACTTTCTTAGTTAAGTCTAATTTAAGCTTAATAATTAGACAGTCTTAGACCGGTAACGGATTATTTAAAATCTATATATAGTTATTAATCTTTTAGATCTTTTATTAAGCCTTATATTACTTCTTAATTCTAATTAAACGTCACTTCTTATAATAAAGGTTATTTATAACCTACTAGTAGGTAGCTTCTTTATTAGAGGTTTCTTTAATACTTATCTAAGCTACTTAAGAAATAGCTTTAGTCCGTATAGTATCTATAAGCGGAGCTAATAAAAAACTAGAGCTTAATTTATTACTTATAGCTTTATTACCCTAAGAATAAGTTTATAATATTATCTTAATAGGTTATTCCCCTAATAGGATTAGGAAGGATTAGAATTATAAGAGTTTTTAAAATAATATAAGAAGATTTACTACTATATAGAGTCCGTATACGGTTTATATATAGTAAGTAATAGGAGAGAGAAGAAGAGAGGTCTTATTCTATTAAAAGATTTATTTTAAGACTAATCCTTACCTCTTTAAGGTAATAGAGGGGGCCGTTCTTAATTACTTATATAGTCTAGTTTCTAACCGTATATAGACTAATAAGGGTCCGTCCGGTGACGTACCGTATACGGTCCGTCAGTGGTCCGGCCTTAACCCTAACAAGGGTTAACCTCCTTCTAGCGGAGCCCTTATACTAGACGTACTAGTAGTCTACGCTTAGCTTATATCTATTATTATTATAGATATTCTACTATTATATCTATCGATATAGCGCTAACGGACTTAAAATCGTCCTAAATTAGATATTATCTAGAAAAGTATATCGAATATACGCCTATAATATTCTATAGTTAAAATATTAATAATTACCCGGGCATACGTTATTATTTCTATTATTTTAATAGGTTATTAGTAAAGGCTTACTATATATAGGATATATACTATACGTACTATTCTAGGTTAAGTCCTACCTAATAACTAAATAATAATTTATTTTATTAGTAATTATTTTAAAAGCTTTATTAACTTCTAAATTTGTTTAAAATTCTATTATTCTGGCTACATCCGCAACGTAGTATATAATAATAAAGTTATTTAAATTAGGGAAAATATACGTCTAGTATATATACTACTCTTTAGGAGATAGATTTTTCTATATAATAAATTTACGTTAAACTCCTATATATAATTAAAAGACGTAAGCTTAACGTATATAGAACGTATATATAATAGGAAAGTCCCCTTATAAGGTACAGAGGTATATCAGAGGGTACTCAGGCCTAGGACCGAGTCGTCCTAATATTAGGAATTCGTTATAACCTTACTTAGGTATATAGAGTAAGGTTAGGACTAGCCTCCGATATACTAAGATAATAGTAGGAGTTATACTATTATTATAATAGTATTACCTTAGATAGAGTCTTACTAATATATAAGTATATAGTTATACTACTAATCTTACTGTCCTATAAGGATTAGAGTTATTCTAAATTAGGTCTTATTTAATAGTAGTCTAGGTAGATCCTTACCCCGTCTTTAGTACTAATTATTATATCTTCTATATATTTTTTTATAATTCTAATTCTTTTTCCTCCTTAAGGAGGAGGCCTAGTAATAGTACCCGTTACTTAGTAGTAAGCTAGTAGTAATAACGGACGGGTTACGGAATAGTCTAAGTTCTTTATAGATAACTTAGGACTAGTCCGGCCTAAAACTCTAGTATAAAATAATAGTAGTAGTCCTAGCCCTACTTCTAAATCTTTTATAGAGTTACCTTACCCTCTCTCTAACCGCTTACGTGAATAAGAACGCTACTTAGAGGAATTAAAAGAAAAGTAAAAAATAGAAATAGTAAAAGTATAAATTTATACCCTTAAGTAGTTAATAAGTATAGATCTACTATAGAAGCTAACGGACCCTATTCTAGCTACTAATTAGGTCTAATCCTATATTAAGACGGATTAAACTAACGTCCTAGAGATTTAGCCTACTAAACTAAAACCTTATCTTAGAAAGACTATTAAATTATTTAAATAATAAGTTTAATCCGTAGAGATTACTTTTAAGCTAAGCTCTTAGTACTTTTATACTATAAGGAATTAAATTCTCTAGACCTTACTATTCCTATAAGGGGAAGCTAGTAATAGTTAATAATAATATATATAGCGTCTCTCTCCGGAGTCTATTAAGGTACTTACCTAGGATAATTTTAAGAAATTCTACTAAGATACGCTAGAAGATCCTACTAATTAGGCTATTAATATAGCTAGAAAATACTAAGAGGTAAAGTAGTTACTAGAATAATCTATTCTAATCTTTATAAATTATTTAGTAGAATTAGAGTCGGAACTAAACTATACTATTAACCCTAGATAATATATAGATAATCTTCTAAACGGAGTATACCCGGAATTATAAAAAAAGATTATAGCTATAGCTAACCTAAGAGATTTAGAAATACCTAAAAAAGTAGCCTCCCTTATAAAATAATAATTTAATATCCTTCCCTACGCTACTTAGAAATAACTAGGGAAGGCCCTAGAATAAACCTAGGAGAGTTATAAAGGGAAGGAGAACCCTACTAAATAAACTACTATTATAAAAGACCTAACGGAAGATCTTATATATAAGAAAGTTAAATCTTCCGGGGCTACTATAAAGGTATTTTATACTAAAAGAGACTTTAATTTAGTTATATATTATTAGTATTAAGAAAAGGGGTACTATATATTAAATTATAAAAAGTAAGATAAAGTAACCGTATAAGTAGTTACTAAAATATTAGAAAATAAATTACCTATACTATAATATCTACCTTAGAGGTAGGTTTAGGTTATACTATAGATAAGTATATAGTATTAATTATTTCCGGAGTAATAAAGGTAGCTAATAGAAGTTTTACTCTATATCTATTCCTAATTAACGGTGGCGCGGAAGTAAATATCCTAAATAAAAATATTACTAAGTTCCTAGGATTAAAAAGGCTTAAATACGCTTAAATTCCCTCTACTTATAGTTTTAATAGGAAGCGCGCTTCTATTTATAGAGCCTATAACGTAATAATATCCCTACGAGATAACTAGTAGTAGTAATAAACTCTCTCTATTTAGGCCTACTTAATTAACGCTTCTAGCTAAGCTCTTATAATTTTAGGACTACTAGCCTTAACCTATAACGGCGTACGGGTAGACTACGGGTTAATAAGATAACGTTAGGGACTCTAAACTAGTTAGATTAAATTAGTAAATAGCGGTGAGATTAAAGAGGCTCTTAGTAAAGGGAGTAAGGTATACGTAGTAGTACTAGCTAATATTAGAAAATAAGCGCTAACTCTAGAGATAACTATAACTATACCTAAACTAATATAAGACTTTAAATAGCTATTCTCTAAGGAAGATACGAAATCGCTACCACTGTTTAAGAATAGAGACTATACTATTAAGACCGTTAAGGATCCGCCCTAGGGGCCTATTTATAACTTATTAGTAGTAGAGCTATAAACTCTATAAGAATACCTAGACGGGATACTAGTCTAAGAATATATTTAACCCTTAACTAGCCCTATAGGAGCGCCTATACTATTTATACCTAAAAAGGATAGAAGCCTAAGACTATACGTAGACTATTAAGGACTTAATAAGGTTATAGTTAAGAATAAATATCTATTACTACTTATCTTAGAGATCCTAGACTAGTTAGTAGAGTCTTAGTACTTTACTAAACTAGACCTTAGTAAGGCCTACTACTAAATCCGTATTAAAGCTAGTGATAAATAGAAAACTATATTTTATACCCGTTATAGATATTTTAAGTATCTAATTATACTGTTTAGGTTAGCTAATACTCCTACTACCTTTTAGGCGTATATAAATAAAGTATTAGTAGGATTAGTAGATATTATCTACGTTATTTACTTAGATAATATCCTAATCTACTCTAAAATAGAGGAAGACTACTAGGAAAGCGTATATAAGGTACTATAAAGGTTAGACTAGTATACTCTATATATAAATTTAAAAAAGTATACCTTTAACGAAAGCGAGATTAGATTCCTAGATTTTATAGTATCTATAGAAGGACTAAAGATAGACCCGGAATAGGTATAGACTATATTAAAATAGCTAGAACTAAGGTCCTTCTATAATATTTAGGTATTTTTAGGATTTACTAATTTCTACTAAAGATTTATCTATAGATTCTTAAAGTTAGCATCCGGTCTATCTAATATATTAAAAGATAGTTAAGACGGCCGTAAAACGGGACTATTTATTATTATAGAGGTAGTAAGAACTAAGTTCTAATCTCTAAAGAAATAATTTATTACCGCCTTAGTCTTACGCTATTTCTATCTAGAAAAGAAAATCCGTATTAAGACTAATATAAGCTAATATACTATAGTAGGTATTCTCTCCTAACTATTTAAGGATAGTTAGTATCTAGTTACTTTCTTCTTATATTAATTTACTGATATAGAAGAAAGATAGCTAATATATAAGTAGGAACTATACGTAATTATAGTATTCTTAAAATAGTAGAGATACTATTATATAGCTATATTATACCCGATCTAGGTCCTCTATAACTATATAAACCTTTAAGGATTTATAGATAATACTTACCTTACGGGTAAACAGGCTTACTAGGCTATAGTACTATTAGAATATAATTTTATAATTAAGTATTATCTAGGAATATCTAACCTAGTAGATACTCCCTTATAACGGCCTAATTACGGCTATAATAAAGTAAAAGAATATCTTAATAGGCTACTACTAACGTTCTAAGCTAAATTAGGACTATTAGACTAGCTATAAAAAGACTCTACTAAGTATATAGTTAGAACTATTAATTATCTAGTAAGCTGTATTAAAATTAATAACCTACTAGTATAAGAAAAAGCTATTCTAGGGAGCGAGCTACTAGTTACGGAGATCCTTAAACTATAAATAGATAACCCTAAAATATAGTTAAAACGGATAATCCTAGAGGAAAAAACTAAAAATATAATATAATTAATATAATATAATATACTATATTATAAAAATATAATCTACGTCCTAGCTTCCGCTCTAGTACGAAGCGAGATTATACGGAAATACTATAATAATAAGCTTATAGGATATATAGGGCGTATAAAGATAATTAATCTAATATAATAAACGTATTTATAGCCTACACTATATAAAGATATAGTAGATTATATTTAAATCTACCTTATTTATTAGTAGACTAAAATCAGGCGTTATAAGCTATATAGATAAATATAAACTATACTAAAGCCTACGTAGCCGTGGTAGGAAATTTTACTTAACTTTATTATAGAGCTATTACCTAGTAAGTACGCAGGATAGATATATAACGCTATTTTAATAATAGTTAATAGATTTATAAAAATAGTATTCTATATCTTATATATAAAAAGTATTACCGCGTACGAATTCTTTAAGGTATTCTAGGACCGTATTATATATAAGTATAGTATACCTAAGGAGGTAATATCTAATAGAGGCTCCCTATTTATAAGTATATTCTAGGAAGAAGTCTACTATTACTTAGTACTAAAGTAGTACCTTAGTACTACGTTTAGACCGTAGATAGACGGATAAATAGAAAGATAGAACTAGGAGCTAAAAATTTATCTAAGAGGATTTATATTAGACTAACTAGATAACTAGGCTAAGTATTTATAGGTAGCTAAGTTTACCTATAATAATACTATCTACTTGGAGATAAAGATAAGTCCGTTTAGAGTATTAATAGGATATAACCTAGTAGTCTACCTAGAGGACTAATTAGATAATCTACGGGTACCCGGTATATAGGAACGAATTAAGAATCTTAAAAATATTAGAATAATAATTTATAAGAAGCTATAGCTAGTAACCTAGAAGTAGATAGCCTACTATAATAAAATATATAAGCTATGTATATTCCGGAAGGGCGACGAGGTTATACTATTAATAAAAAATATTAAATTATAATAAACTAATAAGAAGTTAAAGAAACGGTTCTTAGGACCTTTTATTATAGTAGAGCCTATAGGAATATAAGCTTACTAGCTATATCTACTATAATTATACTAAATATACCCTATATTCTATATTAGCTACTTAAAACCCTTTATCTAAAAAAAAGGAGATAATTAAGTTCTACTAATATTAGAACCTAAAGAAGTTAACGGGGAAGATAAATATAAGGTTAAAAAAATTATTAAGGAATAGATATATAATAGTATAAAAAAGTATCTAGTCTATTAAAAAGACTAAGCGGTAGAAGATTATATATAGAAGCCTAAATAAAATCTAATAAATATAAAAGAAGCTTTAGAAGCGTTTAGGAGTAAAAATATTATAAATAGAAAATAGTCCTTAAAGCGTTAAAGACTAATTTAGGGTTAAATTATACTTTATCCGTTTAAGTGACGGTATCCCCGGCTTAAATAATTCTTAACTAATAATCTATTACTAATAGTATATAAGTGGATACGAGTCTTTAGAGGATAAATAGTAAATTAAAAAAAAGAAGTTAATAAAGCGCTAAAGAGAATTAGTTTTTATATATTAATACTATCTACGTATAAAGTACCTCCTACCTATATCCTATAAGCTACGCTATTTACCTTTACCTCCTTAACTAGGCTTAGGGCGTACGGACTAGGTACTAGTAGCCTTAATCTCTACCCTAGCTAAAAAGCTATCGTTATTACTATCCCCTATATTAATATTAGTATCTATATTAACGATTTTCTTACTTATTATTACTATAGGCTAGATCGGGGAGGTAAAAGAAAGCGTTCTAGTTATAAGCTATTTTATATTATTAGCTAAAAGATAAATATTATAACTAATAGTTTTTAATTTTTTAATTTTTTTCTCCTCTAAATAATTTTAATCCTCTAAGAGCTTATTTTACCGGGCGAGGATTTAGTTCTAGTTAATCTAGGTAGAATATAAGAGATAAATAAAGTTAGTATTACCTAATAGATTCTTCTTTAATAGAGTTATAGATACTTCTAAAGCCCTCTCTCCCTTACGTTAGTCGCGAAGATATTTTTAGTACTAGTACTAAATTCTTTAAAAATACTTACGCGTCTCTAATAGTTAGGTACCCTCCGCTACGGTATTAATTAGGTACTAGTAAAAGGTAGCGTAACCTTAAAGTATAGAGACGGGGATAGGTTCGTAGGCGTTAGTAATATTATAGTAGTAGCTATAATTAGCCTAGGCTTTACTCTTATTATAACGGACTCCGTTGGTAGTATAGTTATATATATACCTAGTATAGGTTAAAGGGGACCTTATTATTACTTATAAGATTCTTATACTAAAAATAAGAACCCTATAGTTAAACTTAGCCTTAATATAACTAAAACTTAGTAGGTACTAATAATATACCGGAAAAGTAGCCTAATACTTAATAATTATAACTAAAGAAACCGTAATTAGACTATTATATATACGTCTACTAGTAGGCGGAGGGGTAAGAGCCGTAATCTCCTTATTACTAAAAGAATTAGAGAGTACCTCTATAGTAAGAGGAGCTATAGTAGAGGTAGAGCGCGTAAAGAAAGCCGTAAGTAAGAAAGACTAATAAAAAATAAGAAAAAAAAGAGAATAGAAGAGGGTAGCTAAGTAGACTACTTAAGTATTTATAGGTAGGCTGTATTATAAGGGAAGGCACGCCGTAACTATATAGTAGGTAATAGTAACTAAATAAATAACCTTATATAGTAAGAAATTTTCTAGACGATAACACGCGTTATTAGTACTATCTAATAGTTTTAACGCGTCGCCCTATATTTAAATTAAGTTACTTTAGCTATAAGATATTAGTATAGACGAGATATATTAATAATAGAAAAAAAAAATAAGTAAAATTATCTTATCCTAAACTACTCCGATATAAGTAGTTTTTAGATATAATAGGAGGAAATCTCCTACCTATAAAACTTTTATCCTTATATCGTGAGCACGATAACTCTCACAGAGGAGATACTAAGAAACTTAATAATATAGTAGGTATTAGGTATAAGTTGGATAGGTTATTACCTAGACTTTACTTATTACTGATATAATAAGGATGTACTAATATTATAAGGAGTAATAATATAGTAACGAAAATAAAAAGACCTTATATTAAAATATACTAAGTATAAGTTAGATAGGTTATCGCCTAGACTTAACTTACTATTAATATAATAGTAATACGTGCAGATATTATAAGGCGTAAAAGTAGAAAACGAAACTTATAGTATAGTAGATAATAGATGCGAGTTAGATAGGTTATTACCTAGACTCTATTTACTACTAATATAATAATAAGATATATATGTTACGGGGAGTAACAGTATAAAGTTAAAATTATAGTATAGTAGGTAGTAAGTGGGAGTCGGATAGGTTATTACCTAGACTATACTTATTATAGTTATAAGTTAATAAACGTGCGGTCGCTACTAAAAGTAGTAGTATAAGAAAGGGTAATTAAGTCTAGATTACGCGTAGAACGCGTATAGAACGGGTCTAAAAAATACTTAATAATAAGTAATAAGCGTTATTACGCTAAGAAGGAATATTATATAAGGCGGAAGTAGCTTATAAAGAGTTAATATATTAATATAAGTTAGTTCTATTATAACTCTACTAAGTATACGGAAGCCTTACTAGTTAGTATTAATAAATAGACTAGTAAGCCGGGGTTAAGCTCTAAAGATAGACCTTCTAAAAAGGGGGGGTAGTTATAATAGGAAAGTCCCCTTATAAGGTATAGAGGTATATTAGAGGATACTTAGGCCTAGAACTAAGTTATTCTAATATTAGGAATTTATTATAACCTTACTTAGGTATATAGAGTAAGGTTAGGACTAGCCTCCGACGTACTAAGACGATAGTAGAAGTTATACTATTATTATAATAGTATTACCTTAGATAGAGTCTTACTAATATATAAGTATATAGTTATACTACTAATCTTACTATCCTATAAGGATTAAAGTTATTCTAAATTAGGTCTTACCTAATAGTAGTCTAGGTAGACCCTCACCCCGTCTTCAGTGCTGATTGTCACGTCTCCTATACATTTCCTTACAGTATAGCCTATTAATTACCTTAGAAATTAGTTCCTTTAGGATACTTAAGGAGACGCTACTTCCTAATTAAAGTAGTAATTTAATCTTATATATAGTAACTATTATATAAAGCTTTTAAAGTTAGTATACTATATCTTAAACATAGGTCGCGAATAGGTGGTAAAATAAGGAATTTATCTAGTTTAATTTATTAGTTAACCTATCTCCGCGATATATTAGACGTATACTATACTTACTATTAAATTAAGAATATCTATTTAGGAAAGAGCTTAGTAAAGCTTATTTATAATTTATTTAGGAAGCTTAATAGGGAGTAGAGGGTAATACGTATATAATCCTTATATAATAAGAATATAGAACGGGTATATATTATTTTATATTAGGAGGAATAGATTAAATCTAACTAAATATAAAATAGACTTAACTTTATCTTAACCTTATAGGTAATCTCGTCCTATAATATATTAGTACTACTAATTATTCTATTATTAATAATATATACTATAGAATCTTCGATATCTACTATATATCCTATTTATAATATAGGTATAGCCCTACTTTTACCCTTAATACCTATTTTTAATAAGATATTAGAAATACCGGATATTAATTTTTAACGTATAATTCGGAATAGAAAAGCTAGTATACTATAGGTTAATATTAGAGCTTTTTTAGTAGCCTACTATATATACCTAGTATATATAATATATAGTTAGTATATTTAAGAGCTAGAATTATAGATTACGCTAAGATTATACCTTATTTCTAGTAAATACTACTAGTTTGAGTAAAAAGTATATACGCTACCCTAATATAGGTTTAATATACGTCTCTAAATTCGGTTTCTAGTTAACTATAAATATATTATAGAAGTTAGTTCTACGCTTAGTACTTTTAAACGTATTTCTAATATAGGTCCTACCTCTATATAGTACTCTAAAGAGATTCTTAAACTAAAAAGGAGAGATTAGACTATACTCTTTCCTATTTAAATCTTCTTAAATCTTCTAATATAACGCGGTTATATATTAGGCTTAAATTAGTTATCTAATCTTTTATATATTCGTAATAGGAAATTCCGGAGTATATATAGACTATATACTAGGTATATAACTTAGCGCTTTAATTACTTATTTATAGGAATTTTATTATCGTCTTTTTATATAAATTTTACGAAGAGATAAAGAACTAGACCTATTAATTCTATAAGCTAATTAAAATATAATAACCTATATTTAACGTACGTTACCCGAGGTTTTTATAAGTTAAGCTTAGATCTCTAATTAATTAACTAAACTAATATCTTAAGGATTCTTAACTAGAAAGAAATAGGTAATACCTATATATAATATATATAGGTATTCTAGATAAGCTTAGTATTATTAGACCTCGCGAATAGTTATCCTATCTTAATTACTCTATAAAATAATAACCCTAAACTCTCTAATCTCCGCCTACTATAGCTTAATATAGGATAGTAATATATATACTATATAGTAAACTTACTTAAGAAAGTCCTATCTAGAAGTTATTAATTTTATTAATATATATATAATATAGGTTAGGGTTACTTTTATTACTTTTATTACTTTTATTATTATTAAGTCTAATACTATTTTCTAAATCGCTATCCTTAATTAACTAATTTAGTAAGAGCTTAGAAGATATATTAGCCCTATATTTATTAAGTTAATATCTTATTTTAATTTACCTAATTAGTCTTAATCTATTATAAAATAGTATAATAGACGTTATTTTACGTTCTAGATATATTACTATTCTATAATATAATAGTATATATTAAGTTAAGTAGTAATATTAAAGCTAACGTATATTATTAAAGATTTTATAGGTTACTTACTAAAGCGGTTAAACCTTCTATAATATATATTAAAATATATTATATCTAGGAATATATAAACTCTATTTATAGTAATTTTTAGATATATATTAAAATATATTATGTCTAGAAATTTATCCGTTTATCCGAGACACTACCTTATAATTTTTAGACACTGCCTTATCTATGACCCCTGGGTCGACCACATGTGAATGGTGGGCTGTAGATCACCAATTGCCCCGAACAGCTATTCTCGGTAGCCCCACCAGAAATACATGTCGGCGACATTAAAAAAATATTTCCTCGATTTCAATGGGTGTTTAGGTTTATAGATCATTAAAAACCTCATCCCCTCGAAGCAAAGTCTCATAATGGCGACCGGTTCTGTTCTTGTGACTGGGTTAGTGGTTTGATATTAATGCGACGCTCCATGGCACTAACTGTTCTGAAGCGGTGTGGGATATATCGGATCTTTCACTGTGCTGGCACTGCTTGAGGCTGGCTACAGAGTAGTCATCGTAGACAATCTCTACAATGCTTCTCAAGAGTGCCTCAACCGCATTGAGCTCATTACTGGAAAGCGACCGGACTTCTATAGCGGTGATATTACCAACGAAGAGACCTTCGATAAGATCTTCTCCGAGCACAAAGACATCGATAGTGTAATCCACTTCGCTGCATTGAAGGTCGGTAGAAGTCTGCGACTGGAAAGGACTGTTCCGCTGACCCACCATGCAGGCTGTAGGCGAGTCTGGAGAGATCCCTGTCGAGTACTACCGCGTCAATTGCTATGGAACAATGTGCCTCCTCAGATCAATGACCAAGCACAACGTGACCAATATTGTGTTTTCCTCTTCCGCGACCGTGTACGGGGATGCTACTCGCTTTGAGAACATGATCCCTATCCCCGAGAATTGTCCTCTTGGGCCTACAAACCCATATGGCCGCACCAAGTACTTCAACGAACAAATTATTACTGATCACGTTGAGGCACAACGTAACGCGGCGAAGAAGGCTGGGAAATCGGGCGAGAACTGGAATGCGGCGCTGCTACGATACTTCAATCCAGCAGGCGCGCATCCCAGTGGCATCATGGGTGAAGATCCAGCTGGTGTACCATACAACTTGCTTCCAATCCTCGCCCAAGTAGCTGTAGGCAAACGGGAGAAGCTCCTTGTGTTTGGAGACGGTAAGGCTTCGATGTGGCTAAACATCTGATGAACAGAAACTACTGACACAAGACGTCTGTAAGATTACAAGTCCAAAGATGGAACAGCAATCCGCGATTACATTCACATCGATGATCTTGCTCGCGGTCACCTCATCGCTCTTAACCATCTCCGAGAGAAGCAACCCGGTGTCAAGGCATGGAATTTGGGAACTGGCAAGGGATCGACAGTATTCGACATGATCAAAGCTTTTAGCCATGCTGTCGGTCGTGACTTGCCCTATGAGGTCGTCGGCCGTCGGCCTGGTGATGTGCTTGATCTTACAGCTAATCCATCGCTTGCAAATAAAGAGTTGGATTGGAAAGCCAAGAAGACACTTGAAGAGGCTTGTGAAGATTTGTGGAAATGGACAAAGAACAATCCACAAGGTTACCGTCAACAAGCTCCGCAGGAGCTGCTTGATGCTGTCAAGGCCCAACACAAGAGCTCTTGAACCTTTTTCACCGGTGGTTGTCAGAACGGTCACTTGCCCTGCGGGGCTGGTCAGCAGCACGCGAGAGCCCTTCGATTGATTACTAGACAAAAGCTCATGCATTAGACGTTCGGTGACAAAATGCAATAGTAGATAGCCCAACGAAACTGAGGAGCCAAAACTGAGACGCGTTACAGTGGTTTCAAAGGCCACGGAGCAGATCTGATTTTTTTGCATTGGGGTTGACTCCGGTGAATTGCAATGGCATTATTAGATGATTGCTTAGGCCGTCTAAGTAACGGTCACGTGATGACCTACCTATCTACGCACTTTTTGATCACTAGCTTCTATAAACAAAGGAAATAGTTTCATCCTCCAGCAGGTTTTTACCATTCTTGTACCGGTTTCCTAACATTTTATTATTCAAAAGCACCGAATTTACAGGTCCGAGGGCGGTTTATCAACTCCAAGTGTCGTACAGCTCAATGCTCAGATTAGGGATCAAAGATGATCCGTAGCCATCTTATGAACTTGACCTCGTCCGCGGACGGTTAATAGTCGACTCCGATTTAGATTACATTGCTACCATCTGCACTGAAAGGAATGTCATAATCGCAACACTTTGCGGCCCTGGGCCGTACGGGGGGTTTGCCCCGAGATTTAGGTGGCTGAGGCTCGTCCTTCATTATCTCGCTTCTCGGTGTTGATTGGGCTGGTAGCACAACGGGCAATGAAGGCGCCTTGTCGGCATTTGCGCCATTAGTTGCGCACGAGGCGGTTTTCGTCTCGTTGGGCCATAGGCTAACGCTGACGTACATTCCAGGTCGAACATGGGTTGCCCAGTGCTGCACATGAATGATCTGCTGAGATTCGTCAAGCAAGTAGAAGCGATTTTGTTGGAGTCGCTCGTTACTATGTGGAATCCAGCATTTCCCTACCGCTCTGAGTTCGGGTGATGTCAGCAATAGATCGTCCCTAGTAGGACCAAAACATCTTGAAGTTCTGCGACTCACGTCCCTATTCCCGAGCATTCTCACAGGGGAATCAGGTGTCTTCCGCCAGTCGGATCGAGTAGGGAATTTGGTTTTGGCTGTACTAACCCCGCGTCCTCACGGTTTTCAGCAACCGAGATCGACTCCATCTGCGGCTGTTGATTTGGCTGTTCCTCCATATGCACTGGAGATATTGGGCCCTCGAGAGCTGTAGCCGGATAAGGCCTTACCACGTGTTTGAAGTGTCTGGGCATGATGTGTATTCGTGCGGCTCGAT
Source organism: Dicorynia guianensis (assembly GCA_037013595.1). NCBI lineage: Eukaryota > Viridiplantae > Streptophyta > Magnoliopsida > Fabales > Fabaceae > Dicorynia > Dicorynia guianensis. The sequence goes on from JASUAB010000054.1 coordinate 337,774, forward strand.
TACGCGCAACTGCATTCATCCAGACAATACGATTTAAATTGCTTCCGCTTGGACAGGAACATCCCAATATCGCTCGTAGAAAGGGCAATCAGCCTTTATCTGCGGAGTGCGCGTGAGATTTACAAGCTCGCTAAGTCCCTACGACATTCAGTATAAACTAGGCGCCTTAGCTTATGCCAGATTTGGGCGCAAACTCACTTGCCATTCAGTTATCAGGTGCAACGGCATTTCAGTACTTCTTCTATCGGGGGCGTCGAATATTATGTACTCCCTAATCAGCTCAACCATCATTTCAACACATGACTGAGGATTGACAGACCGTTGATGATTTTCCGGCTTGAAAAGCGACGAAACTGGATCCGGGCTGTATATATGCGCTTTTTGTATGCGTCAATCTGCTTGTTATTACCAAATTCATCAAGATTTTGACCACCCGCAGCCCTTGCGTGTGCAGGCCAGCCATTTCGTGCAATGAAGAATCGCATCTCAGGCTGGCTGGCTAAGCGCCGCGAAATACACCTCCCACTGAGAGGAATAAGCTTCTTTCTAATGAGTGTCGCAAATTCCTGACTTCAATTAAGAGGCCGATGCAAATCCACTGAGTCTCGCTGTGGACATTTCGTAATTTGGTCGTTAAGCGCACAAATATCCAGATGCCGGAATGGCCGCTTCTCGTCGAACCACAGCGCCTGCGCAGTCTTCGACCGCAGTCGAATTTTGCACTGGCCTACGTCAATTCCGTTCAACGATTTGTAGCCTTAAGATCAAATTCCGATTTAGACCTGAGTAGCTAAGCTTGCTTCAGTTTTGTCCAGTTAAGCTTACAGTATGCTCGCCTGACTCGGTGGAGCTCGGCGCTTGGTCTTGACAGGTTACGAGAGCTAGATGATTATCACGATCTGCCGCAGGAATATCCTCTCTTCCAAACTGGTATGGACCTAGGGGATCTGGAGTACGTATCGAACGAATTGCGCCAGCTCGATCGAACCATGTCTACATTCAAGTCAAGGCTGTATCAAGCCCGCGCCAAAGACCCTCAATCACAAGCACAGGAGTATATGCAAAGCTCCAGGCCGTTATGGAGCATTTCCGAGAGTGCCGCCATACCAACAGGCAGCTTTTGCGATGGTCTACGGGAAGCCACACAGCAGAGAGATGCAAATAGCAATATAAATGGAAAGCGCCCGGTCTTGATCTTCACACGCGAGAAGGACATCAACTTGCTGGTATATCAAATTCGCAAACACACAGACCATCTCGTGGCGAGGCTTCCTGCCCTTGAAGCCTGAATGAGAACGCTTGCAATGCAAAAAGCAATTGTACTCAAACGCCGTGGTATTGAAAAACAAAATCTTGCTCAAGTTAATCTTTGCGAAGGTTGGATCTTCCAGGAGGCGTTGAACCAAAACCCACAATATCTGACTTCAACATTTCCTAAGCAAGTGAGTTCTAAACCTTCTAGTTCCGCGCTTTGGAATCTGGAGACCAACAGCTTCTGACCTCTTCTCGAACACTTCTTCAGAACATGCTCAGTGTGTACCAGCCGAATTACGGACTTCAAGGGTTCAGCGACACTTCGGGGGGGAGGGGGGGGTCTTACCACTTTACCGATCCTGGTATCTAATTTTTTGGCGTTACTAAGAGACCGTCATCTGTAGGCTTCAGTTCCCTTGATCGGTGACGGAAATCTATCAATCCAACATGCAAGTATCTCACTTCATCTATAAAGGATTCATTATCCTAGTGATAATAAGACATGGTGCTCACGTTGTTATTTTGACAATCACCTTCCTCAGATTCGACCTCGCCATCTACTGGTTTGCCTCAGCTTAGGTTGCTAACTTCCGATGGAGAATTGCTTGTCTGCGACCTTGGCTAGATGTCAATAGATCCTACGGAATTTCATGGACGACTCAATAAGCTTCTGTGTCTCCTGCAATTGTTCCAGTCACACCTGTGGGACGAGCTCCTTCGCCGTGGCTGTCATTGTGGCCTATACTTCCAGTCTGCACTTCTTCTTTTCGCGCTTTATGTCTTGAATAGCGTCACACTATGGATAAACTCAGAACACAACACCTGTAGGTGTTTACACAAGTGATGTAAACAGCCAATGAAAAGCCTTCCGATAAATTTCAAGTCCAAGCAAAGCTATTTCTTTACCAGCCGACATGTCATCGCTCATCGCTGTTATTAGCTCGCGCACGACGTAGGCAGCCAAAAGCGACGCTTGAGGATCTCGTCCTTGACCAGTGGATAAGAATTCCTGGGGTTAAACACAGAGCTGTGGGTAACATCGGAGTGACGTGTTTCAGACGTCAGAGGGCAGGCACTGAGGCTAGGGCAAGCTCGCGGAATTTGGCGCTTTGAGGCATCAGTGGTGAGTAAACAAGGTATTACATACTATCGTACAAGCGATTGTAAGGAATGCTTATGCGTCGAATTCTCTCAATCCTCGGAGCGCCACGTTCGTTCCGCTGTAAGCTGGCTAATCACATGATCAAGCTTCACACTGTCCCGAGTTCACGATATGTTTTTGATATGGTAGAGCAGATACATACCTGCGCTCACCGCCTGCTTATAGAAGCTAGCGTCCCTTGGTGACGTGACAGTGTGCAAAGACTCTTGTCCTAGTATTGCAAGTGCGGCCATTGGCGCGCCTACCTTGTGTAGCAATTCAAACTTTCTCGTGCTTGCCACTCCAATGGTTACCTTTACATACCAGTTTACCAGCTTCGTTAATCTTCCTTTCCTTGAAATGAAAGAACCCAATTACCATCACATCACTACAAGTTGTGAATTTCTTATCGAACCTTGCGATCATGACGGATCTATCAGCTATCGATCATGCCACAATCCAAGAAAACCCCTTGAATGACGCGCTCGATCCTCTATTGACCTCCCTTAGAGAATCAGACCAACTGCAGAGAACCGCTATGAGCGGTGAAAAGGCCCGCAAAGCAGTTTTACAGTTACTCTTCACTTTATACGATCAGCCTGCTGCCTTTATTAAGCTTCATATGACGAGTAGTGATGGTCGCGATATTGCGACAGAGCTTTTGACTATCATCGACAGGGTCCGTCGCGGCGAATTCGATTACAATCATTACCGGCCGCTCGTACGGCTCGTCATCGAGGGAGCATCTGATCTCGATATATGGAGAGCTGTCATTAACATCATTACTACCCTCTCGAGAACGGACCCCTCTCAAACAATCTCATCCACTTCGCAAGGCACGCACCGAACTCATAGCTCGGCGAGTCATCGAGACTCCGAAGAGACGCGGGAGAGGCTGAGGTCAGCACTCAGGCGAGAGCTCAAGAACAAAGTGTACAAGGACGTAGAAGGGTTTTTCGAGAAATACTTTGAGGGCAAGAACTGGGTCAAGACGAGCGAGGAAATTTATGAGAGGATTAAACATACCCACGTGAACGGTCGATGGGTGGATTTCCCTAATCCTCCTTTCGAAGTCGCTGTCTTGAAGTGGCTGTTTAAAGTCCAGAAAGATTACTTTGGAGATCTACCTGGAGTGTATTTCACAACCCGAAGCAAGGCCGAGCTTACGGGATCACTGCCGCAGCGACAGCTGGATCTTCTGGTCAAATCTCGTGACTCGAAAGCAAAGCCTCCCCATCGCTGGGGAGATGTGCGCGTGGTCGGAGAGCACAAAGCGTCCAACACTGAAAATATGGAGAAATTCTTGCAACTTACACAGTACGTGCGGGATGTCTTTGCAGCCCAGCAGACGCGACACTTTGTGCATGGCTTTCTGCTGCTCGGGGATTTTATGGAACTTTACGTGTTCGATCGGTCAGGCGTTTGTCAGGCTAAGCCATTCAACATACACTCCGAGCCACAGAGATTTATGCGTGTGCTTACAGGCTATGTTTTGATGAGCGACCAAGAGCATGGGTTGGATACAATCATTAGGCGGGAAGGAGAATGCAAGTTTGTTGATCTGGAAGATGACTGCCAAGTTGATTCTCGTGAGAAGCCAAAGAATAGAGTAAAGAGGACGTTCGAACTGGGGGAGGAGCCAATAGCCACACAACGAGGGATGTTCTGTCGAGGCACGTCTGTCTATCTCACGACGGATCGCAAAGCAGTCGTCAAATTTTCGTGGAGATCCGCTGGGCGATTGCCTGAGATCCAATACCTTCTAAAAGCCGAGCAGATGGGCGTCAAGGGAGTAGCAAAGTTGCTTGGCCATCACGAGGGCGTCACGGTTGCTGGGCTCCGAGACGGCCTGACGCTGGAGCGAAAACGGGAAATCGTCGCTGTAGACGAACAGAGCTTTTCAGGCTCACGATCCGACTTGACGGGCTCGTTGAACGAGCACAGCATCCACGAAGGGAAGATCAAATCATTTGATAGCAGATCACGATCGAGCAAGAAGATGAGATTGAACAGCCAGACGTCAAAATTGAGCCATGAAATCACAGCCGAGGACGACTCTCGAAGAGACGACCCAAAGCGCATGCCTGTTGCAGCTTCTTTCATCGCCGAGGATGAGAAGTTCCGGAACCGAGTCCTATCGTGTTTGGCCATCTCCCCTGCAGGTCGGCTGATTGAACGTGCTGAGAACATTCCCGACCTTTTGCGTTGCTTTCGCGACGCCATCAAAGCCCACCGCTCGTTGTTCATGGATGGCAAGATCCTGCACCGCGATGTCTCTATCAACAACATCATCATGACCGACCCGAAGTCCGCGGACGGGTTCTACGGCACTTTGATCGATCTCGATATGGCCGCAACGGTCGACCAAGCTGGCGTGAACGAGAGAAGTGGCGCGGATGCAATGACGGGCACTCTCAAATACATGGCAATCGAGATTGTGGAGAAGGCATTCGTAGGCCAGCAGCGGCAACTCGGCCATACATACCGACACGATCTGGAATCCTTCTTCTATGTCTTCCTGGACGTTTGCATCAATCATGGGCAGCCAAAACGTAGACAAGATCTTTTAAGCGGTTGGTTTACTGGGTCATATCAACAAATTGCAAAAGAGAAAAGCAGCGACATGGATAGGTATTTTTACACGGTCCAAGCTAAATTCAGCCCGCCGTTCGACGAGATCAAAGCTCTCGCGGCAGACCTTAGAGACATCCTCTTCACCAAAGGCCCACTCGACACTAGAACTCCAGCAGATCCCTCTTCATTATATGATCGAATTATACATACTCTTGACGACAGGCTTCAGGCATCGTAATGGCGAGTACTGGCCTCCTGCGTAAGATTCAGAAGACCAACTCACAGTTGCTAGAAGCAGACTCAGCAAACCCCTTATCATTCCTCAACTCGACGTTCAACATTCTTCCTGGAAGTATCCGCTACCACTTCATTTGTATTTGTATGATTCGCGAAGTTAGAAGCAATCGATGGGCCAATAACGGTGATAAAGAAAGCACAACTGGAAAGAGGGGAAAACGGTTTACTGGTCGTAAGGGCATTGACTTCGGTGGCGGATACACAGGATCGGGTGGACAGGGCTTTGCAGGAGACTATCGAAGGTAATCTACATTAGATTGCCGTCCGAGTCCTGATAATATTACAGTTTCGCCTCCGGCAGCCTCTTGGTAGTCGTACTTTACCGGATCAGTGTTACAGACGTATGCCTATCAAACAACAGATTGTCGGACGCCCTTTTTTTTTCTGGCCCTACTACCGCTGTGTCTCGTCCAATGCGTCATTACGGGTTTTGTCAGCTCTTTGGTCTTTCTCTCGAGGACTCCACTCGTAACAAATGCTGCCCTTCTCTTCTTACTAAACTTGCAAACTGAGGGTTTCTTGCATAAGATCTGCATTAGCGACATCACACGCTGATTGACCCCGTTATTCCTCCATTTCTCAATTCATTCGTTTACGTAATCAATGATTCTAGAGCTTTAAGGTAAGGCGTTCTACTTTGAAAGAGTAACATAATATCACTTAATTAGGTTATAATTTAGTATTTAAAATTCGTGGGTATTCCATGGGGACTGGGGACTAGTTGGCAACTTTGGGTATTTAATGGGTACTAGAATCTACCCCCAACCCAACCCAATAACCCAGAACATGCCGACCCCTAAGTAAATTAATAGAATAACTAGTACTTACATATTAGTAATAGTAAAAAGGGCGTAAACCGGGTAACCGGTAAGGACTTCTTACCACCCGCCTCGCCACGTAGGGAGGGACGTTAGTTGCCTGAAGCAAGCGACGCCACGCAATAAATCTTTAGCATAAGCGCCGACAGTTTCTATGACATTCAATCAAAATGCAGCAACACCTCGCGAAAAGACAAAGCGATCAAGTTCGTAAGTGGGGCTTGGAACAGTTTAATCTAAATATTCGAAACACGGTTTGAAGGGGGCTAATGCATGGCGCGGAGGCATGAGAGACTGCAGGGCTGATTTAATTGTTCATGATTCGTGTCAATTACAGATCTATGTGTATAAGATGGCGTTGACTCTCGATTGAGTGACGAAAGCCACCATGAAAGTAGGTTGCCTCTGGAGCGGGAGCAGCGAACAAGAACCCTGTTGCGGCACCAGAGTCCAATGAAGTTGATATTAGCACTCGGATCGGCTGCTTTTGCTACTGCTGTTGCGGAAACCGCTTCCGTTGCCAGCGAGAGCTCCTTAATCAGCACAAACACAAGCACAGCTGCGTGCCGCTGTTTCCCACTCGATTCATGCTGGCCCGGGTTATCGACGTGGGCCACATTCAACAACAGCCTGGGCGGCAAGTTGATTGCTACCGTGCCAATAGGCTATGTCTGTCATGATTCGAGCTTTGGCCGTTATGACAGTGCGGCTTGTACCGCCTTGCAAGCCAATTGGACCGCTCCGAGCACCCAATTCCTGTCTTCATCGTCCGTTTCGCAAGGATTCTTCGCAAATCAGAGCTGCGATCCATTCCAGCCACCAAGTACTCAGTGCGTTCTAGGTACATACGTACAGTACGCTGTTAACGCGACCGAATGGACAGACGTTGCCAAAGCCATCACATTCGCCAATCAGCACAACGTCAGACTCGTGGTGCGCAGCACCGGTCTTGACTATCAGGGCCGCTCAACGGGGGCGGGTGCTTTGGGCATCTGGGTCCATTATATGAATAACATGACGTTCAAGAGTTATTCCTCACCGAACTACACCGGACCAGCGTACACAGCTGGCCCAGGGGTGCTGAGCATCGATGCGCTGCGGCTCGCTGACAAACAATCGCTTGAGATAGTCATCAGTGAGTGTCAATACGTCGCGGTCGCGGGTGGATACTCTCAGGGCGGCGGGCACTCGTCCTTATCGACATTCCGTGGATTGGCGGCTGATCAAGTACTCGAATGGGAGGTTGTTGATGGACAGGGAAGATTGATTGTAGCTACGCCCAACAACAATTTCTCTGATCTCTACTGGGCCCTCAGCGGTGGGGGCGGTGGCACTTTCGGAGTTGTTATTTCCATGACAGCTCGAGCTTTCCCCAAGGCCGTTATGTCTGGTGCGGAACTCGCATTCTCGCTATCTCCCAATGCCAGCCAGCAGTTCTGGGCCGGTGTGAGCGCCTTCGCTAATCGCTTGCCTTCTCTTGTCGATTCTGGTATCACTTTGCTCTATTTTCTAAACAGCACAAGCTTCGCAATCACTCCGCTGACAGCACCGAACATCACTTTGGCGCAGCTCACCGTTCTTCTACAACCGCTGCTATCTGACTGGAATTCGTTAGGGATTCAGTATCTGTCCAGGATCAGCCAATTCCCAGGCTTCTACGAGCAATATGTGGCGCTACAGCAGCCGATCCCTGTGGGCACTGTCTCAATCGGTAGTCGTCTCATACCCCGAAGCCTGGTCGAGCAGCGAGCACCCGACTTCCTGGCAGCATCGCGCAACATCGTCACCAGTGGTGACGCACAAATTACGGGCGTATGTTTGAACGTTACGAATCCGAGCCTGGTGCTTGCCAATAGCGTCAATCCACCATGGCGCTCAGCTCTGATCGAGCTAACGATCAGTATCCCCTTTAACTTCACGGCGCCACTCACGGCTGATCAGGCCGCTCAGGACCGCATCACGTATCTATATATGCCGCAAATGGAGGCTATTACGCCTGGCAGCGGCTCGTACGCCAATGAAGGTGACTACCAGCAGCCGGACTTCCAGCAGGTCTTTTATGGCGCCAACTACCCCCGTCTGCTGAGCATCAAGGCTAAGTACGACCCTTACCAGACCTTCTACGGGCTGCAGAACGTCGGCAGCGAGGCTTGGTTCGAGACGCAGGATAAGCGTCTATGCAGGACATACTTATAATTTCCGTAGCATACATGCATAGCTCGTAAGGTGACCTGTGCCCAATCCGGCTTGTACGCCTGATCGCACCGTAAAATAACCCTTGTTGGTCAGTGTGTCTCGTATATAGCGGGGGATTGCAGACGCTTCATACAGTAACTGGCTGAGTTATGGCGCATAAATCGTCTGATTCTTCACCAGTGGATCTGTAGGTTGTATTGGTTGCTCTGGAATGCGGCATTATCGGCATCGCGACGCCAACGGCTTTGTTAGTTCTCTGCATTGAGAGTCATACTGAAAAGTCTTTCAATCTATCATGACAAAATCCCATTTAATTAGATTTGAGAACTCTCTATCCTTGCAGAAGAAATGGACATGTAACAATGCCTGGGTTTTTAAGCAACTTCTACCCAGCTGTATCTACCCATGCCCCCGGGCTAGGCAAATAACTCTTCAGCCCGCTCAGGCGCCTGCCTTGATCAGGTCTGCCGCCTTCTCCGCCACCGCGTACACCGTGCTCATGGTGTTGCCGCGGCTGATCAGCGGCAACACGCTGGCGTCAACTACGCGCAGGTTACTCGTCCCGTACACCTTTAACGAGGTGTCGACTACGCCACCGTCAGCACGCGGCCGCATCGAGCAGGTGCCGCAGGCGTGGTGCGCGGTGCGGCAGGTGTCTCTCAGGTATTGCCTGGCGTCATCTAGCGTCTTGATGTGGGCCAACTCATGGTTCCGGCGGCCGTCGGGCTTGAGCAGATGGCGCAGTGGTGCTGACGCGCGTACCACTGTCTCACACTCGAGCAGGTGATGGGCCATGATTTCGAGGTCGAGCGGATGGGAGAAGTAGCGCTGGTCAATCTTGGGCTTGGCTTGCGTGTCACTTGAGGTGATGTGCGTGCTGCCGCGCGATAACGGATGAGACTGGATGGGGCCGATGCTAATGTAATGGCCAGGCTGCCAGATTGGGCCATGTTGTTCGTTAGCTTCGTTCTCATGGCTCAAACCCTGACCCTGCAAAAGGAACAGCGAGGCCGAGGCGTCTTCACTGTGCTCCAACAGCTTTGCCAGCAGCTTGTCTTCTTTACTCGCACCGGACGAAATGTGTGCATTGATGAGCCGTGACCGTGAAGCCTGAACGTCGGCTTCACCGCTCAATGACCCGACTGGCAAGTGTGCAGACGAAGTCACCCCACCGACGCAGAAAGGGCCTTCCTTGTTTGCTATGTACAACTCTTGAGCCTGCTTGATAGCGTCTGGCTCTTGGCGCATGAGGGCGTCGATTGTTTCAACGCCATGGACGACCTCATAGCTAATTCCAGTCAACAGGTGGTCCTGCAGATTTTCGCCGACGTTGGGGTTATCGATCAGCGTTTGTATTGCGTGACGCTGAAGTAGCGTGCGGTCGCCAATGCCAGACAGCTCGAGGAGCTTAGGGGAATTAAAGGTGCCTGCCGACAAGATGATGTCTTTCTTGGCTTGGTATGCGTGCTTCTGACCTTCAACAAGTGTTTCAACACCTGTAGCTTTGTGCTGATAGCCTGCTGGCGAAAGGAGGATGCGGATAACGGTGGCTTTGGTGACAACTTTCAGGTTGGGTCGCGTCAAAGCCGGCGCGGCGTAGGCTGATGCCGCGTAACTCCTCGTCTTGGTGACTGGATCAATGGATGACATGTTGCTGTAAGCACCGACGCCTTCTCCACCGAACACATCGGCTTTCGGAGTAGCATTCAGCTTCCGAAAGGTTTCGACCCAGGCTTGCGTGACAGGATTGTCGACATTAGCCGCGAAAGAGACCTGGATCGGGCCATTGGTGCCATGGACCTTGGGGTCAACCCAGGAAAGGCCGAGATGATCGCGGGTCTGCTGGTCGGCGGGCAGGTTGAGGGTGTAGCATTTGCGATAATAGTCGATAAGGGAATCCCAGTTCCAACCGGGGTTGCCCAAATCCTCCCAAGCATCGATGCCGGCCTTGGACGCAGCGACGAATGCCTGGCCGTTTAGGCCGCTGGAGCCTCCCAACAAGCGTCCTTGGGGAACTTTTGTTACGCGTTCACCGAGAGCGGCCTAGCGCACAAACATGAGAGTTGACGGTCAGTCAAGGTTCAGTGCCGCAGGATTCGCCTTCACTGCGCGATAACGCACCTGTGGCTCACCCACGAAAGCCCAGTCAACGTCCGTACCCACAAGCGAGGACCAGAAAGCAGGGATGTTGATCCGAGGGTCCTTGAGATGATCTGATCCAGACTCGAGCACGAGCACTTTTGTGGCAGGATTCTCGGTTAGCCGGCTGGCCAGCACAAGACCTGCAGTACCGCCGCCGACGATAATGTACTCAGGATCGAATGCTAACGAGGCCATGATAGCAGCAATTTGATTGTTGTAAAAAAAAATCAAAGCTTATAGGACTGATTTGAGAAGAGCTTATATGGTGGATCGTGGCACAGTACGCTCGGATAGGTAAGTTTGCGTGATGTGATGAGATATGATGCTTTGTGATGCTTTGACGGCGTTACCCCGGTCCGAGACTTCTCTCGCAAAGCCTTTCGCAAAGTAGAGGTAATGATTGTATGCTGCCAAAGTTCTTTCCAGGTACCTCGCATTGTACCTATGCACAAGCTTACAGATGTTGAAGGATTGTGATAGGCAAAAGCTGAGCGGCGAAGCTACGCCCCTCGACCCACCCACGAAACGCTAGGCAGACGAGGGCCAGCCCCGCTGAAATAACTTTTCCGGGCCGCTGGCGTTGGACAGGCCAGCCGCCGTTGGACAGCTTGGCCGGCCTTGGAGCCGAGGCCCGCGATACGAATTTAACGATAGCGCTGACCTTGTTCATGCATTGCATTGGCGATACGCACGAGATCGGCCCCCTGGGCCATCGGCTATCACTCAGGTCTTTGCTTTGCATATCCGCGTAATCACCTTATTAGCTAGCAAACCTTGGAGCAAGTTCGAGGGAGTGGATTAGCCCTCACCTGTTTTCGAAGCCCACGTGCGGTACGCCAATCCCTTAAATAGATGATAAGACTGTTGTCATGGGTCAGCAGCTTGCTTCAGCTTTCCACTCCTCATTCTTGACGGTATTTTCTGCAGAGTCTCTACGTAGAATCGGACCTTGCAATGGCTATAGCTCCTGAAGGAAATTTGGTGGGCGACGGGGTGCTCGTTATCGGAGCCGTGTTTCTGGCTGTAGACTACGTCTTCGTTGGCCTCAGAGTGTGGGCTCGTCGTTTAAAAAGAGCCCCGTTGAATCTCTCTGACTACCTCATCTTCGTAGCACTTGTGAGTATCCGCGGAGAGTTGATCCTTGATCGTATTTGATGCGGTTCTAACGCACGTGTAGTTCTTCAACTCTGCTCAGCTGGCTTGCGACATTGCTTGTGAGTGCAGCAACTGCCTCTTCTATTTCTCGCTGGTCCTTCGCGCGCCACCGGCATCCTAATCGTACGTTTGCTCTAGCTGTTCTCATCGGTGGCACTGGTGACGACCTCTCCACTCTGCCGCCTGATCGGATCGAGGCTGGTCTGAAGCTTCTCGTCCCGGAGACCATCTTGTGGGGCATGGCAGTCTTGTTCATCAAGCTGTCTGTGCTTGCATTATACAACGATCTTTTCAGCAACTCTCAAATGCGCATTGGCACTTACGTGTTGGCGGGCCTATCAATCTGCCTGGGCCTAGTGGTCTTCATCGGCACGCTGACCATGTGTTTGCCCATCGATTACAACTGGAACCTACTGCCGCCTGACGGGCATTGTGGTGACAAGCTGAAGGATTACGTTTCAGTTGCTATAGTGAACATCATTCTGGATTTGTCTGTCGTCTTACTTCCAATGCCAACGCTCTGGAACTTGCAGATGAGCAGAAACAAAAAGATAGCCGTCAGTGCGGTCTTGTCCCTGGGCTTCTTGTGGGTGTTCTCTCCGCCAAAGGTTTTCTTTTAAATTGCTCAGATTACCGATTAACGTGTTCCCTTACAGAGTCACCCTGTTCTCGGCGCTCCGTTTGTGGTCTGTCTATCAGATTCAGCCAACCAACTACACCGTGACTACAATCCGGGATAACAGATTTGCACTGCTCGAAGTGGACGTTGGTCTTGCCACTGCCTGCCTGCCCTTGATTCAGCCTCCCGTCAACAAGCTATTTGGCGAAGACTCTGCCTTCCGTTCACTGATCAGAGCTAGCATCTCAGGCCGCTCCAGCCCCCCCAGTGAAGAGTCGCAGAAGTCTGATTTGGTAAAGATCAGCAACAAGACTATCGGGTCGAGCCCGTCTAAGTTTCGCCGTCTGATCGGGGAAGACTCCTTGGGCATTGAGCTGATCACCACAGAGCTATATGATGACGAAGCTGCCGTCTAAGGCCTGTACGTAACAGCCGTTTTTACGCGGTCATCTTGACGGACCAAAAGACGCCGCGTCCTGGGAGATTCTTTACTGGTTTTAAGCTTATGCTTGAACATTGAAGTTATATGTATTATGCTCTAAAAAGAATGTAAACTTCCATATTTTGGTGCCATTTAAAAAGACCAAAAAGCACTTACATACGGCTAATCGCAGCCATGGCTCTAGTGATGTCACAAACGCCGTTCTTGCGCATCCAAAATGGGGATCGGGGGAAAAGGGGGGGGGGGAGGGGGGCGCCGATTCACAACCTTGTTCCATGACTGGAGTGCGATCATACATATGGGGCCTGATATCTTTTTGTTGAGGCTACAAACCTGGCTTTCTTGACGAGAACCTTATCTCCTTCTCTATCGTCTGATCCTGTAGGAGGCCTGCTCCATAGGTACCTGAACAAGGCCATCGAGGGATCTGGCCGAGAACAGTGATCTACACTGCCACTTCCCTCCCGGAATCAGACGCGACTGAGCCGTTCAGCTTAAATGATCGGCTCTACAGTCACAGTACAGATCGCCCAAAATTCGAAACACAGTGCGAGATCCTACCACTTCAAGCTTCCGAGGTGGCAGCGTGCCAGCTGTGGGAGCAAAGGTCTAGGCATCGCTCTTGTTGCTACCTCCTCCACTGCATATGCCTATCTCTGCCTCAGTCTATCCTGCTGCTAATTGAGTTTGACCCTGCTTGGTTGATGTGTCAACTTTGCTCGACCTTCGCATGAAAATCTATTAGATATATGCTGAATTGATGCCGCTGAGTCTCTGTCGCGCTCAGTTAAGAATTGTTCTTGTTTAAAGATCCGTTTCAGCGGGTAAAAAATGTTTCACGATACCTGTTCAGATGCTGCATCTATCATCTCCTCAGAGGCATCGAGCAACGGCAGCCAGAATTTCTCCGGCATGACGATAACGAATGAAGCCGTCGTCAGGGCATCTTCGCCCGAGATGCCTACCAATGTCCCAAGGCTCTTCTTCGCCTCTGTTTTGGGCGTCTTGACTCATCTGTTCATATTCAAGCAAGGAGAATGGCATACTCAAGCTCCATGGCTGCTGGCCGCGGGTATCTTGGCTAGTCCAGCGCTGGCGCTAGCCAGCAATTGGGATGTCAGCATCACCGGTTTTCTGGACCGACTTCCCGTTGTCTTCTCTATGACGGCTTGCTTCACCTTGTCAATCTTCGCTAGTATGACGGTTTACCGGCTCTACTTTCACCGGCTTTGTGACTTTCCCGGCCCAAAACTCGCAGCGGTGTCGAAGCTATGGCACACCTGGTACTGTCTGGACGGCAAGAATTATAAATTTCTGCAAGAGCTGCATGTCAAGTACGGCAAATTTGTGCGCACTGGCCCCAGCGAGATCACCATCTTCACGCCCGACGTGCTTCAAAAACTGAATGGCCCGGGCAACAACAACTTTAAATCCGATTGGTACGACATAATTCTACCGGAGATAGGTGTAGCAACTCTGCGTGATCGCAGGCTCCATGACCAGCGCCGACGGCTGTGGGTCGCTGGACTCGGAGGCAAAGAGCTGCTGTTGTATCAAGAGCGTATCAAGGCCCACATGTACAAGTTCGAAAATGAGATCATCAGAGCCATGAGTGAGGACGGGATGGTCAAGTTTCGTGACATGGCGTATCACTTCTCCTTTGACATCATGGGTCTATTCGTATTTGACCGTTCATTTTCTATGATCTCGGATCCACAGTGGCGGTACGCCCTGGGGATGCTTCGAAGAGCATTCTCTATCGTCGCGCCGGTGTCTCCAGTGCCTTGGCTCGCGCACATTGGCTTCATTTATCTCAAGGGCCGATGGGTGGTGGCTAGCTGGCACGGTATGATCGATTGGTGCCGCGATCGCATGCGAGAGCGTGTTGGGGCGGATGATGGCACGGCGCACGACGTTTCAGCGCGCCTGGTGAGCGATTTCAAGAAGAAGAGCGACGGACAAAGCTACGCCCAACATGTGCTATGCGGCGAAAGCATCGCTGCCATCGTAGCCGGCAGTGACACTGTCGGTAGCGCCTCGTGCTTCCTGCTATACGAACTCGCCAAGCACCCGGACCACCAGGACAAGATCCGTAAAGAGATGCAAGGCCTGCAAGACCCAAACGATCTCAATGCATTGCTTGGGCTGCCTCATCTTGGAGCGTGCATCAACGAGACGTTGCGCTACCAGCACGTCATCCCGACGGGTGGCTATCGCGATACACCGCCAGAAGGTCTGGTCGTTGGAGGCCGGTGGATTCCACGCGAGACGACCATTATCTCGCCGCGCTACATTCTCGGGCGGCTAGAGGAGGCCTTCGAGCGCGCGGACGAATGGATCCCCGAGCGCTGGACGACCCAGCCTGAGATGGTGCGCGACCGCCGGGCGCATCTCCCTTTCGCCCTTGGCCGCTACGCCTGCCCCGGACGGCAGTTGGCGCTCAGCGAGCTGTCGTGTCTGGCCGCGCGGCTGGTCTCGCGCTTCGAGATCGTCTTTCCCGCCGGCGACAACGGGCACCGGGTCGAGGACGAGATGGTGGATCAATTCACGGCGCTGCCAGGCCCTTGGATGGAGCTATCAGCCGTGATCATGCGTCTCAGAAGTAAAGCTTGCCTGCAATCCATCTTTCGCGACGATCCACACACTAGTCAGCTATCAGCTATCACCGTGGTTGGCTAATTCGTTTGTACGACCCATTTGACCGCTGCCTCCGCCGCAGCTTCGCCGCAGCTTCGCAGCATGCACGTCCTTCCAACCATGGCCCAGGTACCGAGCAGGTATACAGCCAAGTACCAACCGGTCTTTGCGTCCAGTTCAACTTCCAAATGCTTTGCCTCAAATCCCTTGGATGCTCGCTGGCAACGATTGCAAGCTGCAGATCGCACTTATCGCTAGCCTCGCACATCGGACCAGTAACGTCCTCGACATACGCGGTCCGTGGAAATACGTCGCTCTTCCGTGAGGCAAGAGCTACTGCAGCACCAGCCTCTGCTACTGTCACGTCCTCCCCCAGTGCATTATGAACGAGCGGCATGTGACGAAACTCCCCATTCTATCCCCTTGCACTTTCTGTCGCCCTCTTCTCACACCAATTTAAACGCCCGCCGTGCCCGCCGATTGATTCCGCGAGCAATTAGGCCCTCCGAAACGAGGCGACGGCCAACCAGCTCTAACCATCGTCTTCTTCAAAGCCATGTAATATCGGATACCAGTCATGTCTGCCCTCGAGCCACCAAAATATGGACATCGCTTGCTTCCACAAGTGGTTGACCACCATGCCAAAATTGACCCCAATAGAATTTACGCTTCTATTGCCAAGTCCCGCGACCTCGGCCATGGCTTCATTGACGTGTCTATGCTCACCCTCAGTCGGGCCGTCGACGCTATGGCTGGCTGGGTGCAAGAAAACATTGGAATCTCAAATACTTTTCAAGTAATCTGCTACGTTGGTCTGCCAGACATTCGCTATGCTATCGTTTTGCTGGCCTGTGTCAAGTGTGGCTACACCGTGAGTCCGTGTCACCGTTATGATACTGCGCATCTCTCAGGCTAAAAGAAAAAAACTTATTCAGCTGCTTTTCGTCTCGCCTCGCAACAGGCCATCTCAGCAACTTTCGATACTTCGTCGTGCCAAGGCCATTTACGTGCTATGCTCCGAAGGTGTTGAACAAGTTACTAAGCCCGTTGCTGTCGATGAATTCAAAGACAAAATTATGGTCATTCCAGCCTTGATATGGTTCCTCTCTCTTCCACACATCCCACCTCACTTTCAGTATGACAAGGGCTTCGACGAGGCTATCAATGACCCTGTGTTGATCATCCATTCCTCTGGCTCTACGGGTACGCGCATCTATCTCCTTTGATTCTTCCTTATTAACTATTCCCTTTGTATTTCCTTCTACCACACGTCCCTTCACTAAATGCGTACTCTCCCACACCTCATTTATAGGCGACCCCAAGCTGGTCACCATGACCCATGGCTCCTTCTCCGTCGTCGATAACTCCCGCAACGTCCCCGTCCCTGCCGGACGTCAAGCGCAGAATGCATCACTTTGCAACTTTGACGACCCTACCGGAGGTCGACTCTATGCGCCTTTTCCCCCTTTCCACGTAAGTTTTCCTCCCACCCCTTCCACCCCTTCGGCCTGAGAATGGCTAGTTTTGCAGCCGAGGTCTCATAATTGTTGTTATCGTTAGCTTGCTGGAGTCCAAGCCTTCATTACCACTCCCATATTTTCACAAAAGGCTACGCTGGTCATCGGGCCTCAAGATCTCATCCCGAGCGGCTCTCTTTTAGCCGATGTCATGCGCCATCAGCCTTTGCGTGCCGTCTACGGTCCACCTAGCATTATTGAGCAGTGGGTTTCCGAGCCGGACGCTGACCAGCAAGCCAGGTCCCTGGATTTTGTCATCTTCGGAGGTGGTCCGCTTGCCCCTGCCGTAGGCGACTGGCTTGAGGCTCGCACCAAAGTTTGTCAGACGTATGGCTCTGTCGAGACAGCCGGCGTTCAGCTGCTCGTGCCAAAGCCAGGCGAGTGGTCTTATTTGGAGTTCAATCCTTATGAAGAATGCGACATGCGCGATCAGGGTGATGGCACCGCTGAGCTTGTCCTCCATCAGAACGATCATGTGCGATGGCGACGAGCCTTGACCTACAATGTGCCAGATGCTATGGATTTCCACACTGGCGACCTGTTTACCAGGAACCCCAACAATCCCAGCCTATGGAGGTATACAGGAAGAATAGACGACCGGGTGATCATGGCCAACGGCCTAAAGCTATCACCAAGTCCGATGGAAAGCATCCTCCAGGGTAGCCCTCAAGTCAAGGGCGCGCTCATAGTTGGCCAAGGCCGGCCTCAACCCGTGCTAATTGTGGAGCCGCAAAAGGCAGTGGAAGCCGGCGGTGAGGACGGATTCCTGGAAGACATATGGCCTTTTGTCGAAAAGGCCAACGCCATCGCTCCGCCCTATGGCCGCTTGACTGAGTCTAAGATCATCATCGGTACACCTGCTGTCCCTTTCGTCCGTGCACCAAAAGGAACGATAGTACGCAAGCTCACCGCTCAGGCGTACGAATCCGAGATCGATAAGGTTTTCCTTGACCCGGATGAGCTGGCGCCGTTGCCCGATAATGTTGAAGAGCATTCCGACCCTGAACCCCTGGATTTTGACCAAGCCGCTCGCATAGTCCGCAAAGCAGCCAGTTCCAACAAAACCATTAGGGAGCTGGGCTCGCTCTCCGACGACGACGACTTCTTCCTGCTCGGGCTCGACTCGATCAGCATGGCAGATATGATATATAACATTCGCTTGGCATTTCGACAGAAGTTGCGACGAAACGTTCCCGAAATCTCCTTGAGGTTGTTGTACAGCTCCCCGACCGTGCGTTCTCTTTCAACCGCCCTCGTCCAGGTTGCTGCCAACAAAGGCTACAGGCCTGACGATGCTCGCCAAGCCGCTGATGATGCTGCTGCTCTGGTAGGCAACACTGTTGATAACCTCTGCAACACTCTGCCTGCTGCCCTTCCTAACCTAACACCTTTCCCAACCACTGGCATGCATATTGCGCTCACGGGAGCTCACGGCTCTCTGGGCCCAAACATCGTACGATCTTGTCTCAGCGACCCCCGTGTGGCCAAGATCCACTGTCTTCATCGTGGTACTACAGCCGACGAGGGTCGAACACGTCTGCGTGCTATCTTCCAGGCCAGGGGTTTCGCCGATATGTGGGAAGACTCTCGCCTCGAGTTCCACCGTGTCGACTTCTCAAAGCCAGTCCTTGGTCTAGATGGAGTCTTGTGGTCGATGCTGGCTACCAATCTATCCTTGGTCATTGCTAATGCTTGGTATTTGTCTTTCTCGCAACCTCTTTCCGGATACTTACCAGTCCATATCCGCGCGACCCGTACGCTCTTTGATCTATGCTCGATCGGTGGAACCAGGTTGGTGTTTTGTTCCAGTAGCTCTTCGGTGCAGGAGTGGAGTAACGCGCTTGGAGATACGCCAGTACCGGAGCTGCTACCATGTGATGAACCGTGTGACGCAGCCTTTTCCAAAGCGGTCGGCTCTTTCGGTTACATCCAATCCAAACAAGTCACCGAGAGGATGCTTGCTCGGGCCTCGCGAGCGTGTAACGTTCCTGTGAAGATTTTGCGCATCGGACAGATCGCCGGGCCAAGTCCAGCGGCTATAGTAGCCGGCAATAACGCTGCATGGAGCAGCGGAGAGTGGATCCCAGCAATGCTGAAACTCGCCGCCGCCATCAAGAAGATGCCTGTGGGATTCGCAGACATATCGTGGATGCCCGTCGACGCGGTCGGCAAGATCGTGAAGGAGCTCGCTTTCCAAGGCACCGATTGCACGTTATCTGAGCCGCTCGCGGTTTACAATGTCGTAAACTCGCGAATCAGCAGCATCTCGATCTTACATCAAGCAATCCAGCATCGACGGCCCGGCGCTTCGATCGACACGATGCCGCTTGTCGACTGGGTGGACTTGATCGCCGCAGAGGAAGAGCGCAGCCGCCAGGCCGGCTCGGGTCAGCAAACCCTTCTGCAAGGCGAAACGTTCGAGCTGGCGGTCAAGCACTTGCCGTGGTTTCAACACCTGCGTGCCATCGTCGCGGCCGGCCGCCGCGTGTCGCCCTACGTAGACACAACCAAGGCCGTAGCCGCCAGCCCTAGCCTGCGCGAGCTTGCGGCGATTTCCAGCGAAGACGTTATGGCCTGGTGTGAGCAATGGGGAATCTGAGTTTACAAGTAATTACGATTTTCTTGTTTGGCAAAAGAAGCATTGATCGATGCAGCCGCGCTCCTGGCGTGAAACAAACCCCGCTGCCCACGCGCTGAGGCAGCAGTCCACTGATGAAGCAAGTCAAATAGGCACTTGCGTTAGGAGCCATCTATAGTCAACATGCGTGTCATGCAGCCGTCAGAGGTTGCGGATTTGTATTGATGTTTTGCTCGCGATTTGCGCCATGGGTTAACATGGAGTTGATCAATGTGAACAGTGGCTTCGCATAACGATTCGCCAGAAATTCGAGGCGTGATCAATCGTGCTAAGATATATTGCGAGTCTAAATTTGAACAACCGTACCATTTCTAAGTACTGACGTCCCTCCCTACGTGGCGGGATGCCCTATATAGCGCCCTATAACCCTCGTCGTTCACAATCCTCGACTCGTCCACAAGACCCGTGTCATCTTGAACACTTTTTTCACGCAAATTAGTATCCGGGAAGCTATGTAAGTCAAGATCGGGATTAGGTGCTAGCCTAGGTATTCTAGAAAGTGTCGCAGGAGGTCCAGTATACGGGATAACGCGTAGACATAAGGTGGATCGCTACTACTACGTCGAAAAAGACCCAAACATAACGATTGATATAGCTTGTAAGCGAAAGAAGCGTGGAAGAATTAGGATAGTGGTAGTGCTTGGGCAGGTTTCGGTATTTTGCGTTCACGCATGTGCGGAGAGAAAGGAAAAAGAGCTTCTGAGGATTCGGGAAAGGGACGGCCTTTAAATGTTACGGTGGAGTGATGTCTGCGGTTCTCTCATACACGAACTGGACTTCAAAGACTCGGAAGCTGCGTCGATCGATGCGGCTTGGATGCAGCTGCGATTCACCCTTGAACGGAAAGTTAAGCGTCCAACGGCCGCCCCTGACCTAGTAAAGCTTGCAAACCCGGCGATGCCCCGCTTCCTTCCAGCCGCTGATCAGCCCCTTCCCTAAAAGACGGCCGATAGCGTCCGTGAAAGGGAACGCGCCAAACCCATCCAAGGGCCGGACGCGGCGTCGGACGCTGATACCGTAAACCGCCAGCTAATCGAAGAGTTGTGAAGCGGCACACGCCAAGACGCGTCGTCGCAACTGGAGCCCAGCGCAGCGGGTCGCTCGACATAAGCCTCAGGACACGCACATCCTAATGTACGACCGTCGATGGCGACCGTAAAAGCGAATTTGAAAAACACGTTTGCGCGTTCTAAGTTCTGCGAGGGCGCATCCATGCGTGCATCGCATCGCAGCAGACCTCTCACACTTTCTCCCGCGCCGGAACGTGTGTGGGAAAGTCGAGGGTTCCAAGGGCACGGATAGGGGCAGAAGTCAGCCGACCACTGATAGAAGGCTGACGCGCATTCGACAGTACACGTCGTGCCCAGCGATCTCTAAACCATTCTCGATCGCGCGATCAAGCGGAATGCGACTAAAACCGCAGATAGATCGACCGCAGGCCACTGATAAATCTAACCAATTACCAGTAGCGAGCGTCATCTGATCGCAGCCGCAGTATTAGAAGTCAGTATTGACTCATGACAATTGCGCCTTGTCACCCGCTAGCGGTAGTCGTTGTACACCGCCAGATGCACCTCTTCGCCTAATCCTGAAAGGTATCGCATTTTGATTAGTGGAATTGAAAATAGCCTGCGGTATTAGCTTAGTTCATGTAACCGTGGCCGCCTCGCCCTCCCCCTGGAACGGACATTCGGACTGATAGGAAACTGAGAATATCCGTGAGGCGTTTTCGAGCCCAAGCCTGCAGACTGATCGCACTGAGGCACGCGTTCGTGAGGTGATTGTCTGGGCGTTGAGCCGAGACTCATTAGTTCTTTTCTTTTTAAGAATTACGGAGGGAAAGAGAAGGTCGTAGGTGTGAACGTCAGCTTCCAGCAAAAGTGTGAGCGTAGAATAGGCTCCTATGACAGGTCGGGAGAGCAATCTAGCAGGCAAACGAGCAAGCGAATGAATGGATTGCGAAGAAGATGGATTGCAGAAAGGGATGGGAGCGGGAGAGGGTGTTTATATGGACACCGGCCAACGCACGGGCCACCAAAGGGCGGCGGGAAGAGGGGCTATTTCCTGATACAGAAGCGTCCATTTCCTGAAGCAGGAACCCCGACAGATGGATTACTAAAATGAGCGCATAATCTATAGGATTATTACCCTATACTTTACGGATTGACGGATTCCACAAATCGGGCGTGACACGCCTCTATGAAAATTTCCCTGTGGCGAAATGGGAGTCGTAAGACCACTGCCTGAAAATAAATCAGCAAATTCGGGTGGTAAGGAGGAATTCATAATAAACGTCAGTATGAAAGAACCATATTCGTGGTAAATGGGGTAGCTCCCGTATCATTGCTCAATGTATTAGGATATACAATTGCAGCCGCCATACTGAGAAGCTTCTCGAAATCCGATCAGTGGTTTTTCTCAAATAAGTCTGACACAGCTTCGAACAGACAAACAACAGTTGCATAGTCTCCAAGCGCAGTGTAGAGAAGATCTACCATGGCGATGATCACGGCTTCTTACGACACTTTGTTTCGAAGTTTCAACGACGGTCCCCGCTCATCAATAGAGGTTATTGGTTGCGTATGCGAGCGATCGAGTCAACAGTGCGGCAATTTTTGCAAGACAGCACCGGAGAAGAGGCCAAGAAGCTAGTGATAAACCTGGGATGCGGGTAGTGAGTATCACGCACGTCTTTCGACAGAAGTCGATTAGAATACTCTGCCATCTTCTGACAAAACCTAGTGATACGCTCCCATTTAAGTTCTTGAGAGATGATGCTATTTTATGCCAATCGTCGTCATTTGTGGACGTCGATTATCGACAATTGATGTTGAAGAAATGCCAGATTATAGAGACAAATGATGCATTCCGACAGTACCTCATAGCCGATTCGCAGAGCCCAGTCCACAACGATGAGGAACTGTTGCTATCCACAAAGCATTATAAAGCTATAGCTTGCGACTTGGCGGACGTTTCCACGCTCAAGAGGCTACAGAAGACCTTGAAGTGGGATGAGTTCCAAGTGTTGCTCATCGCGGAAGTATCAATGACCTATATGGATACCGAAGCGACTCAGGCAGTCATTGAATGGGCGAGCACGATCCCAAACAGTATGTGACTGGCGACTATAACGAACAGCTCGTAGAACTTCCGATGATTGACTTCATGCATCTATCTGCAGGCCAGTTCTGTATTTTAGAGCAGTATCTCCCAGACGGACCATCGAACCCGTTTGCACGAACGATGCTCAGGCATTTTGACAAGCTTGGAAGTCCCATTAAACCAGCCCACGACTTTCCCAGTCTCGAGATGCAGAGGACTCGATTCAACGATCACGACTGGTCAACTGTGTCTATTCGAAATCTCTGGGATATCTGGTCGGATGAGAGCTATATCTCGTCAGACAGCAGGCAGAACTTGGACAAAGTAGAAACCTTTGATGAGTGGGAAGAATTCGTGCTCTTTGCTTCGCATTATTTCCTACTGGTCGCCTCGAAAGGGCTGCGTTCCGATCGTATCAATGATCATATGATTCGCCCACTTCGCGAGCGGTCTCTGAGCACAAACGAGTCAGTCCGGCTTCATCTCAAATACAACGCGTTTGAGAAGCAAAACACTCGACGGAGGTATGCCGCATCCTTCACGGATCCAAGGTCGCAAAATGTCTTCTATCATGGAGGTCATGGATCTCGCGGGAGATTGGGTGATCTGGTGAGGCTCTCATGTATGCAAATTGAAGCCCCCAAACCGTCAATGGCAGTCGCGCCGGTAACCTCGGAATTGATGTGCCATGAAGCAGCTGGAATCGAGAACGGTTCAATCATAATGATCGGCGGCCGCACTTCACCGGGCCGAGTGAGTGATGTGACACACGTCCAGGTAGACGGCAAATGGCGAGAGCTCCGATCCGCGCATTCGCAGAGATACAGGCAATCCGTCACGCAAGTGAGATTGCGGTCTGACGACGTAATTGCTGTTGCAGTCTTGATGTATGGTGGCAAGGCGAGCGCAACAGAAGTCTTGGACGATTTCGTGCTTTTTGAGCCACGGCTCCGTTCATGGCGAAGGCTCGAATACCTTCAGGAAACAGAGTCCCTGATCATCAACATCCCGCCAGCAAGATTCGGAGCTACTTTGGTTACGAGACCTGGTGAGGAAAGTACTGGCTGGCTTGCAGGTGGAATCGGCAAAGAAGGTGTGATTTTAGAAGATGTCTGGGCCTGGAAACTGGTATACGAGTCATCAGGGCATAGCAAGGTAGTGGGTATCCGATGTTGGGATGTGACAAGCCACGTTCGATTCTCTGGCGCGACGATGCAAGATTTTGCACGTTTCGGAGCGCGTGTTTCGGAGTACAAGGGAGAATATCTGCTGCTCGTGGGCGGAGTGAGTCGTTGCGGTACGGTGCTCCGGGACAAGACCATCCTACAGGTCACGTCAGACTTAGCTGTTCGGCCGGTTGAATACACAAACAGTGGACCAGAACCGCTCCTGATTGGATTCAACCTCGATGTTGTTGGAGATGGATCTACGGCTTTAATCAGTTTTGGTGGAGCTGTGTGCTTCTCTTTCGGAACATGTTGGAATGAAGGAACTTACACGATCACGCAGAATTCAACGATGCAAAACAACTGGGTCGAAGACAACCTGTATTCCGCTGTCGATGGATCAAACGGTGCGATTCCTAGACATAAATCGCACAGGCAATCCAGCTTTCCAGAACCGATGAAGCATGCGGGAAAGCTAACAGGAAGCGTACGTCGGATCAGGTTGACTTCTGCTGAGGATTTCGATGAAATTGTTCATGCCAGTACGCCCGTTGTCATTGAAGGTCTTGACATTGGGCAATGCACAGATACGTGGGATGTCGACTATCTGCAAAGCAGAATCCCTGCCGGGAGAAAGGTGCGTTGACGACCTCTATCATTGAAGCTATGACTAATAGGCAAAATACCATGCTCAGCTTGTGGTTCATCAATCCGAGTCAGCGCGAATGAGTTTCTTGGACCGTAACTTCGAGTACAGAACAGAGTCTGCCCATGACTTCTTCGACAGCATCAAAAGAGGCGCTCCCAAATATTTGCGTTCTGTGTCATCTATAGATCCTCACGGTAAGCCAACGCACCTGGATGAAGATTTTCCGGAATTGGCAGGAGACTTCAGCCTACCAGACGCTCTCAAGCGTGTCGCGGCAAATACGCACAGTTCGCCTCTGCGGGTGTCCGGTCCTGTGGCCATGTGGTTGCACTACGACGTGAGTGAAAATACCAAGTAATGTGCGATGCATGCTGATTCGATGTCACTGTACAGGTGATGGCCAACGTCCTCTGCCAGATCTACGGTGACAAACGCGTAGTACTTTTCCACCCCTCGCGGATCAACGAACTCGGCATTCCACCCGGACATTCAAGCTCCCGCATTAGTCCCTTCAAGGATAGCGGCGGCAGTGGGATTGAAGATGCGGCGTCATACGTCGCAGATCTGGCGCCGGGGAACGTGCTGTTCATTCCCCCACTGTGGCCCCATGCAGCTCGGCCAACGCACGGTGTGAGCATTGCAGTCAATGTGTTTTTCCGCAGCCTGGAGACGACACAATATGCAGCAGGACGCGACGTGTATGGCAATCGGGATATGCGAGCGTACGAAAACGGAAGACGGGACGTCAAGAGGATCATTGATCAGTTCAGAGATTTACCCAGCGATAGCCGAGGATTTTATTTGAAACGACTGGCAAAAGAGTTGGAGGATGCCAGCAATTGAAGTGCAAGTTTCAACAATCTTGGAAACCGATCGTCACATCTGGCCGTCGCGTCGTCCAGTCAGAGCCAGCAGAAGCTAGTATCTACTATATACCTCGAGAAGAGCCAAAAGCCAGAGGAGGGGACCCATCATTGACAGGCTTACCGAGACATGGAGAAGCTGCAAGAAAGCAGCCAATCACAGTCGACCAATGGCACACTTGCAGGGCGATAACATCGATCGTAGGCTATGTGGCGCCCTGCCACTCGGCCGCCCCCCTCCCTCGCACTCTTGGAAGTGTCTGCGACGCTACCCATGCCGATCTTGAAGCCATCACTAAACTCTGAGTCTGAGCGAAACTCCTCGTCATCGAGCAGGCTATACGGCTTCCGCTGTCTTTTCCTTTTGAAAACGGCAGCAAGAACGGCAGCAAAAACGGGTTAATGCAGTTTCAGGCTGTGTTGCATGAATGTGCAAAGCTCCAGACGCGTCAAGTGAATACACCCAGCGACCCGCTTTTTGTTATTTTTGGTCGTTTTTCAATAATCGCTGTACCTAGGACGAAGGCTCTAGAATTGATCGTCACATGTTATGCAAGGCAGTGATTGACCAAACCCCGCCCTGCTCTCTATCTCTCTCTCTCAAGCTCTCTGGCTGTGAAAGAGAGAATGCGCTCTTCCGTCGGATGGCCGCGCCGGATGCTATCCGCCTGCCTGCCTGCCTGCCTGCCTGCCTGCCGGCCTGCCTTCTTTCGTCTTGGCTGTCGCGTTCCCCCACCTGCCATGGCCGTTATCTTTCGGCTGATAGTCTGGCCTTCGCTCGTGTCCTGCCCGAATCGCTTCCTGCCCGCATTGCCCATTCCCTAACCTGGGATCAGGCCACCCCCACTTGGCGTTGTTGTCACTGAATCACACCTCTCATCTGGTCGCCCGGGCCATCCGTCTCGCTCTGCTGTCGCGTTCTCCCCATCACTACCCACTGCCTCTTCACCAAGGCTTTGATTCCCTCTCTCTCTCTCTCCCTCTTTTCCCCTTCTCCTCTCTCTCTCTCTCTCTCTCTCCCCCTCTCTCTCTCTTTCTCTCTCACGCGCTGCCAATACAGTCTGTCGCGTTGTATTCTGCGCTTGCTTGCGTACTTCGCCCCGCGTCTCATGCGACAGTCAGGCCAAGTCAGGCCAATGCTCTACCTCTCCCACCTCGGTACTCAGCATTAAAGCTGGTCCTCATAACTTCCGCTAACCAAGTACTTTGAACGGGCCTCAAGTTCGGCCACCATCTTCCAAAATGACCACCCTTCTCGCGGAATCCCCTCCGACCATCGCTGCACCTCCTCCAACACCACCTCATCACAATAACCTCGCATTAAACACCACCCTCACAGGCGCCTCCGCTCGTATACCTAACAAATACATACCTTTCTGTCCCACCGGCCCTCCGCGCTCACAATCGCAACACGGCCTTCCTTCGCCGCCAGCCTCGCCTCAAGATCGCTGTTTCCCATCCGCCTGTCCACAGAACAGTGTCCTCCATCCTGTATTTTCATACAAAAGGGCTACAGCTGACTCCGACGTCTACGAAATAGACAGCTCCACCTTGTCCCGTGCTCTGGAACAATCTTCCACTGCACCCCTACCTGAACCAAAACAAGTCTTCCCATGGCTACACGGTCTTCACTGTGACAATCAGATCCAACTGTCGTTCTTCCAAGCCCGCGGCCGCGCAGCTCGCAAGACGCCGAGATGTCTCAGAGGGATCACCGTGGTTAAGGCTGGCGGTGATCTCACCGTATCTCGCGTCAAGGGAGCCATTGCCCCAAGCGAGTTGCTCGCCGTTCGAGATGATTCGCAGTCCTCCATCGTCGCCTTTCAGGATTTGGATCCCAAGATTGGCTTTTCCGTCAGGAATTTCCAAATTCAAACCTGTAAGATGGCTACTGTGTCCGACATCATTGTCTATCGGGACGACGCAACATCTCAAGAGCATCTTATCGAACTGGCCCAGACCATTGCCGAAGCTCAGGCATTATGGCGGGAGGAGACCGATCCACAAAGCACCAACTCTGAGCACTTCCATACCTTTATTGTTTCCGAGCCTTTTTCAGCCATCCACGCAAACCATCCTGAAGTCGTTACTATTGACGCCCAAGGCAACCCGACTGGCTTAATCCTCGATCTTATATCTCAAGAGCGGAGAGAAATGTGTAGCTTGTCGAAAGCATCCGAAATAACGCCCAATGTCTTCCTCGGACCCACTCCAGACCCCGCACTTTATGACGGCTGTCTTCCGACAGGCGAAGATGCCTTTGACATCTTAGTAGAAGCGAATGACATGTCTGCAATGCCAACAGCTACCGACTTGGAGAGTGTCGAGGATTTCCTTCATGAAAGTGGCGATGCTCCTGCTTGCGCTCAACTAGACTTTCCGTCCTCAGGGAGCCTGGATCCGATCAACGGCCCCAAACGTGGCAGTCAAGATGCAGAGCGGCTATTGCTCTTTTGTCATTGGATGCACCGGCTCGCCACTGGATCTGCTGGGAGCGCTAATGCTCCGTCTGAAATAGATCAAGACGCTGTCATGGCCGGTGACGATAATGACGAAGCTCAAAACAGCAAATCAACCAAACCTCGACGCTTCCTTCTCCATTGCACGGACGGCTATACTGAGACGTCGCTCCTTGCTATCGCTTACTATGTTTTCGCCGAGGCTGTGCCTGTACATACGGCTTGGATCCGACTTCATGTCGACAAGGGCCGTAACTTCTTCGCTTATCCTGCAGACAAAGTGTTTTTAGAGAACATCGAGGGACGCTTGCTCCTCGAGTCGCCCAAAAACATGCGAATGGCGCCCTCCACCCTTCCTCACGCTCTTACCGTCAAGCCAGCCTGGATGGAAAAGATGGATGGAAGCTTACCCTCGCGCGTCCTTCCATATTTGTATCTCGGAAACATGCACCATGCTGAAAACCCATCTCTGCTGCGTGAGCTGAAAATCGGCCGAGTGCTATCCGTCGGTGAACCCATTCACTGGCCGGAGCATGAGACTGACAGCTGGGGACAGGAAAATTTCATGTACATTGACAATGTTCAGGACAATGGCGTTGATCCACTTACCGAGGAATTCGACCGCTGTCTCGCCTTCATCGACGAAGGCCAACAACGAGGTCAGGCGACCTTCGTTCACTGCCGAGTAGGCGTTAGTCGTTCAGCGACGATTTGCATGGCTCAAGTGATGAAGCAGTTCGGATGGAGCTTCCCTCGAGCTTACTGCTACGTTCGAGCCAGGCGGCTTAATGTCATCGTTCAGCCGCATCTTCGCTTCTCGTAAGATTCTATCCTCCTTCCGCGAACAATAGAGCGTTGTGCTAACGTCCAATCATTAGGTACGAACTCCTCAAGTGGGAAGAGACACTTCAGCGGCAACGTGGCGTCCCGTTACGGAGGGAGCTCGAATGGGCTACCATAACGAGGGAAATCGCTCTTCTCAACAAGCCTTACTGTCGTCAAAGCTGATGATCACCTTCCATGTTGGTCTTGGGGCAATTATAAGTTGATGCAGGCTTGGATTATATCGGAAACGGTTTGAAAAGCCGAATCTGGGGTTTTGGGGTTTCCATCGGAGAACACGGTATCGGGAATGTCTCCAATTTTTATGGTCATCACGACGGGAGCGCAAAGCGCTTTTGCATGTGCTGACTCGCCTTCTTTCTGTGGGCGGGATACTTCTGGGAATATACGGACGATTTGTATGAGGATATGACGCACGAGCTCTTGGTTTTCACGCTACACCATATTTTCTGCACTGGCGCAGTACCGCATGGGCGCGGGCTACGACACGGCACGCTACGACCGACGAAACGACCCTTGCGCCAGTCATCAGATGTTGGATCGGGGGAAACATGGAATGGAAATGTCACGCGGGCACATCTTTTCGAGCAAGGCCAGGCGTTTATATGGTTGTTTGGTTGTTTTTTTCTATATATGGCTGTCATGTCGAAAAGCCCTGTATCGCGCGCGCGCCCCATCGCTTTACCAATCTCAGCATTCGTGTTCTTGCTCCTCTGCGTCTGTCGGCCCTGCGCGCGCGACACGCCAGTCGTCCCGCTCGGCCTTCCCCAATGCGATGCGTGCGGGTGTGCGCGCGCGTGTGTGCCGGCCTCTCGGCCTTGGGCCCTCGCTCCTCGCTCACAGGCCCATCGCGCCCGCGGCCAGCCCGCCCGCCACCGCCATCCCCGTCGCCGCCGGCCCCAGCCCGCCCGCGGCCAGGGTCTGGTTCGACGCGGCGGTGCCGTTGCCGTGGCCCTGCGCGCCGTACAGCCCGACCGCGCCGGCGTAGCCGCGCGCGGGGCTGGGCGGCAGGTCGGCCGCGGCGGTGCCCCAGCTGCTGTTGCGGTTGGGCGACACGTACAGGTCGAGGGTCTTGCCGGCGGTGAAGAAGGAGTGGTCGAGCCAGTTCTTGGTGTAGGGGGCGCCGTCGAGGGTGGCGTTCTGCACGTATACGCCGCCGAGCGCCTCGGCGCCGTTGGAGTTGGCGACGCGGATGGTGGCGGTGCGGTTGGTGATGGGGTGGGTGAAGCTGACGCTCTCGAAAAAGGGCACCAGGATCAGGTAGACGGACTGGCCGGCGATGGGGAACAGGCCGGCGAGGGCGAAGACGGAGAAGGAGGCCATGGCGCCGGAGTCGTCGTTGCCGGGCAAGCCAACGGCCGAGCTGTTGAACATGCTGGGGAAGTAGAGGTGGGCGTGGTCGACGGAGCTGGCCGGGTCGCCGGCCCAGTGATAGGCAAAGCACTGAGACGGTCATCGTGCAAGGGGTCAGTGATGGATGGAGAAAGAGACTAGCTCTTTCGAGGGGGACAATACTCACGTTCAGGAAGTTGGGCTCGTTGCCAATGTAGATCAGATCGCTCGAGTGCAAGTAGTCGAGCCGATCAATGAAAGCCTGGCGTCCGCCGTAAGTTTCAACAAGCGTTTGGCTATCCTGCGGGACGAAGAACGAGTACTCCCAGATGCTGGCCTCGAAAGTTTCCTCAGGATTGTCGGTCAAGCTACAGAAGCCGTCAATGTTAGAACACTGCACGGGATCCTGGTAGCCCCAGGTGCCATTCATGTAGCGTGGCTGGAAGTAGCCAACGAAGCCGGTGCTGGTACCATTGATATACGACATCTCAGTGGAGTTCCACAGATTATACCAATTGCCAGATCGAGACAGGTATGTGTGGGCGTCAGCAGTGTAGTTAAGTCCGGCCGCCAGGACCGACAATGAATAGTCGTTGTAAGCGTATTCCAAAGTTCTAGAGATGGACCGAGAGTTGGTACCAAAACCCAGATAGTCGTAGTCAAGGTAAGGGATATAGCCGTACTTTGGCCAGGATAGCTGGCCACCGCGGCCCTGCATATTTCCATCGTTGTCAACTTATAGCATGCGGCAGAGATTCCAAGAGTGACATACCTCATTCGACCAGTCTATGGGCTCATGATCTGCGTCCGCCTTCATAGCCTCGTAGGCCAATTGCCAATTGATTCCGGTGATGTTCTTGACGTAGGCGTCCGCAATCACATTGTCGGCGTTTGAGCCTCCTTGGGTGAAGCCTTTGTCCAGAGACATGCGGCAATCTGGCATCCAACCGAGATGCGCGTAGGTATCTGTCAAGGAACGCACCATTCGGCTTAAAGCGGACGGATCCATGAACGACAGAAGAGGCATCAACGTTCGAAACTGATCCCATAAACTGAGTCGGGTTAGCGGTCAAGCTTTGCTGGTTCGTCGTGTGGTGGAATGTTCGACTTACCAGTAGAAGGAATCGAAGTATGGCTCGTCACTCTGCCACAGCGGATTCTCTCCTGTGTAGTCTTGCGGCGAGATAGCAGAGCGGTAGAGACCACTGAAGAAGGTGGTGACCAAATCATCGTCAGCTCCGCCTCTCTGAATACTGGCAAAGCTCAATTTCTGCTTCCAGGCGTTCACAGCTGCGGTGTGGACCCTATCGAAATCCCAATCGCCAATCTCGTTTTCGGCGTTCTGGCAGGCTTTGTCTATACTGATGAAACTCATACCGACTCGGACGGCCACAGTATTATTGGCGGTGGGCTTCTCGAAGCGAACATAAGCGCCAGCTTCCAGGTAGAACTCGTTGATGCCACGGGTGACAAATATCTGCTTGGGCTCGGAGCCGGCGCGACTGTTCACCCAGATGCCCGTGTCGCGAATGTCGGCGCCTTTGAAGTCGGCACAGAAATTCAGGACATAGTAGCCGCTCCCAAAACTGGGCAGGAAAGTACCGTTACCCGTGACTCTACCGGTGTCTGGATCAACAATGATGGTGCCGTTCTGGCGACTGTCCTGGAGATCGGTAAGGTCAAGCAGGAATAAAGGGCTTAGGGGATCAGTGCCGTTGTCCGGGAACTGGAACTGGTAGAGTGCGGTGTGATTGGTGACGGTCATCTCGGCGCTGATATCATTCACCAGATCAAGCGCGAAATAGCCCGGCGTGGCTTGGACAGAGCTGTTGGAATAGTTGACGGCGCGGGTGATGCTCGAATCGAAGGCGCAAGCCTCCAGCTGATCTCCAGGGCACGAGGAGTATGGCATGATGGGGAAATTGCCGAGCGATGGCTGACCGCCAGTGCCCGAATCATGCATATGGCTGAAGCCAGTGATGTTGGTGCCGTCTGTCGCAAAGCCTGCTGTGTTCTGGCCTGAAACGTCCGGAACAGCCTTGGCCATTCCATAAGCTGCGATCTTGACGTGAGTCTCAGTGTTCTAGAGGAGCGGTTACTGGGAGGGAGGTGGTCACACGTACGAAGAGTTGCGCCAGCGAATACATTGCCGCCATTGAGGGTCCCAAGCAACTGGTTGATGTATTGAAAACCGGAGTTGCCGACATTGATCGTGGAAGAGTTCGACTGAGCTTGCGCAAATGCTGCATAGGCACTCAGGAGCAAGTGCAGGGCACCATATGATTTTACAGCCATGCTTGTACAAAGCCCCCGCAACCGCTGCTCTCAGCACACGATGGCATGGGACGAAGTAGGAGGAGCGGTAGCCAGATGATGGGATCAAAGGTCATTTCAAAGGAAAGAAAACCAGACTGAAGCTCATGCTCTACGTCACACGCGTCAAAGAGGGAATTAACGCAAGTCGTGGGGATCTACGGCCTGCCTTATCTTTGCTAGCGCAAGGGCACAGCGAGTTGTTGCTGGTTCGGACCGGTCGATCAATCGCCCCCAGCCATCTATACCGGATACCGGAACCACGTACGATCACGAGGCCTCGCACCAAGTCTGCAAGACCCGTCTTAGCAATCGCCTATCTTGCTACAGATTTTTTTCCTTGACAGGTGCGTTTAATGCGAACAATTCAGAGAGCGGACGTGGTTATCGAGCGTTCTTCCCCGTCCGATGGAGGCGGGGTAAAGTGAGACAGGACCCGTCCCCGCCAAACTTTGATAAACCGACACAATCGTTAGGGCTCAAGTTCTAGAGATTGACGACTTCTGCAACAGGTGCGCCATTGGCGCGAATTTCGCCACGTCATGTGCATATGTGATCATCGGCAAGGTTATTTGACAGCTGCGGTGGCTTCCCAGCTCTAGCCGACGTGGAGCTTCAGCAGTTCGAGTCAGAGCTGTCCGGGGTAGCACGCGGTTAGCGCCTGCCGCGGTCGCTCCGGCAACGCAGCGCGTCGTCCTGATTACATCATCATCATATTGGCGCCCTACCCTGTTTTTCAATCAGGTATTGTGATTGCGTCTATCTCGAAGTGACTTTGGCTAAGCAATCATCCTGTCAACATACGGTCTATCGCATTGTTCCATGAGGCCAAGACTGGCCCTTTGCTTGCCCATATTCGCTTAAAGGAAAAAATCCTCAAAGACACCGCTAAGCATGCCGGCTCAACAGAACAAGCGTCGTCGAACAGCCGGACCGACAGCCTCAGCCGCCGCTGCACAGTCGAAACTATCCTTCAGAGCGTCAAAGTCAAGTAGCTTTCAGACTGCCAGAAGCACCGAACATGAGCCGGACACCAAACCTCACGCCAAAAAAGCCGAAGTGATCCCGCAGCAAATCGACGAGCCGCAAGCTGACATCGTCGAAATCAAAGAGCCCGAGCAGCATCAAGCGCCAGTAGAAGAGGCGGCACCGGTAGCGATCAGGTCGATAGTGGAAGAGAGTGAAGACGACGAAGACGATGAGGATATCGATGCAGTCGCTCGTAAGCTTCCCCAAAAACAGATCGATTCTTATTGGCGGCAGAAAGAGGCAGCCCGCAAAGCGCCCAGAGTGCACCAGAAAGGGCTGAGCGTCAGCGAGAAGATCTTGAGGGAGTTTGACCTGAGCGGCCAATACGGCGTAAGTGCCCATTGCTGATAGACCCGGGCCTGCTGCTTACGGCCGCCGCGCACACAGCCGAGCATTGGCATCGCCCGGATAGACCGGTGGAGGCGTGCGCACAACCTGGGCCTGGCCCCGCCGATCGAGGTGCTGGCGGTGCTGGTCAAGGCCCAGGACAGGCCGTCGTCGTCGCAGCAGCAGCAGCAGCAGCACGACCCGCAGAAGAGCATCCTGGACGACCTGATCCTGAGCTCGCGCGTCAAGCTGGACGACGTGGCCATCGAGGCATGAACCCCGCCCCTTTGTCTGCTGCTTGCCAGCCCGCCCTTGTGGAATTTGTACGATAGAATGTCGCTGTGGCCAGGGGGGGCGCCACATCCGATTCCGGGGGGCAAGGCTTCTGTGGAACGTACACGTTTTTTGTTCGCGATCGGCTTGCTCCGAGACGAGCTGTCGAAGAAGAAGAAGATGGCGAGATACAAAAAAATTACATTGTTTGATCGCTGCGTCGTCGTGCCCGCTTCTCCTTCCGTGAGCTGCTGGCAACCCGAGCCATTCTCCCCCCTCCCTGCTGTGAAGAAAAGCCCACCCCGACCCTTTTCTCTTTTTTTCCCCCCAACCTCTCTCAATCTCTTCTCAAGCGCCCAGCGGCAACGCGAACCGCCGCTCGCCCAGCCCGGCCTCGTCGAGCGCCTGCCGGACCACGTCCGCGACCTCGAGCAGCTTCTCCTCGCCCAGCCGCTCGCCCACCAGCTGCAGGCCCACGGCCGCGCCATTGTAGAAGCTGGCGTCGTAGTCGTCCTGCAGCCGCTGGTCGGTCTCGCTGCGGCCCTTGAAGGCCGGCCGGGCGCGGTCGAGCTGCGCGTCCGCCCGGAGGACGGGAAAGGTGCAGGCGGGGAGGTCGAGCACGTTCCAGACGCCCGTGTACGAGACGCAGACGGTGCCGTACTTGCTGCCTGCGTTGCTGGCGCCGGACCGGCACGCGCACCACGGGTTGGCCGGGGCGATCAGGCCATCTATGTGCGACTTGTCCTGCGCCTTGTCCGCCGTTGCCAGCCATCGGTCGAGGTGCCGCTTTTGCCAACCGTTCCTCTCCAGAACAAGCTGTCGTAGCCGCGACGGTCCCATCGCGCTCTCGCCCTGTTGATAGGACTCTAGATAGCTTTGCATGTGAGCGAATATCGGCTCGCCATGCGCTTCAAGCAGCGGAATCATCGCAGCTCCGCCAAACCTGGCGAATATCTCGCGCAAAATCGCATGCATCTTGTCGTGGCCCTCAGGCGCCCACGCAATCACTTCATGGCCCGCAGCCTCAAGCGCTTTCCGCGTCTCCAACAGAGCGCGCTCAACAGGCGGATGAGCAACTACCACACCATCATCTGGTGGCATGATCGCCAGCCGCAGTTTCCGGGACGCTGGTTGGATGTGAGGGCCAGCCCGCCATGGTATTGGAACGCACTTGGGGTCTTTCAACCACGGCGCAGCTGCTGGACTTGCCGAAAGCACCGCTGAACAGTACAGCGACAGTGACGCCAGGTTGGTGGCCATCGGCCCATTAATCGAGTAGATGAAGTCTTGACCAGGGATTCCCGATCTGATATATTGGCCAGGGAAGCGACCGAAAGAAGGCTTCAGACCGTACAAGCCCGAAAAGGCCGCAGGAATGCGAATCGAGCCACCGATATCCGTTCCAACCCCTTTTCATGAAGATTAGCCCAAATTCTACGATCACTATCACTTGTCTCGTGCACCTACCTAAAGGAGAACCGCACATTCTCAAGAGTGCCGCCTCACCTCCCGATGAGCCACCCGCACTGAGAGCACCATTTACGGGATTCTTGGTGGGTCCCCACACATTGTTGTCCGTTTCCATCATCCTAAAGCGCCCAAGGGTCAGCCAATGATCGCCTTAGGGTGGAGCTCTTCATCGTCAAGTCCACACTCACATCATTCCAGTAGGAACGTTGGTCTTCACGTAAACGATAGCGCCTAGATCCCGCAAGATTGACACCAGCGTTGATTCTGGTTCGCTCGCAGTTGACTGGTTGGCATAGGTCGCCATACCTAAAGACGACGGGTACGGCGGGGTAATGAAACAGTCTTTCAATGAGACCGGCAGGCCATGCAGCGGTCCGACCGGTTTGCCTGTCTTTACGAGATGTTCATCCAGCTTTTCGGCCTCTTTCAGTCCCTCCTCGAACAGGACCTCGGTGATGCAATTCGTCTAAGAAGCATTGTTTTAGTACATGTGTTGGGAGACGACACGGGCGAGTATTGCTCGTCATCAGCCAGCCGGATAGTTTGCTCAGTCCCCGCTGGATCGCAAGGCTCACCAATTGTTGGGCAACCACGGCTGCCTTGCAGAATGCAAGGGTTACTTCGTGAGCGGAGAGTTTCTTCTGCAAGATTGATTCTAAGATGGCGGGCGCAGGAAGTCGGATGATCTCTGCCGAAGCCTTGTCTGCGTGCCTGAACGCCAGTTCGTACAATGGCGTATCCTGCGAATGCTCCGATAAGACCTTTTCATCGATCATGTAGTTTCGCCAGTTCAACAGAGCTTGTTCACGCCGTCGCTGCGCTTCCAGCGAGATTTCTGTGTAGTTCTGAGGACTTGCCATGTTCGGATGCAATCGGTCGAGTTCGTTGTCAGAGCTTCCGTTCGCTTTCTGCAGCCCCGATGAAGATGAGCCTGCCAATGCTTCGTTCTTCGGAGTCCTGCTGTGCGGACATCAAACCCTAACCACCTAACCATAGGTCCTGTCTTGCCCCTCCAGAACCTGTGATGGTGGCGGCCGCTCGCAGCTCATTGAAAAGGTTGCCAAGCAAATGTTGCTTTTGAAGGCCGCTTTGCCGTGCCCGTCGTCTGACCTCTGACCCAAACACACGCGTGACTGTCAAGCGTTTTTGCGTACGATCTTTATGCCACTCGTATTCGCCGAGTCCTGGTCCATATGTTCCGCAAAGTCACCCATCGTGTTGACCACTTGCTCACTTTGACTGTCAGGTTGGTCTCGTTGCCCTTCCTTGCGCCATCGTTGCCTTTCAATTTCATCAAACTCTTCCCGTCGGTCGATCCACCGCTCCTCAACGTCGCGGACGTCCATGAATCCTGCACTGCCGCCTTCGCGAACAGCAGTCTGCCAGACTGATTCGTTTGCTCCCTCAACGCCGCCAAATGCGTAGCCGCCAGCCCTATCGATTGCATGTAACAGCTGCGCCATAGATTGCTTGTCCTCCACTGCCAAGGTCTCGAAGCCTACAAGGCTGTAATCCTCGACCAGCTCAACTATAGCCTTGTTGAGCGCTGCAAACTTCGATTCAGGCTCGTCCTCGAAACCCTGATCGACGAGCTCTGCATCATCTTCCAGCGCGGATTCCAGATCCGCAGCAGTGGGTGTTGGATCCAGCACAGGCCCAATTGGCTCCCCTCGTTCTTCAGCGTCCAAGAAGGGCAGCAAATAGTCCAAGGAATGTGCATCTGTGTAAAATGAAAGCGGCAGTGGTAGCGGGTCGTAGGAGTTTAGAGTGTCGATTTTGGTAAGCACGTTGAGGTGCGGAAGGTCCAACTGGAGCATACTGCGCATCGATAACAACAAAGTGCTTATGTAGAGCGATGGACGAGTGAGGCATATAGAATCAATCAGATTGATAACGACCAGCTGTTAAAATGTCTATTAGCTCACTGAAATAAAGCCGGCAATGTCGTTCCGGATGCTTCTCTCATGTGTTCGACCGGAATGTCAAGATGGAACTAAGGGAAAGAATTTCAAGCGAACCCTATAGCCGAGTTTCTGCAATCTCAAGAAGATGTTCCGTAGCGACGCATGATGCGTGAAAAGCTCTGCTTGACCTGGGCAGTCAAAGAGCACATATGATTCTTCGATGGTGTCACTACATAGCAAATATCACTGCAAGTTTTGAGAGAGCTTTCATACCTCCCAGCTCGCTCAGACTGCTCTCAAGCCACTCGACGTTATGCTCGAGCTCTTCCACGGCGTACAGAATACCTCCATTTGGCCCAAGCTGATCGGAATCCATGATCTGCTCGAGCGTGACGAGATCTCGAACGTCAATGTCCGCGGAATAGGAGGTATGATCGTTGGCAGGATCCAGATTCACGATACTACACTTGCGGTTGATGGCTGCCATGAACTGCTGCATGCCATCACAGTACGTGGACTTGCCAGATCCTGGAGGCCCAATGATCAATTGCGCGAAAGGCATTTTGGGTTTATGACTTCCGAGACTGGTGTGGTTATTTTTTAAATATTAACATCAAATGGTAGCCTCGAAGGAGTTAACATGCGGAAGAGGAGGGTCGGAGTTTGTCCACTTTACGCCGATTCACGTGAATGCGAAATTGGTCAACAGATGCGGGTAGTAACGCGGTTTCGTAAAAATCACGAAAAGATTTGGGCGTTTTCAAAATTCCAAATATTTGGACAGGAACGCTGATCACTTGCTCTTGGACCCCTCCGCGTCGCTGATCGTTTTGAGCCTCCGCTACCGCACACGAAAGCGCTCGAAATGAATTCGACACAGTACGAGGTCGCGTCACCACCTCAGGACGCCATATCCTCCATCCAATACTATCCCCGCAATGAGGCGGATGCAGTTGGCAAACTACTGGTCTCGTCCTGGGATCGACATGTGTATCTGTATGACACGGAGTCTGAGTCTCAGTCCAAGATCATCCACTCGTACGAACACGAAGCACCGGTTATGACGGTTTGCTGGGGTGGTGATGGTGAAACTGCTTTCACTGGAGCATTGGACTGGACAGTCCGTAAAGTCAACCTCACCAACGGGGAACAAGACATCCTGAGCACGCACAAAGCAGCTGTCTGCGCTCTCGCGTACGATCCTCAAACATCCCTGCTTATCAGCGCATCCTGGGACTGCACACTCCATCTACACCGGATCGGCGACGGTAATGAGGAACCAGCAATCTTAGCCCTCCCATCGAAGCCATTCACCATGTCACTATCACCAACCTACCTCGTCGTCGCGATGGCGAACAGAGCTGTACACATATACACGTTGCAGGATCTCAAGGAGCACACGTCACAAACTCAGTCCAACCAGTCGAATGAGATCAGCGTAGAACCCTTTCAACGACGAGAATCAAGCCTCAAGTTTATGACCCGTGCGGTTTCATGCATGCCTTCGGACGCTGGATTCGCTTGCAGTAGCATTGAGGGACGTGTGGCCGTAGAATGGTTCGACGCTTCAGAGGAATCCCAAGCACGAAAATACGCCTTCAAGTGTCACAGACAGCCCGCAACAGAGCCAGACGAAGAGGGTGAACAGTATGACATTGTCTATCCCGTAC
The DNA here is from genome assembly GCA_037013595.1 of Dicorynia guianensis. Lineage (NCBI taxonomy): Eukaryota > Viridiplantae > Streptophyta > Magnoliopsida > Fabales > Fabaceae > Dicorynia > Dicorynia guianensis. Next base: position 376,604 of record JASUAB010000054.1, read on the forward strand.
ACGCACTGGCCTTCCATCCGCAATATGGCACTTTCGCCAGTGGAGGCGGAGACGGTGTCGTTGCGTTGTGGGATGCGATAGCCAAGAGACGGTTGAGGCAGTACCAGAAATATGCCTCGAGCGTTGCCGCCACAAGCTTTTCTGCGGACGGTAAAAGGCTTGCGGTCGGCATATCGCCTGGCTTTGAGGATGGCAAGGAAGACTTTGTTGGCGGACCGATCAAGATCTTCGTCAGAGAACTGTCCGAAGGGGAGGCCAAAGGAAAAGGCTCGAAGTGAAAGCTGCAAGAGTTGTGTTCAAGGGAAACACTGTGCAACAAGCGCCCCCTCTGTCTCTGTCAGGATGAGCCAAGCACAGGCTCAGTTGACCGCTTTTGAGGCAGCTTGAGGACTGCGGAATTGAGTTGCTATCGACATTCGAGGACCGTCTAGGTGAGTAATTATGCGCCGGGTTTTACTTTTGCTGACAGAGCAACAGCTCGAACATTTCAACACCATCCAGGACCATTCAAAGCTACTTACCACCTCCGAAGTCGAGGCTCACCAGCTTTCTGATATCGCCATTAACAGGCACTCTTATTCGGCTACCTATCGCGCAAACCGTGGCCTCGCGCGATTTGCTGCACGGCTTTAACGTTTCCTCACTTTCAGATCTGTAAGGCTTGACTGCTATCCTTGTTGTGCAAGAGGCTGTTACTAGGGTGCTGCCGGTCTTTGAAAAGATGGATGCTACTTAAGATCGACTGTCTACTGATATACTTCTGTAGGACAAAATCACTCTTCTACGGGGTACCGAGGATGGGATCTACTCCCGCTTGACAGAGCATGGCACTCCACTCAGATAGTCTAGGTGTCGCAGTCTTCAGTAGCTCACACTAACGCGGGAGATACAATTTCGATCAATAGAAAGCTTCGGCTACGTACCAATCCAGACTTTTGTGCTTATCGGAAACATTTAGAGGATTCTGCTTCTCCGCGTATACGGCCTACGTCTCCTCCAAACCCGGAGCCGCTTGGCAACTTGCCGTGACTGCGTGCCTCCTGTTGCTGCCTCCTGTTGCTGTCTCCTGTTGCTGTCTCCTGTTGCTGCCTGTAAAAGACCCTGTCGTTTTCCTTTCCGCCTTCCCCTGTACCGCACCCCGTCCAAGGCTCGGGTCTTGCGCGAGCATCGCCTGGTCTCTGCCACAACCTCAGAGGCCCTCAAAACCGGTCCTTGACGGATCCCACCGCAGACGTGGATGCGGGCTCGTGCAAGGCCGACGAGCTGTGTGAGCCGGCGGCGGCTTGAGCGGCTCAAGCTGAGCACGTCACTGGGGACGAGGGAAGGCCGGGGGCGAAGCTGGTCGAGGGTGCTGCTGAGCGCTGGAGCACGTCCGCAGCGTAGCCCAAGGGCGGCGGGACTTGTCAATTGGCAAGATGGGGAGAAGAAGAATGAGACGTCGAAAGGTCAAAGTTTTATATAAAGCTTTCTCGTGCGCAGCGCTGCGTGAGAAAGGAGAAGGGAGTAAGGGAAATGTCTATGAAGCAGCGGTCGCTGTCGAGTCCCTCAGATGTTCCATCCCGATAAATATGCCCTCATCTCTTCATTAAAACAGCAACCAGATCCACTCCATAGTTTTCGGTGGAAATTCTCCACTAAGTCAGCCATTGGCCGGGCTAGATGTCGGATGCGTGGTGAAGCATCGAGTTCATCATAGCCATAAGCTTGGAAACCTCAGTCTGAACCTCTCCGGGGGCGTCGTCCCAAACGTATGGAAGGCCGGGGATGGCTTCGAAATCATCCTCGTTCTCGTCCTCATAACCGTCATCGTAATCCTGCACCCCAGCCACATCCATAGTCCCATCCATAGCCGCGTTCTCCCCCTCGTTATAGTCTCCCTCATCCGACATTTCCATACGCATCTGGGTCTGCCACTCGGTCGCGCAGTCGTGAACGGTCATCACTTGGGTGTTGATCGTCCCGTAAATCTCGAGCAACTCATCCGAGAGAGTTTCAGCGTTAGCACCCAAGATGGCGTCAGTCTGGAGGCACCACTGGTGGGCATCCTGAAGGTAATCATCATCCACGCAAATAATGCCCCAAAGAAGATAACCAACAGCGCGAATCATAAGAGTGGTCTGATCGGAGAGGACGGCGCCAAGACGCAAGAACCTAAGAGCGGCAGGCAAATCGTCCATCTTGAGACAGAAGTAGGCCATATTGAGATGGATGATTTTGTCGTGGGTGGCCGGGTCGATTGGCAAGGCTTCGATGTTGGACATGTCAAGAGCTTCATCTTTCCAAGGATGCTGGAAATAGAATCGAAGGGCAGCCTCGCTAAGGAAGTTGGTTGAGTCCCAATCCGCGGGCGGTCCGTTCATGCCCTGCAAGTTAGGATTCCCAGCTCCAGCATTGTTGGTCGAATTACCTTGGGCACCCTGATTCCCCCCATAGACGTAAAATCCAGGCATTGTAGATAAGTTGGAAGTTTTGCAGATCTAGACTTTTATTTTTTGGAGCGAATTGAGTTGAAGATGTAACAAGAGCTTTCAGGCTGGAACTAGATGTCTTTGGCTTAAAGGATTCCTGAATTTTTTCACACCAATTGGATCGGTAAAATTTTGGCGATCAAAATTAGAGTGGAGAGGTCGACCCGTATGTTGGTGCTACTCGCGACAAGTGCTCAACCAGGTGCTTGCGAGGTATGGTGAAGATAAATGAGAGTATGTCACGAAAGTGACAACTGACGGTGAAGCTCGGCAAGCAAGGCTGAGAAGAGATTTGAAGTTAGTGCCCAGTTCCCATGTTTTAATCTGAGGCCATGTTCATCTGGCTGAATGAGTTTATCTGAACGAAGGCCTTCATCACCTCGATCCAGCATTCATGAAGATCCTCATCAACTGGATCTGATCTCCATGAAGGCAGTCAAGGAACGTAACGAAAATCGTTTACTAGCCTCAGTGTCAAGCTTAAGCAGGTTTTTGATTTGTCACAATCCCAGCGAGTTTCCGGGTCGAAAGATGTTTCGAAGCGCCGAACAGAATAGATCCAGCACGAATAGCTGGAAGGCCACTGACTTGGTTTCAAGAAGCTTGATCCAAGTGGGATCCAATTTGCAAGTGACGCTCAAAAAGCCAGAATGAAGAGTCCGGTGAGTCCCAAGCTTGCCACGGCGACGAATGAGCGGTGCGGAGCCCAATGACAGGGTTTGTTATTGGACGGGGATCTTCACGAAGACTTCCTGAGACGAAGTTTAGTGGCTTATGCAGACTGGCCAGAGCAATCTCCATCTTATTCTATCAAACCTGAGACTTATGAGTGTGGTACTTTGCTGAAGAAAACGTTTTTCGATTGCAATCCTTGTTGTACTTGTTCGCTTGCAAAAAGAAAAAGTGTGAAATAATATCAGAGAGCAAGAGAGGTATATTATAGAGGGAGGGAGTGCTGGGCACTGATACAAAAGGGGAAATGACACTAGATATTATACCTGCTCGAGCTAGGCCTGATGTAGTATAGACCGTCCCTCCAGCCACGGGCGGCAGCATCTTCATGAAGATTTCATAACCAATCAGCGACCGAGGTTCAACGATAGCCTTAACGGTGCATCTTCATATAGATCTCAGTATGTAATAAAGCGCTCATCAAACATTCGCCCGTGGCATCGTTGACTTGAACTTTTAATCCCTAGTGCGGATTTCCGACCTGCATACGCCGCAGCGAACATTTCCAGGTCTGCCACAATGGTCCGCATCAAACAACGCTATCTTTTGGTGAACATTCTGTATCCGGCCGGCAGTTCTCAAATCAAGAATCAAGCACATAGTTCGCATTCGACCGCAGAATCGGTCCTCTCCATAAACTCCCCCACACCTGATAATATCAACGCGCAACTGCTGCTGAGATTGATCCGTGACAGCGTCGCGAGGCTTTTTGGGGACTACGGTGCGGGCATTGCGTCAGGCGGCATTTCCATAAAGTACTTCAGCAATGCCACCAGCACTCTCATCATTCGGTGCAAACGCGAGGCTTTCCGGCTTGTCTGGGCCGCTTTGTCATTCATTCGTCAGCTGCCGACAGCAAAGTTCCATGTCAAAAGTAGTGCAGGTGGTCCCAGCAGCAAGCCCATAGCTTCATCTGCTCTTTACGTCGATGCGGTATTACGCGTCGTCAGAGTAAGCGGGACGATGCGCAAATGCGAGGAAGACGCGATCAGACGCGCGAGGCTCATATGTGGGAAGCTCAAGGGTCTGGAGGCTGCGAGGGATGCTGGTGCAGAATCGTTGGCAAGGCTCTATGAACATGGCGGTGGCGGCGACTCAATGCAAAATTTTGCTGCAGATCACGTTGATGACAGCGTCGACATTGTCTCTGATGACGAAGACGACGATGATGATGGCGAAAGGATGCTTGAAGATTGAACAAGGCAACTATGTCTTATTTCTTGGCGATGCTCACCAGCTCCTTGCGAGCGCTTCGGACGCGTTTTTACCCGTCACTTATTCCCATTGGCGATCTTCAGATGGCAAATCATCAGCATCGCCTAAGACGACCGATATGTCGAGCCTTTGAGAACGGACGTCCGAACTATTCTGGGAGCTTTCCACATTTCAAAGATTGCCACCGGCACCTGCCAGTTTGCCCATCAGAAGAGCTTCGACAGTCTCTCCCTTCTTTTTCGTGCCGCCCCCAGCTTCCAGCCTCACCAGTGCGTTTGCTCCTCTGAAGCTACCAACACGACTACTCCTCTGACCGCCAGTGCTTGTTGCCCACAAGCCTTCGACTCCAAGTTTTGAGTATACAGTCACTCGATGGTATTCTTCTCTAGTCTTGTCGCAATGAACGTCTGTTTCAAGCTTGACCTGCACCCTCGGAAGTCCGACCGGTGTCACTCCACTCATCTGATGTAGAGCTGGAAGGACGAATAGCATAAATGTCACAATGGCGCTGGCGGGGTTTCCAGGCAGTGAAAATATAACTTTTTCTTGCGTTCCTGCGCCAGCTGGCTCGTCCTGCGACCCTTGCCCCACTTTGTCTGCTGGAACGGTGGCAAAGGTCGTTGGTTTCCCGGGTTTCATTGCGACGCGACCAAAGTGTACAGTTCCGCCGAGTGAGCGTTCGATCGTGGGCTTCAGTAAATCCAGCTCACCCATAGATACGCCTCCGCTCGTTATCAGGAGGTCGACTTTCCGCAAGGAACTCCTCAAGCAAGATTCAAGATCCGCTGGCCTGCTCCGTGGTTAGATCATCCTGCCCTTCCTTGCAGCCTTGGACTGCACCTACTTGTCGGCGACGATCCCTAAATCGATAACCTCGAAACCAAATGCTCTCGCGGCAGTGAGAAGGGACGGTCGATTGGTGTCTCGCACTTCACCCAGCTTCAGTTCACGGCTATCGTTGAAATCGACGATCTCGTCGCCAGTGCTCAAGACCCCTACGACGGGCTTCCGGAACGCTCGCACTTCCTTTGCCCCGACAGACGCAAGCAGTCCGAATTCCCCACCGATAACGGAAACCCCTTCGCCTTTCTGCATGATAACGTCGCCCTGTTTAACGTCGCTGCCTGGTTCGCGTACGTTCTCGCCCTCTTTAACCTCGTCTGTAAGAATTTCGATCTCTGCTTCCTCCTGGCCGTCTTCCGTCGCTTTAGCAAGAATCGTGTCTTCGACCATGACAACCGCATCGGCACCAGGCGGCAAGGGAGCTCCTGTCGTTATTCGTGCGACCTGTCCGGTCTGAAGACTGGGCATATCTTTGCCCGCTTGGGCGTGTGACACAAAAGCCACGGGGAAACCCCCTTTGGATGAAAGCTTGTCCCCATTCTCATCTTTCAAACGGACAGCGTAGCCGTCGACAATGCTAGCACGGAAAGCAGGGACTGCCTCTTTCGCTCGAATGTCCTCAGCAAGAACGTAACCAACAAGAGACGAATCAACTGGACGTAGAGACGTAGAAGAGGCAGGGACTCTGTTTGCGATCATAGACAGTGCTGAAGGCACGTCGAGCATTTCATATGGAGACGTTCGATTCCTCCGACTGGCACCCACTTTGGGGTCATTCGTCTGCGGTCTGGATGCAGGATCCGTGTGAGGCATTGGGGGCACGTGTTCATGTCGATGGGCACCATGTGCTTGGTGTGAATGCGAGTGTGAATGCGAGTGTGAGTGGTGATGATGGTGCGAACTTGTTCTTTTGGGTGTCAGGTTAGCAACAGGGGCGCTTCTATGATATTTCCAGAACTATACAACCACAGTCCTAAATCGGAGGAATGAGTACCTCCCTCACCTTGCACTTGGCTCGACACCAGCGTCCTTCTCTAAGTTCTCAGTTCCGCCCGCGTGCAACGTGCGCGAATCGCTGAGGCCAGCGGCCTGCATGCATGCGTGAGGCAGCAGCTTGATGATAGATTCCAGGTTCTCCTTGGCACCCTTGGGGGAGCCGGGCAGCGTCAATATGATTGTTTGGTTCCTGACTCCAGCAACGGGGCGGGACATGATGGCGACTGCATGCGCATACATCGTCAGTACCGAAAGAACCTCTTTCAGGGTCAGGGCCTGGAAGGCTTTTGCGTACACGGTGTGATTTCCAAAGAGGCTGCAAGCATGCCATGCCTGCAGCGGATTGTCGAGTCAGACATCAACCACACGCTTGTCCAACATTTGATATAAGCGCGTTGTCTGCTTACACGAGCCCCGGAGCTTGTCGGTCAAGCAGCGGCGTGACCGCCTGCATGCGCGTTAGTACTTGGCCAGGTCTGGGCATACAGGCTTTGTCTGGAAGGGCATCTTTGTCTCTTGCTCTTGATCAAGCTATCTAGCGATAGCGCACCGCTGAGAGGGGAGACTCACTTCTGGGGTTACATCTTTGGTTGCGAAGCCAGTGCCACCTGTCGTCACAATCACGTTGACCACGGATTTGTGGTCGCCGTCCTCGCCGGGCTCCGCATCTCTGTCACACCACTTCTTGATCTGCCTTTGAATATGAGGGATGCTATCAGGCACGAACTTGGGAGTAACAACACCCCAGCGGCCTTGTGGGTTGTTGAGGAAAACACTGCCAAGCGCGACAACGGCCTTGTCCGTTGACTGGTCTTTGTATGCTGTGTCCGAGACAACGAGTATAGCGGCCTTAAGAGTGGGTGGTGACATTGTTCTCACCAGGCGCTGGGATGGCTGTTTGCGTTACACGGATAAGGTGTGAGCCATGCATTGGAAAATCATGTTTATACTGCTCAGCCCTGTAGTCTGAGTCAAGGATGACAGCTTAAGCCATCCAGCTAGGTCTGCCAGGCCAGCGGTCCTTAAGAGTCCTCGAAGGGCCCCAGATCATGCACAAAAGCCAACCTTTTTTTTCCTGTCATTCAGGCTAAACATGATGCAAAATATTGATGGAGATCCATTTATTCAGATTACACAAACAGGTCAAATAGCTGGGGAATGCCCATTTCACTGTAACGACATCTAAGAACCTATTTCTTTTGAAAATCTGCCACCATGAGCCTAATTTGCTGGCCATGTCTTTGCGCCTGACGCCTCCGCGATGCAAATACATTCGTTGATATCCCTTAGTGTACGAACTGAGGAGTCAGGCTTGCATATCCTGGAACTCTCCAACTTTTCCAGACACAAGTAGGCCAATGATAAGACCAAATAAGCCCAGCACGGAACTGAAAATCTCGATGACGAGGATCTTGACGAATCTGGAGAACTGACGTTAGCAACCCATGCGCTCTTCAGACGGCATTGCTGGTACGAACAGTGACGGATCAGCCGCATCCGCTAGTGCCGCGCTGCTTCCATTGATGCCGACGGAGATACCGCAGACCATGTTGCAGATGCCCACGGTCAGACCTCCCCAGAAAATTCCGTAGCCAACAAACATATTAGAGGCCGAGTAGACCGAATCGTCGAATACGGAGTCAACTTTGGAGGAGAAGACAATCGACATGATGACTCCGTAAATGGCTACGACTTCACAGAAAATGATCGAGATCAAGTTCTTCGTGCGTATTCGAGGGGCTTTGACTCCACCGCCAATGATTGACGAGCCAGTGATGAAGATTCCCCTATCAAGTCTATAAGCATTTGTCGCGATGGCGCTAAGAAGGAGTTTTGGGCTGGTTTACCATGCTGCTCCAACGACTGAGAATCCTATGCAAAGACCGATCCCCAGGTTTGCGAACGCGTAAGGAGAAATGCTCTCCAAGAAGAGCCCAAACTGTGAAACATGTAAGCTGCAGTCAGGGGCAGGTGAGGTGCGGTCGGATTGATTCTAACATTGAAGGCTTCTCCATCTCCGGTGAACAGTAGATCTACGGGCCGTCAGCGACGTATCGTGAGTTTCGAACGGACATCGACCTACACAGCCCGATGACAGTCAGAGCGACTGATGCGCCGCCAGCTGCATAGCGTAATCCAGCCATAGTCAGTGGCAAGTTGATGTTTATTGTAAGAAATTGAGATGCATGGAGCTGCATCGTCACCTAGAAGGCATGTAACTCAAATGTTTGCTCTCCGATCAAACATCGGAATATCTAGTTGCCCCTCACCTTCGTGTCCTGCGCGTCACAAGCAATATGAACATCGTAGATTCCCTTTGTCAGTTCTTTGTAAACACTCAACGACGTCTTTCAGATTGCTTCTTTGCCGCTCACATAATCCGTAACCCTCAATTATTCTCAGCACTCTACTGCCTTCTTCGCACAACCATGAGTGGCAATACTGGTGCTCAGTACGAGCTCTATCGCAGCAGCAGGCAAGTAGTAGAACCTTTGAAACTTGTGACACGCGACATGAACCAATTGACTAACGATCTTCTATAGCATCGGTCAAGCGCTCACTGATACACTGGACGAACTCATTAGCGCCAATGCTATCGAACCACAGCTTGCCATGAAGATTATCGGCAATTTCGACAAGGCTTTTTCCGAGATCATCGCTGACAAAGTGAAGTCTCGCTTGTCTTTCAAGGTAATTTGAGCAAAACGATGCGCCTTTCGGCGGCCTGGAAAGACTGCTAACTTGTCACCAGGGCCATCTCGACACCTACCGTTTCTGCGACGATGTCTGGACCTTCCTCATCAAGGACGTCAACTTCAAACTCGACAACCAGGCTGTCCTCAAAGCTGAGCGCGTCAAGATCGTCAGTTGTACGAACAAAAAAGCAGGGGAGACTTAAGAAATTTTCTTTGGGGGCATGGATTAATAAAGAGTCGTCTTGCACATCCCAGATGAAGGCGAAGCGTTCAAAATGCATCTTCAAAAGCACTTGAGCACATGTCGTGAGTAGTTAGACGACCGATAGAATGGCTGATCGCCTTGCCCACTCTCCCTACATAATGCGTGCGACGGGTTCCTCATATTGACGAAATCCAGCTTTTGATGACGGAGAGGCTGTCGAGCATCATGCAGCGACTGAGGGGACCAGAACGGTTAGCCAAATGGAACCGTGGTGTGTTGAGTCGGTCGAACAAGCTCAGGGCTGGGAACTGGATAAATGGTCTGAAGAACACATCAATGGTTAGTTGTTCTGCAAGCCGGCAGCTGATTCTCTCGCTCTTTCTATGTTGAGGACGTGGCTGATCTGAAGTGCCAAGTCACAGCCAGCATCAGGAGTCTAAGACTTTCACGAACCTTAGTCTGAGTACAGACGCAATTCCTGGTCGCCAATCGCTGGTCCTGCACAGGGTCTTGTCGACATTCGTCAGCTGCGAATCAGTCAAGAAGCGGTCGCGGTGTGCAACATCAAATCATATCAGCCTAAATACCGCCCCCTATTATGAATTCGTAATTGAAGAATGACCTTTTTCCTATTCGTCTTGGACACATGCCAATGCAATTCATCGTCCTATATGCTGGACCCAATGGGTCTCGTCTATCTTGCTAGCTCATCCTCCTGTATTCTTGTCTTCTCGAGCGTCTCGAGATCGGCCACTTGGCGCTTCAGTCACTGTCGCTGCGCTGCTATCGTCCAGTGCGATCGCACCCTCGCTCGCTTTCCCGTCTGGAGCATTTTCGTCCCTCCTGCCGATCACGACGCTGCCGGCGACCAGGAGCGCAGCGCCGGCCCACCAGCCAAGCGGAAGGTTTTCGCCAAAGATCAGCAGACCGAGCACTGCGGTGATCAAGAAATTCGCAGAGGTGTTGAGGATAGAGACTCTGGTGGTAGATGATGCCGCAGTGAGGGCTCGAGTGAAGAGAATCCACATGATGGCATTCGAGAGCAAGTTCAGTCCGAAAAAGGTCTGGGGGAGACTCGGTTGTTAGCAGCCAAGGTGTCGACAGGTTGGAGTGTTTCTACGAGTGACAATAGGCTTACCCCTCGCACGACCAGCTCGGCGAAGTTAGACGTGTCCGACGATCCGAACAAATGCGAGATCGCGGCCGCCAGGTTAGAAGTCTGGTCCGTCGTCGTTCTTGTGCTCAGAAGTGGCGCGGTCAGCATATATTCGGCTCTGTCTTCAGAGCTTGTCAGTCACATGCGTACAGTTTGGCGAACACCCCGTTGAAAGCGGCAAACGCGCCGCTGGTCAGAGCCCAGACCAGCCATCTCGAATTCTTTGTAGGTGTTGGAGAGTTCTGTACAGCAGCATCTGCTTCCACCGCAGCTGCCGTAGCCGGCGGTGGGGCGTTGTCAACATCAACGGCACTCATTTTATCACAATTGAAGAATAGTGATTTATTTATCCTCTGCCAAGTTTTCGTCGTGTCAATCCCCGTATTTGCGAGGATGGAGAATTGGAGTGATCACCCTGAGCACCTCATTGCGTAAACCGCTGCACTGCCATCTGCATAGAGAGCCAAAATACTTGCATCCCGGTTGATTCCACGATGCTTATTGGAATTGGAGAGCAACGGAGCCTGAGCTGGAGCTTGATATTCCATCCAAGTTCTACTGACGGCAAGTCTTTTGCACCGCACTGGCGATGGATCTTTGTCTATCATAGCTACTTTCGTGTTCATTTTTTTCGTCGCTGGATAGGATCACTCGCTGTTTGAGTGTCAATGCGATGTGATTAATTATTATGGATGGATTGCTGCTATCGAGCATTGTTAGACAAATAGCGTCAAAGAAGGCGCTAGGGAAGGTACGGATGCAAAGCTGGCCTGAGACAGGGGTCATAGATAAGGCAGTGTCTGAAAATTACAAGGCAGTGTCTCGGATAAACGGATAAATTTCCAGACACGATGTATTTCAATATATGTCCAGAAATTACTATAATAGGAAGTTATAGATTTTGAGACACGATATATTTCAATATATATCTAGAAAATTACTATAAGAAGAAGGTATAGATACTAGATTTAAACGTAAGTTAAATGTAAGTTAAACGTAAGTAAAACGTAACTTAGACGTAGGATAGACGTAGGTTAAAAATTAGGGTTACGTTAAACGTAAGTAAGACGTAAGTAAGACGTAAGTTAGACGTAGGTTAAAAATATACTAGAAAAAAAGAGGTTTTTTTCTATACTAAATAGGAAAAAAACTCTATATTAAATATCTTATTTCTAACGTATGTTAAAACTCATCGTGTCTGAAATTAGGTTTTAAACTTAAATTATAAGGCAGTGTCTGGAAATTTATCCGTTTATCCGAGACACTGCCTTATAATTTTCAGACACTACCTTATCTGTAACCCGCCTGAGACATTTCCTTCCAACACCGTTGATTTTCGTGGGTTTGCGCCGTGACGCGCTGAGACGTGGCTGCGGGTAGATCCGCCGCCGCTCCCGCGGGGTCCCTTAGGTAGCTTGTAAACAAAGGCAAACTGAGTTGCCGTCAGCAAGGTGCACTTAGCTCATTCCTCTGGTACTTGCAATTTCGTTCACTCCAAGACCACTCTTCTTGACACGGAACTTCGTGCTAGTCACTTCGTGCCAACCGATTGTTTCAGAATGGCGCTCAAGAGCGAGGACCCCGTCAAAGCACAGGTGGAAGCCCTGGTACCCCGCTTCCAGCTTGAACGCCTACTCAACCAAGGCATGTGATGCACATGAATGGTTACAGTTCTGAAGCTGACACAACTCAAGATCAGGCCGGTCGCCGCATCTCAATGCTTGGAAGCATCGACGGCAAACCCGCAATCCTCTTGGCGGAAAGAGCGGCCTTCCCGTCCGATGAACAGTCTCTGGGAGGGTTCACTGACTCTCTGTCTTTGATACAAAATCTGGGCGCGAATGACATATACGCCTGGTTCTTGGCTTGGTCGGGAACCAAAAAGATTGGGGACATTTCGCAGATTCCCCCCGACCTCAAGCTAAATTTGATATATCCATGCACGGAACAGCACGTCGCTAAATACACCGCACAGCGGGTCCGCAGCGTCACCGAGACACCCTTGATCTACTATCACCACGTCCGTCCCTATATGGCGCGCTTAAGAGGTGAAGGCAGGCTGAATTGGGTGTTCAATATCATCGAAGGCCGGACAGAGCAAGAAGACGTCATCCTCAGATCTCATCAAAATCCCACCACGCCAGAAAAGAGCCATCAAGACCCGGAAGGCTTTCTGTTGCTACCAGACCTGAATTGGGACCGACGGATAACTACGGCACTGCACCTATTAGCAGTGGTCACCAGGCGGGACATTTGGAGTCTGCGGGACCTTAGGCCAGCGCATTTACCGTGGCTCCGCCGCATGCGAGAGCGTATTCTCGACAGCACAACGAAGCTCTATAATGACATCGAGCGCGACGAGATCAAGCTGTATGTGCACTATCAGCCCACCTACTATCACTTTCACATCCACGTCGTGCACGCGCAGCTTGAAGCGGGCGCGACGCAGGCGGTTGGCAAGGCCTGGTCGCTCGACAGCATCTTCGATATCCTCCTGATCCTCAAGTTCGACTTCTCCTGCGACAGAGGCCCAGGCGTGCACGTGCCCGGGCTGGATCGGCTGTCGATGACTTACACGATCGGAGAGAATTCTGAATTGTGGAAGAACGTATTTCAGTACGCGCGGCCCGGCCAGCTGAGCGCCGCGATCCCCCCGGACGAGCCCTCCAAGCTCACGCCGCCCGCACGGCTGTGCAAGATCATGTCCGGCCCGCCGCCCGCCACGCTGCCCCAGTCGCTCGAGCTGTCCGCGCTCGACCGCCAGGACGGCTTCATCCACCTGTCGACACGCACCCAGGTGCCCACGACCGCGGACTTATTCTTCAAGCAGTGCAACCACCATCTGGCTGCTCGAGCTCAGCACGCTCGAGCTGCTGCGGCCCAAGGAGCACCCGGCGACGCACGGCGGCAGCGGGCACGGGGAGCTGCGGGTGGTGCCGAGCATGCGCAAGTGCTGGCACCTGCACGGCGCGGGATCGGCGCGTCGGACGTGGTGGTGACGCGGGAGCTGGAGCGGCGGCCGGGCGAGAGCTGGGCCGACGCGCTGGTCTTCCTCGACACGGACGACTGAGCGAGCGGGTTTCACAGATTCAAACCTATAAACACAATAAAAGGAAGCGAAAACAGAGGCTCTGGCTTGAGAGGATCCAGTCATGGTCATGAACCCGGCATGCCGGTTTTGAGTACGTGGAACGGCAGCAATCGGACAAGGATGAGCAAGCCTAGCTAACACAAGACACGAGCTTGCGCTTGAGATCTACAAAGAATTTCTTTTTCTTGCAAATTGTAGGAATGAAGCAAAACAGCCAACAAGAGAACTGAGCTCGACGAGCCTCCGCTCTCGAGGAGGAGCCGAGGTCTACAGAACGAATTGGAATAACGATAATAATTCATGTCATAATCAAAACGCCTACGAGTCCGCCTAATCTTGTGCTCCGTGTTCTTCAATTGGCTTTTTCCCTAGAGGACAAGCACGGCTCCGATGGAGAGCACGACCAGTGGCACCAGCTGCTCCAGGTGGACGGCTCGCACGACGGCGGCGGAATGGGGCGTCGACGAAGCGCTGGAGCCCGACGACGTGCCGGACGGGGCGGTGGCGGAGTCGGTGATGTTGAGCGACAGATTCTCGATCGGCTGAGACTGGTTGTTGTAGACGGTCGTCGTCACCTGGGTCTGCGTGACTTTGACGGGCTGGCCGACGTTGAGACCGACGCCGGTCTGGATCAACTCGGCGGCGCCTGAAGGGGTGGCTGGCAAGTCCCAGCTGGTGTTGAAAGTGCTGCCAGAGATCAGGCTGGGGCTGCACGGGGGCGCCTTGAGCGAGGTGGCAGTGGTGTTGGACTCGGTCAGATAGGTGTAGTTGAGGCCGGCGAACTGGGGTCATGACGGTGTAATAGTCCTGGAACAGGGAGACGGTGCCATTGGAGTTGACCTGAACGATTCCGTAGTTGTCGGTCTCTTCCGTCCATTCATAGATAAGGCCACCAGCCAATGTGCTCATTTGCTCTGAGTAAATGACGGGGATTTCAGTGAAAGTACGGGGCTCGACCTTGTTGCAGCCATACTCGGAGAAGAAGACCGGGATGGTGGTGTTTGAGAATTGCTCAACAACGACGTTATATCCAGACTCGGTAAAGGAACTGTTACCGCACCATTGGTAGTCGTTCAAGCCGAAGAAGTCGGAGTTGGAGTTGTCGTTGTTGTCACATTGGAGGTAGTTGCTGGTATCGACCAGGATGTCAGCAACATCAGCGGCGGAATATCCAACGGGAATCTGACGACCGCCGCGAGCCTTCAGGTAGTTCTTCAGATCTCGCTGCACGGCGCGGATGTAGGGCGGGTTGGCGATTGCGGTCTCATCGGTGTTGATCAACTCGTTAGCGGACCAGAAGCCGAGCGTGTTGGGGTACTCGCGGAAGGCGTCGAGGACTTGAAAGGTGCGGTTCAAGTATTCGGTGTTGTAAGAATCAGCAGGGTCTGCGGAATCAATGCTGCCTTCGGCCAGAGGGGAATTGACATCTATAAGCATGTAGATGCCCGCACTCGCGAAGATGCTCGCACACAGATCGTGATCGCCTTGTGGAGCCAAATTGTAGACACGAATGGTATTGACGCCCAGGCGTTGCATCAAGGCAGCGTCGCGCAAGCAGGCATCTGAGTCGGTCAAAGGATCGGAATTCGAAGTCTCCGAGACAGCCGAGGATCCGCCAGGTTGATAGTCAACGCCACGGATGATGAATCGCATATTGTTTGAAGTGTCAACGAAGTCCTGAGCCTCCACGCTGATAGGGTCGATAGCATGGCCAATTGAAGAGAATAAAGTAGTCGCCGTCGCGATGGCGGCAACGAATGCATTCTGTACAGATCAACACCAGTACACTTGGAGCTTCCTACGCTTCGTCGGTGGTATTGAATGCCAAGACTTACGGAAATCATCTTAATAGAAGAAAGGCCCGAGGCGGGCGGCAGAGCGAACGACTGGGGAAACAAAAACAAGAGGATAAAGAGGCAAGCGAGTGGGCCGGTCAAGCGGAAGCACTTGAAGAAACTTATGAAAGAAAGACGCACGATTGTGCAAACGAGAGTGTGAAGTCCAGAATCTAGTGAGTGCTTCTCGACTTTTTTGAGGATTAAAGGTCGGAACGAGAGACGTGCCAAGAGATATAACGAACCCAGGATCCGCCACTGCATGCGGGCGCGTGCGCGCATAATCAGAAACGGGGGCGGCGAGCAAGGGCGGCGTATCGTCTCGTCTCCAGTCGAGACCCACTCCCAGGGACTCTATTGGCGTTGCCCCCCGGCCTGCTCCCGCACCAAACGAGGCCGCTGAAGAGCCAATGGGTGTCCCGTCATCCGTTCGCTGGCTGCGCGGTAGCGGACGCCCTCCGATCATGCTATATCCTACCCTGTTCTGGTAAAGAGGTTTTGGACAGCCCCCGTTTGCCTGATCGCACTCTCATTACTAATGATTTGTACGCGTAACATATCTTGAGCGTAATTTACCCGATCATCACCTTATTCTACAACGATGTCCTGCCACACACAAGATTAACCTACGAACAAACTTCACTCTGTTACATTGTGATGTCAGAGCTTCTTCGCAGACTTATTTGCACTCTTACGCGTCCTTTTCACTCCTGAATTCCTGAAAGATGCCCAAGATGTCGCTTGCTTGCGACGACGTTTGCGGCACAGCTCACGCTAAACAGCGGTTTATGAACATTTGCAAAAGCAGCCGCAGTGGATTCTACATTATGTGGGTATGGAGATGAGTGTGTGGCGTACGCGTGTATGTCTTTGGATGTGATGGACCTCTCAATGCTGGATTCATCCAATCAATTACCCAACTCCATCCATGATGCGGCATTTTATCAGCGAGCGGCTGTGCCAAGGATCTGGAAGTGAGTGATATACTAATACAAATCCGTGAAAGGAAATCGCTCATTGGCCCCTACTCGATTCCAACGGACGAGCTATCAGAACTCGTGGGTTCCATTGTTCGGTCGTAGGCAATCATCTGCGCCAATATATCCAGGATCGGCTGTACGCAAGCGAAATACTCATCAGCTCTGCACTTCCTCTCTCCTTGGTTTGCTCCGAAATGTCAAAACGTACCTTGGGCACTTGTTGATCGTAGAGTGTCATCAGCTCCTTTTGAGATGGGTATATCTTGAGTGCCTTGAAATAGTGCAGCGCTGCAGTCATCTGGTCGCCGCCTGTTCGATGAAGCCTCGTCGTTAGCAAGAGTTTGCGCTCCTACTCGATGCATTCCACGCCAAACTCGCCTTGTTGAGCCGCATCCGCCTCCGTCAGGCTTTGCATGAAATGTGTCTCGCGATCCTTCGGGTCCACGGGGAATCCTTCTTCATTCACTTCATCGACCATTGCATGTGCCTGTTTCACCCGCTCCTTGCCTTGCACCTCCGCTTCTACCTTGGCCGCTTTGGCTATTCTTTTGGATTCTCGCTTGAGTTGGCGTCGGAACTCGGGATCATTGCGTCGCTTGTAGTCAAAGTATGCCGCATAGGCTAGCGCCCCACCAAGCGCTGTGCATATCGATGTATACACGATGGTCGAAGTCTGCACCGAGGCCATTGAGGAGTTAGCCGTAGGGGAACGATCCGGGGCAGGTTTGTGTCGAAGCACGACGCTGTCTGGTTGCTTTCTACGGCAAACCGAGTTGGCTAGAGTTAGGTCGAAAATTAATGAGGTGTATTTGATACAAGAAAGGAGATGTTGAAGAGAGAAGGCGATGGAAATGAAAATCGAACAATGAATCTCGTACAAAAAATAATCTACGATTCGACACGCGCAGATTGCCTACGTTAGGCAAAGTGGTATGACGGTATAAATTTACCCTCAGATACGGTACGCGACAGTGCTGTGTTATATGGCACGTTCACTTCGACAGGGTAACTTGATCCTGCCTTCGTACAAATCACTTCTTCACCGTCGAACTGTTCTTGCCGCCCAATCCTTGATTATTTGAACCAAGTGGTCTGAAGAGCAGCCGCGTAGTCCAACGGCGCTAAAGCAACATGGAGAGCCGAGGATTATCTCTACGCAAGAAGAGGTCCGTTCGGCCAAAGATCAGTAGTCCGCAACCTTTACCAGCCGGAGCTCCCCAAAACCAGAAGATCGCGCCTGTGCAATTGAACAGCACCATCAGCAGCTTGCTTCCCCCAAATGCCCCTGGAAATGCACTGTCCACCAAATCCAGTAGCAGCACCATATCCAAAGTACCGAACACAGGCAACACCGCCGATTATGTCAAGAGGAGGTTTTCTACCAAACTCACTCACGTCCCAAACTTCAACGATGCGCCCGCTGTCCCCCGACTACCTTCCGTGTCCCCTGCTAGAGGTAACAGCCCAGGGCTGGACCGACCAGGCATACTCAAGAATAATGGTGCTCCTCCTCCTGCTGGAGGGGTGGTTCATGTAGACCCCAAGGCCCTGCAGAATCCGAACTTGAACGCGGATCAGTGCAAGTGCTCCCTGTCCTCCTCTGCTTTTCCGTGAAATTCGATGCTAACGTCACCTCAGACGTCGCGCAGCTACTTGCAGAATCGTCAGAGCAAGAGATCCGCGATTACCAACGAGACTTGTCACATATCAAAGAGAAGACGTCCACAGATCTTCAGCATAGCGTTTACCAGAATCGCAGCCAATTCATCAAGATCAGCCAAGAGGCCGACAAGCTCAAGACTGAAATGCGTACGCTCAGAAACCTCATGTCAGAGCTTACCAACACTCTGGGCCAGACCAACGCGGCTTTGGGGATTCAAACAGACAATGTGGCAGCCCGGAAGCACGCCAACCGCAGCTCTGTGGCCAATCTGGAAGCCATGTGGTCTTCACACTTGCAAGAGCTTTGGAGGCGAGTGGAAGGATCGCAGAAATTCTTGCCAGCTGGTCCTGGACGACACGTCCTACAGGAATCTGGCAGATGGGTTGAGTTGAACACAGCCACCTTTCGCCCCCGGCGAAGAGTTCATATGGTGCTACTAAATGACCATCTCTTGGTGGCCGTTGAAAAGAAGAGACCGGACCTGTCAACGCAGGCTCCAAATAACGACAAAACGCGTTCAATAGCACCCACAGACGCAAATGGTTGCCGAGAGATGTTGGCCTCTCCAAGAAGTGGAGATCACTGATATCTCCGTGGATCCAGCCGTGGCCAACAGGAGAGCGAGCAAATTTGTGCCTATCAGTGCGATCAACGTCAAGGTCGGCTTGGACTCCTTCACATATGCTTCGACGGACAGCAGTGGCAACGATAAGAACACCCTGGTCGCCAGGTTCCGCAAGGCTTCTGCAGAGCTCCTGAAAACACATTCAAACTGACGTGAATACTGATGTCGATAGCTATGGCGCGAGAAGCGTTGGGGCAGCAAGACATGGCTCGAAAAGGCTCAGCTCCACAAACAAAGGCGACTTACGGGCAAGTATGCTGGTCGAAATGGATGGGAAGCAGAAAAACATGCATTGGCTTGAAACGCAAATCGACGAGCTGGATATCGGTATCGCTCTCCACAATTTTGCTACCGCCGTGGACCGCGTTGAAGTTCTGCGAAAAGTTGCCAGAAGTAACAAAAGTAACGTTGTCATCCAGGATCTTGTGGAAGGGAAAGTTCAAGAGAAGGCCGAGCGTTTGGCTCTATCAATTGAGCGTCAGCTCATTCACACCAGTAGCTATCTTACCAAGTCACAAGAACACATCGGCTGGTTGATACGGCTGGGTTATGAACAAAGAGCATGCGAAATGTACCTGCAAGCGCGAAGCTCTGCGATTCAAGCTCGTGTAGGGTAAGCCAGCGAGTCCTTGTTCAATTATGCTCTCTCTCAGATTTCTCTGCTGACCATAGGAACAGTCAATGTGCCGACACGGGAGATCTTCATCAATATCTATATCAAATATCCTTCACCTACTTCACCCTGATCCGGAACACCGCTACGATCTTTCAAGCTTGTTTCGCGCCGGCAATGAGCTCAGCATGTGTCAAGTGGGCCAAAGAGCATGTTGACAATTTCAACGCCACTTTGTCGCGCCAGATGAGCAAGTTGGAACCCGGGAGTGATGAATGGCAGTATTGTTTGGACCAGCAAAAGAGCATGCTGCGATACTATCCGATGTTGGGATGGACTTGAGCGGATTGATCAATGTCAAGCAGGCTTTATAATTCCATGCTTCGCAAAGTCAGAAAAATAACAACAAGAATGGAAGCATCTTGCCTATACCTCGGTATTGTGATTTGAGTAATAAGTTGACGTTGTTCGTTGTTGATACGTGAATAGACCCAACCAGTCCGAGGCCGATGACAGACGTGCCGATTGAATTGGAGGCCCACGCCTGCGCCACATTAATGCGCCACAGACAGCTCTGACCTCAGTTCTCAGGGCGTGTTTCAGGCGTCCCCGTCGCAAGATTTTAATATCGTTCTCAATCCACGAATAACAGACCCCACGTATTCAGAAGCCTCTTCCGGATCTCGAGATATTTGACAACTCGTTTTTTGACGTTTCGCGACTGAGAAGCGTTCGCGTCGTAGAGCCCACAATTGCCCTCACTCGACTAATCCGTCGCGTGCCCATCTCGGGCATTGCTTTCACGAACACACTGTTTCGAGGGCTCCAAGGTCAAGCTTTGGCCGGCGTGTTGGACGTCCGATCACAGCTCTTGATTTACTGTTGCAGGCTCTCAACGTTGCACAAAGACCCGCTCGTGAAATGGACGTAAAAATGGAGGACGTGGGAAAGTCCCCGGAACCAGAGAGCACCGGGCCAGTGGAGGGCCCATCCACTGCGACCCTTGACTCCTGGATCGACAATCTCATGAGCTGCAAGCAGCTATCAGAGAGCGAAGTCGAGAAGTTGTGCGCAAAGGTCAGTATAACACCTCTCCCTAAAAGCGTACTGAAACTGATTGGGTGCATATAGGCACGTGAGATCCTCCAAGACGAGTCTAATGTTCAGCCAGTGGTAAGCATGGATCACACATCTAAACTTCGCCTACACTAGATCTCACATCACTCCTAGAAATGCCCAGTAACCGTTTGCGGTGACATACACGGGACAGTTCCACGATTTGATGGAGTTATTCAAAATAGGCGGCCCTAACCCGGATACGAACTACCTTTTCATGGGTGAGTCCAGTTGAAGCTACAAGGAAGTTTAGTAGACTTGCCCATTGACACGATCCCAATAGGTGACTATGTCGATCGAGGTTATTTCTCCGTTGAGACGGTCACACTGCTGGTTGCGCTCAAAATCCGTTACCCACAACGCATCACTATCCTCCGTGGCAACCACGAATCGCGACAGATCACGCAAGTCTATGGCTTTTACGACGAGTGCCTCCGAAAGTATGGCAACGCTTCTGTCTGGAAGCATTTCACTGATCTCTTCGATTACCTTCCCCTCACAGCCCTTATTGAAAACCAAATCTTCTGCTTGCACGGAGGTCTTTCTCCCAGCATAGACACGCTGGATAACATTCGATCTCTAGACAGAATACAGGAAGTCCCCCACGAAGGACCTATGTGCGACCTGCTATGGTCAGATCCAGATGACAGATGTGGATGGGGGATTTCACCAAGAGGTGCAGGCTACACCTTCGGACAAGACATCAGCGAAGCTTTCAACCACAATAATGGGCTTACTTTGGTCGCCCGCGCGCATCAGCTCGTCATGGAGGGGTACAACTGGTCTCAGGACCGCAACGTTGTTACCATCTTCTCAGGTATGGATATAGTTCCGTCTATATGCGCAGGCGAGGTTGGCTAACATTGATGAAATAGCCCCGAACTATTGTTATCGATGCGGTAATCAAGCTGCCATCATGGAGATTGACGAACACCTCAAATACACCTTGTAAGTACACTCCAAACGCCTGTTTCGCAAATGCGGTCACTGACACGTGAAATACCACAGCCTACAGTTCGACCCTTGCCCCGCGCTGGCGAGCCGATGGTCTCGAGAAGAACGCCAGACTACTTTTTGTAATAATATCGCAATTCATAGATCCTCAAGACTCTCGCTGTGGGGTCAAAGGAATTATGGCTCGCGTCCTCTCAAAAACGGGATTCAGGTCTTCTGATTCGTCTAATGACATACTACTTGACCGTGATGCGTGATCTATAGACGACAAAATTACGGAGTACCTTCCATATCTTTCGACCAGAGCCTTGTGGTGACGGCCTGGCAGACTTTTCTCCAGCCCAACTTACTTCTTGAATGCCGTATCGAGAGGAGCGATTTGTGATGTGAAAGGGGTCGTGGCGTGGATCGCGCGGTGGATCACGTGCCCAGAAGATCGCCGCACCTCTCTAGCCCTACGAGTCCATGTCACCTCGACATCAAATTATCGGCTTGATATTGCTCTGCTCAAAGCTGCTCCCTTCCCCCTCGCTCGTCAAAATCACAGCCCTTCACAATGGCCGCGACTGACGCCCTCTGCCGCTCCTTTCAACGCTCCTGCTCCCTCGCGCGCCTCTCGGCCCCCTCGCACGCCCGCCCCTTTGCTGCCACCTTCCGCAGCCAGGCCCGCCGGCCAGCGCTCGCGCGCCCGGCCCCGCCAGGCGCCCCGGCCGGCCGGCCCTTCTCCAGCACCGCCGCCGCCCGCGCCACCTTCATGCAGGTCCTGCGCGGCGCGCGCAAGCCGCGGCGGGCGATCAAGAAGGTCTCGCCCGCGCTGGCGCAGCGAAGTAAGGCGAAGAGCGCACCGCGAGACGAGCAACTGCTGACATGAGTGACGCGGCAGGCCAGCTGCAGGGCGTGTGCCTGCGGGTCGGCATCACCAAGCCCAAGAAGCCCAACTCGGGCCAGCGCAAGACGTGCCGGGTGCGCCTGTCGACCGGCCGCGAGGTGGACGCGTACATCCCGGGCGAGGGCCACAACATCCAGCAGCACTCGGTGGTGCTGCTGCGCGGGGGCCGGGTGCAGGACTGCCCGGGGGTGCGGTACCACTGCGTGCGGGGCGCCAAGGACCTGGTCAGTGGCTTGCGTTGAGCGCGGTCGATGTCGAGTGCTGGGCAGCGGAGCTAACAGCGGTGCGAATGCAGGGCGGAGTGCCGAGCCGGATGTCGAGCCGCAGCAAGTACGGGACGAAGAAGCCGAAGGCGTCGCCGTAAGACGACGAAGCAGAGGCTTGGAAGCACAGGTTCAGCGGCGATTCAGTTGTGATAACGATGGATTCGCGGCCGCTCTCCGCTACGGGATCCTGCCGAGGGAGTTGGCGTGGCGGGACGCCGTAGTTGTAACATTAACAAACGCAAGAGGGCGTTCTGTTGGGGGGGTCTAGTATGCAGCATGCGGCACAAGCACGCGAGGCAGTCGACTCAGCAGCACGTGTCTTGCTGGACACTGGACATGGACACGCCCACGTTGACGCTGACAACGGGGCCAGAGTCTGGATCACGTACTCGACGGACACCAAAACACCGGGCAACTGGAGGAGACACTCTAGACCAATCTCATTTAGGTTGCATTCGCATATCGAGGGAGCGCTGGATCTGTCTAATTAGGAATCTAGAAGGCAGTGCCTCTGTATTTATTAAGCCTGTTCATCTCATCCAGTGCATCATGGCCATTCCATACAAGTTTCGACCATACTGAAGGCATCCAGATGGCCCATTTTCCACCTGAAGCAGTGTTGAACAGCGAGAATGAGCCACATCAATGCTTGTAGGTCACGCTGTGCCGTGCTCCTTTTGGTAGCTCTCGTATCCCTGCTTAGCGGCGTCCTGAACGGTAGTTTTGCCCTGTACAATCTCCTTGACTGTCTCCAAAATGGTCTCCCAATCGTTGAAAGTCGTGAAAGGGATCTTGTCCCGTACACAGTAAGTGACAAGGTCTTTGCCATGCTTAGCGAACAGCAAATCCGTCTCTTTGGCGGCGCTGAAATCGCTCACGCCATCGCCTGCGTAGAATAGCACTGGTCGATCAGGGAGAGCGCGGTAGGGTCGAATGGTCATGGATTTGTCGTGACCGAAGTCGCTATCGTCGTGGAAGACCACATCCCAGCCATCTTGCTCATTGATGGTCTTATGGCCAGGCTTGACTTTGACGTCGTTGGCAACGATCTGGATGTTCTTTGCTGAGGGACCGACGAGATGGTTGAGGAGCGCAGAGATGATAGGGACCATTCCAGATGACAGTACCACGATCGGTATGTTCTGCTCTTGCGCATAGTCGAAGAAGGCTTTGAAGTAGGGGTCCAGTTTGATATTGGCAATGAGGAGGTCAATAAGCTCATTGTAGGGCCTAGTGACCGAGTCCAGCATGCCTTGAAAGGAGTTTCGGAAGGTGTTTTTGCCATTCAGAGTATCTTGGTTCTCTTGCTTTCGCCTTTCTTGGCCATATCCGAAATTATCCGTCTGTTGAGATTGTGACGTTACGGTCAGCTCTTGTCTTGTATGCAAAGGTAGACGGCCATTTGACGCAAACATGCCATGAAATCATTGCCTTGATTTTGTTTCAGTCAGATCTGCCCAGGCTGTAGACCACCAAATCTCAGGGGCACTCACTTACTGTCGCTTAGTGTGATTGTACCATCAAAATCTGTGAAGAAGATGAATTTCGGATTGGTCTTCATTGCCGGGAGATCGCTGTGCCCGGACGCCATGGTGTGAATTGAAATCAGGCGTTGCAAAACGATAGGTTGGATTAGCTACTGCGATATCTGCAGATTCGGTTCTGTCACTTAAAGATTACAGAGTGCCTGGGAATATATGTCATATGCCAAATAAATTGATAGATTGGATTTGTTTTCATCCCACCTCAACAAAAGCAAATTATTTTGCAATTGGCAGGTGGGGCGCGCGCCGAGACGGTCGAGTAAGCCTTCATGACGTGCATCCAGCCTTTTATAGCTCCCAAGTGTGTAGCTTGTGTTGTTCGGGAACTGTGCTTCCAGCATTCGCCGAACTTCTCAGGTGCTTAAGGATAACAATTGAATCATTCTTGCATGCGACGAGTGCATTGACTTGCGTGGTATGCTCGAAAGCCGTCGTGGTACGCGCTGCATGGACTTGGAATCCTTTGGGTTCATCATTCGCAAAACATGAATCACAAGAGGTGCGAAAGAGTCCTTTCTTTGGGGGAAATGTTAGAAAGAGATCGGTGACGAATATGTAAAATGTCCTACGTGTAAGCGCTTTAAATTGAAAGCTTATGGTTTCAGAAGTTCATGATGGAACACTTTGTTACAGCATCTGCAATACTGCTGGACCTCGACAGGGTGCTCAGACCCTCGAGTATGAGGTGCTCACAAGCTGTAATGATCTCTGACTGCAGAACAGTCTATTGTGATTCTTTCATGCGTTTTGTCTTTAGTCGGTTTTTAGTATATGCTTATTCTGGACGTGTTTTTGGCTTGATCAGTGGCTGAATTTATATCGCAGATGATGAGATAGTTTGAAGAGGAACAATGGGCCTAATACCGAAGTCGTTCAGCTCCAGTTGGTCTAATGGTCTTCGTGCCCATGTGAATCGAACGTCGCCGCGACGCGCCGACGCGAAATTCAAAGACCACAATCAACAACGTAACGTTGCTGGAAAATGTTGCGTCGCGTACAGGAGTGAGCGCCTTCCTGATGGAGTGTCTAAAACCAAACTACTTGGCTCTTTCCAATTAAATCTTCAGACGAAAAGGACGAGATTGCCCCTGAAACACACCGCAACAGTCCGATCCTACAGCTCGAACCCACAGTCAGGTCGAACTGAAGCGAAGCCTACCCCTGAAAATGATCCGACACCCGTCCATGTCAGTAGCAGCAGACCGATGCCCTCTGGCGCCGAATCCCAAGGCGTTCTCCCACAACGCCTGCAGCGCCTGGTGGACTCTTGGATGCCAACATTTTCCGCATTGTCGCACCAGTTGAACATCTACACTGGGACCGACTATACGCCAATCGCAAGGCTTCGAAGTGCGATTGGTGACCATGAAACAGCGCTTAAAATGCAAGCGGTCGATCTGCAACAAGTCAAAGCAGCCTATGACGCTGCCATCACAAATCGCACCGCTTCCCAAAGGGAGCTTGTAAAGCTGCTGGAGCGCAAAAGCTCGTGGGAAGATGGCGATCTGGAGCATTACATGCGCCTGGTCCGCAACGAGCACGTCAATGAACAGGCCGTCACCGAGGCGAGCGCGGCGCACGAGGCCGCCGAGACGAGCCTACAAGAATCGCGGGCAGCGCTTGAGCAACTAGAGCGCCAGCTGTACCACAAAGAGCAGGTGTGGAGCGACACGATCCGTCGCAACAGCACCTGGGTGACGATCGGCCTGATGGGAGTCAACGTCCTTTTGTTGATGGTGGGCTTGGTCGTCGTGGAGCCTTGGCGGCGGCGGCGGCTGGTACGCGAAATCAAGGGCGTTTTTGGGTCCCAAGGCCCAGGATCAGTTACAGGCTCGGCAAGCGCAGCTTCCGAAAGACGAGAAAGCAAATGCCGCACCAGTCTTGATGGAACCGGCCGCACCGCAGTCAGAAACATACGCACAGCCGGAAGCAGTAGCGGCCGAGGAACCTCAAGCCATCCTCGTTGACGCCGTCACAGCTGCGACTCCCATCACAGACCCCGATGGTGTGTTCTATGCAGCGAGGCCGTCAACTTGGAGGCCGGCGCTCGCCTCCACTTACGAACGCACAAAAGCGTCGGTACTGGATCTGGCTAGCGATCGGCTTGTGGCCACGAGCATGCGCGACCTGACGCTGCTGGTCGCGCAGAGCGCCGCCGCGGGCGCGGCTGCGGCCGCGACAGTAGCGATTGTGCTGGTGGGCAGTACCGGCAAGCGATGAGTTCAGGCACTTGAGGGGGCTTTTTTTAATGTCTTGCATTGCATAAACCTGCCCCCTTCTGCCTGTCTCCTCTATTTGTCAAAAGACACAATCAACATATACCCCATTTTGTAAGAATTGAGAGGACGTATGAAGCATCCGGCA
Source organism: Dicorynia guianensis (assembly GCA_037013595.1). NCBI lineage: Eukaryota > Viridiplantae > Streptophyta > Magnoliopsida > Fabales > Fabaceae > Dicorynia > Dicorynia guianensis. Next base: position 402,855 of record JASUAB010000054.1, read on the forward strand.
GACCGCTGTCGTCCCTCCTTTAGGGGCTATCTAGATGCGGTCACAAACCAAAAAACTTGCCGAGCATGTAATGGCATTGATGTTCGTTGCAAACGCCAGAAACTCAAGAGCACAGCCCCAGACAGACCCTACGTGACCAATAGAGGATGCTCCTGCCGTGCGGATCTCGCCACCTGCGACTTCCCTCGCAACGCAATCCAGGCCCGCGCTCGCTCCGCCTAGTGCCGCCGCTCCGCCGCCTTGGCCCCGCCGCCCAGCCCGGCCCAGCAGCCGGCGCACATGACGTACAGGCCGATGCAGATCGGGTTCAGCACCCAGGTGCCGGCCAGCTGCGCCAGCAGGCCCGTCGCGAACGGCGCCGCCGCGCCGCCGGAGCTGCCGGCGGACGAGATGAAGGCGAGGGCGGTGTTCTGCAGGGCGCGCGGCAGCTGCCGCGACAGGACGGTCGTCGCGGACGGGTAGACGGGGCCGAGCAGCAGGCCGATGAGGGCGATGGAGACGGCGTCGCCGGCGACGTCGGGCACGAACCAGACTGCGGTCGCGCGAGCGCGTCAGCGTTGCCGCGGCGCGACGATGCGAGGGCGACAGGGCCGCGGTGGAGGGGAGGGGGAAACTTACCGACAAACTGGAAGGCGAAGGTCAGGAGCAGCAGGCCGTAGACGAGCGGCTTCTCGCCCATGCGGTGGCCGAGAGCGCTCAGGAGGAAGCGGCCGACGGTGATGCCGCCCCAGAAGCCGGAAGTGACATATCCGACCTTGGCGGGATCTCCGTGCCGGTATGTAATCAAGAAGGAAATGATCCATCCCGAGATCGCAACTTCGGCGCCCTGATAAGCGAAGATGAACAGGGCGCCAACGAGCGTCACCTTCCTCTTGAGCGCTCTGGCCAAATTCACGGGCTTTTCCGGCGGCGAGCTTGATTCGGAGGCTGTTGCAGCGGGTGGCTCTCCCGCAGGCATATCGGCAAGCTCAAACGTCTCTGGCGCGCTGCCGAGGATACCATGCGAGGACGACGCGGCGTTTGGAGGACGAGAAGAGAGAAATCGGTCCGTGTCGCGTTCGAAGCTCCAAAAGGACCATCCGGCAAGGAAGAGATTGAAGAGCCTAAAACCGAGCATGATAGAATAGACTCGAGCAAAGCTGACCCCGTGAGATACCATCACAGTAGAGATTAGCGGAGCAACCACACCGCCAACGCCGTAAGATCCATGCAGAATGCCAAGCATGATAGTAGGACGGGTCAAGTTGGCGCCAAAGACATTATTGAGAGCCAGGCCGACGGCGATGCCAAAGCCGACCATAAAGTAGCTGTGGCGTGGAGGAACAAGTCAGCTCTGATGAAACACGCACCGTCAGAAGTGGATCAGATCTCACGCTATGGCGAAAACCGGGAAAGGAGGTGGGATGGACATGATGGCGTAGCCGACCGCGGCGCTGAATTCGCACACCACAAGGCATCTTGCCCGACCAAGCCTCCGGTCTATTTCATGGACGAAGAAAGCTGCGAGGATGAAGGCACAAGCGTTGGTAATGAAAATGGTAGACACTTCCGCGTAACCGACATGGTAGTAAGCCTCGATATGCGGCAATAGCGCTCCGGGAGCTGGGTGGAATTTCAGTTAGCAAGAACGGTGTGAAGCCGCGGACGTGAAGGCTATCTCGTTTCGTACCGCTGTCGTTGAACCCGTTGGACGCTTGGATCAGACCCGCTGCGAGCATTCTGTACTTGTTGCCAGGCGGATCGCTCCAAGACTGGACCAGATTGGCTTGATTGAGTGGCTGCTTCGAACGTCGGTGCCTCTCCAGCTCTTCGATGGTCGGCGATTGCTCCCATGCACCTGGGTCTCTGGAGGTCTCGGCAGCGAAGTTGTGGGAATGTTTTACCGTGTCAGGCAACGTCCTGGGCGGAGCAGGTTGCAACACCGATTTATAGCTGCCGTCTTGGATTTCGTATCGGCTCAAGTCGATAGATTCGCTGGGGTGACGCGGCGCAAAGGCTTTGTCGACATGCTTGGGCGAGTCACGGTGCGAGGATGAGGAAGAGCGCCGAGTGCCTATCTCAGAAGAATTCTCAAGATGGAGCAAGGCGTTAATAGGCAAAGACGCCATTGTAAATATTTCTTATGGTTAATCAAACGCCTGGGTAAAGTGATTGGATTTTTGATTGCAATTTAGACTGAGTTACACGCGCGCTCGCAAGTGTTTGCAAGTGCTCGGAAGAATCTGAGCACCATCTGCAGCAATGACTAATACCGGACCGGAAAAAAAAACATATCCTTACCTCATTGAGGAAGAGATACGAGAGCATTTTGGAGCGAGAGCTCCAAGGTGGCGGCATCAGACACCGTGAGGATATGAGAAAAAAAAACGAAGCGAAATTGTATGTAATGCTGACCGGCAGAATTCTCCCTTTCGTCGGTTGCCAACGACCAACGGTTGTGGCGGACATTGCTCCGTTCACAGAGCAGCCCCGAAGCTGGATCAGAGCGTTTGGCTGTTCCCCTTGGCGGCGGCAAAATTAACACTGCCATTGCCAGCATAGCTGAAGGTGGCGTACCAGCTCCTCACAAACGGGAAGCCTATCAGGTACTGGATGGTCGAAGTTATGGGCAGCTGGGCACCAGCAATTGTGGACACTGGAATGCGTCAGCAGTAGCCCCGTCGCAAACATGAATTGTCAGATGCGGGTCCAGTACACATACCACAGTACTCTTCTGTCGACCGCTCGATGACTCGATTCCCGGCAGCCAGGCGCTTCATCAGTTGCGTCGCGTTGATCTGCTCGGTGTAATAGAGAAGGTCACGGCTGTCGTAAGCGAGCTGTTTGCCGCCAAACCCCAAGGCAATAGTCACGTTAGAGTTGCATGGGTAAGCTAGGAATGCGCCAGTCCGCGAAGGAGGCACGATCACGGTCCCTCCAGGTATCGCATCCGCGAGGTCACTGACCACGTCTTCCGGGACATACATGAGGCTGGAGCCTGTGTCGACAGCCGTCTGGCCGCCGGTCGAGTTGACCACGGTGCCGTTGATGAACATGGCGTCCAGTGTGATCTGCCAGAAATTCTCTTTCGACACCACCGGCACTTTGAGGAACGCGCCCGAGTATAATGTCGGGTCAGCGCCGCCCAGGGTGAGCTGGCTGCCAGTGCTCTCGCGGCTGAAAAACAGCGAGTATTCTGGCTGGGATAGCTGGCCGTCCGCGATCAGATTGTCGATGATGGTGGGCACCTGGTCTACCGCGGTCCCTATACTCAAACCAAGCAGGCCAACCGCAGTTACATTTTGGAATCCTTGCATGGAACTCGCGACGGTGAAGCTTGTGTTACTTGCTGTCAGGCCACCGAGAGTCACAGCGTCACTCCATTGGGATCCGTTGACCGTGCCAGGCCCGTACGAGAGCTCGATGCTTTCGTGAAGATTCACGCCCTGTTCATTGTACACTGGACCCTTGTTGCAGCTGGTGCAGTTAGGGCCCGGGACCCACAGGTTCCCTGATCCCCCGTCGATGGCAACGGCGAATGTCTGCGAGTTGATGCCGATATTGACAATATATGGAGCAACGTTCATGCTTGCGGTGGTGTCAAAGGCCACTGGCACATCGGCGACTGCGCGCTTTGACTTTGATGTGATAGCTGAGGCTGATGCACCACTGCGACCATTCATATTATACTTGGCCGACATAGTATAGTAATCGGACAGAAACCTGTCTACGGCATTGTGGTGATGTGGCTCTATCACGGTGTCTCGATGGACCATGTCAAGGTGAACAAGTTTGCTGTCCTGAGCGGCGACTAGGGTAGCGGTGGCAATCGCTGCGATCCAGAGATGTAGGTGAAACATCGCAATACTTGTCGTCCTTTACTGGGAAGATCAGTGTTAGATATGGTGAACAAGTAAGTGGTAATGCTGTCCAGTTGTTTGGCCAATTGAACAGTCAGTGAGCAAGTATTGCAATTCTCAATTGCTCAAAGTACTTGTAAGGGCGAAGGGGAGGCTAAATAAACCCCTATCTATCTCTACCAATACAAAATCACCCCTTGAATGAGGTCGATGCGCTGCATCAATCAACACAGGATAGTCAGATGAATCACTTTGCTGCCTCTGCTTGGCCTCGATGATCATTGTGAGTATCCGTCTAGTGTAGCCCTGCCAAGCTAAGCAAGTCAAGGCACTGGTCCACTTGGTCACTTGCTGAGAATTAAGGAGTGACACCGGGGGATGGGCCTTGAGCATAGTGGTCTCAAAGACCGCTCTTCCGTTACAACACAGGGATACGTGAGAGCACTGGCGACGACTGAGTAGTAGCGTCAGGTCTCGCACAGAGACCGTCCCGTTTCAATGCCCATTGGGTTTGAGATGGCCAGAAGACGCGTTGCAACGTTGCACCAGATCTGAGACATTTACGAGATGGCGGCGCAAGACAGATTGAAAACATTGTGCAAGCCTTGTTTCGATTTCATCGACCTTCGTGTACTGTATCGAAGCCGATCAGCGATATTCGTTGGAGTAGCAGAGAACCAGTTAGTGACAGCGAATATCATTTCCGCATGTCCTTGTTCTGCGTCTGGGTCTGTGGTGTGAATTGGTTCCTTGACCTTGAAACTCGCATAGCAATGCAATACTGTCCCTAGATTCCAGGACTACGAACTAGAAGCCGTGAGTTGCTGTTTCATGAAGGCAGGTTTGAGAAGCCTCGGACTCATGTTTCGACTATGAGGCGGCGTGCTCGGTGGTCGTATCACTGTGACCCTAGTGGTAACGACCCCACATCCTCGTGGGCCACGTTGGGAGATTGGGGGTAGCCTCCTAATCAAGGCAATGGCTTTGGACGATCCCTGCCAAATACATCGGTCTGTGCTCGATTGGATCTAATGGTCCTGGCACCCGTCCTGCCTCAACGTCTACTCGGGTTGCTCACGAGGATGAGCAGTCCTACAATCATTTACTTCCTTGTACCGCGCGCTGTGCAAGCACTCTCGTCCAACATTTTCTACCTGCGTCAGCAAAGGTCCGACGATAGATCCATCAAGTTCAAATAATTGATCATAAGTACGAGCATTCGAAATGAGATCGTCTAAATGAAGTTTAGCCCTGAACCATCAACGTCGTAACAAGAATGGATACCCCCTGTTAAGCTTCGTCTTTGTCCTCATTGACTCGTGCTTGCAACGTTAAAAGCGGGACTCCACGTTTGAGACTGGACACTCCCTGCAGGCAAGGAACGCTACGCATGCACCTAAAAGGCTATTACTTTGGTTCGTCTCTAAAAGTGTTTGCAAAGCCTCCCATCTTCTACTTCACCTTGCCCTCCACCACAATTATGCTCTTGTCTCCCTTCTCACTCGTACGTGTCATGGCAAATTCCTCGCGCGCATATTTTGAGCCTCCGTTCAAGACCATGTCTTTCAGGGCCCTGCCCAAGAGAGGAACAAACTTCATGGCCCACCCGGCAGTGAACACTGCGACGCTGTCCTTCGCCCCGCCACGTAGAAATTGTTCGGGAACGTAGTCGAGAACAAACATGTTGTCAAAGACATTGGTCTGTAGGCAGGAAAGGGAATAGGCTGGCACGGTTGGGTCGACGCCCACGATGTGTTCGTTGATGTATTCCTGAACAACCTGTATGTCCGCAGGATCAATCACGTTGGTTGATCGTTTGCTGGGATCGGAGATCTTCCGCTTGGCGGCATCGACAGCGATGCGAGCGGTGTTTGGCGGACCCCATTCGAGCGCGGGAAAGCCATAGAACAGCTGCGACTGCTGCTCGCTCTCGGGTCCCACCTTGTCAGGCGCGAATTGAAACCACATACTGGGGAAGATTGACCCTGACGGCCCAGGGTTGACGGACCAGTAGCTCGCGACCATCTCCCATATGTCCAAATCGAAGTGGAAGCCGAAACTTTCCTGCAGCACCTTGTTGACGTACGCACCACATGTCAGCACCACCTTGCGGCCTCTGAGCTGAATCGCGCCTTCTTTGCCATGCACGCCTTTAACCAACCACCCGTCCTTATGCGGCTCGAGCGAATGAACTTCTGTATACTGCTGAGCCTTGGCGCCGTAGTCTTTGGCCAGCCGTGAGAGCGTACGCAGGAGGAGCTGCACATTAATCACCCCGTTGTCCGGCGCGAAGAGGCCTATCCAGTCCTTTGGCAGATTTTTGAACGGATATTCTTCCTCGATTTGTTCCTTTGTCAGCTTTCTGTAACTCATTCCAAGTTTTTTGAGATTCTCCACGGGGCCCGTGAGCGTGCCTTCAGGACTGTCTCCGCCGTATGTACTGTCTCCAAAGTTGAGCAGCCCGGACATTTGCCGCAGCGATACCCCAGCATCCTTTTCCAATTCGTTCCAGATGCCCATGGCGTCTTTAGCCATGACCGCCATGAAATATTCCGTGTACATAGTTCGGAACATCCGCGCCATATCGCCGGAGCTGCCCGCTTGGTTGTAGAAGACATTTTGCTCCAGTAGCATCACATCGGCGCCAGACTTGGCCACCTCGTAGGCCGTAGCCCAGCCGATAGGCCCGCCTCCAACGACGATCACGTCGTGGATCGTTTCTTGGGCGTGCATTTCGGGATGTAGTCGGTGATCGTGATGAGCTGCTTAGAATGCTATGTTTTTTCAGTGACCTAGCCGCCTGGCTGCTCTTATGTGCAGTAACCAGTTGATATGTCTATATACAAGTCCGCGAACTCCGAGCATGAGATCTTTCCATTACGAAATGCATACTCTGAACGGCATCTCTAGCCAGGACGAGCATTAGGGCGCAGCCTGGCCCTTGATGGGAACGATCTAGACATGTTGGCATGGCACAGGACCGCTGTCGATTGGTGCTCATGTCTCGTTCAACAGACAGCCACATGCGAAAGCAACAAGTACACGCGATGAAAAAGGCATTGGAGCCGAGCGCGCGAGTCCAGCCTTGCGCATAGCTGCAGGGAGACTGTCGGGTGCAACAAGCTAGAGACTCAAAAAAGACTAGCGTGAGCCGAGACAGGGCTAGCCCCGCTCAGCCTTGCCAGTACTCCACCGAACAACTCATCTGTGGCTGCCTGTGAATCCAGGAGCAGCGCGACGACTTGGTTGGCACACACGTATTTGCGACCTGAGGCGTAGGTCTAGATGCGCAAAGCGCGCCAATCATTATGTCCAGCCGCCCTCTCTTGGTCACACGAGCCCTTGAAACTACGATTGGATGACCGGCGGCGGAAGCCAAGCCCTCGATTGCTTGATGGCTCGTGATGGAGCCGCAGGCTCAGCCGAATGCCATTCGTCCGTCAGCTGTGAGTGCTTGAGCTAACCTAGAAGGATCATGGATCTAGCTCCTCTGGCTGCGGCTACTGTGGCATTCATCAGACGGGGACTAATCTGATAAATTCGCTCTGCCCCTCTTTATTCGATGAATCGAGGAACCGAGCACATTCTCGTCAACACCGCCATCATGGACGAAATGAATGGCTTGAACTATAATCTTTCAATGCGCGCAGCGTACGCCAGGGCTATCACACGCAAACATGTCGAGCTTGAGAAGCCAGGTCTTAACTCTCGTAAAGACCATCTTCCTTACCATTCCGGCTTTCTTCAACGCCCGCCTTTGCCGAACCGGAAAAAGGATCCCATTGGCATAGTCGGCGCTGGTGCCGCAGGTCTTGCAGTTGCCATCTGTCTCAAGATAGCCGGTTACGAGAATGTAGAGATTCTCGAGGCCGATCCCAAACGGACTGGCGGACGTTGTTATACGTACTCGTTCAATGCAGGCCCTACGTGCAGTCACAACTACTACGATGTCGGTGCTATGAGGATCCCAGAGATCCCTACCATGCATAGCACCTTCATGTGGATCAAATACTTGAACTGTCGTCTTGCCGAAATTCGCAAACCACATGTTATACTTTCGAAATACATCTACAGCGCTGGTGGCGAGCCCTCGATGTATTTCTACCGATCAGACTTGGAGGGACCTAAGGATTTTGACAATTTCATGACTAACCCGGTGGATGGCATCCTGACAACAAATGGCTTCCTGGACAAAGAGACGAAGAAGCCAACAGGCGATTTTGATGCAGCTTTTGAAGCTTACATACATGGTCCGAGCACGCCTGACAAGTACTCAACCAGGGGTTACTTGATGAACAAAGCGAAGTAGGTGAAGGAATTGCGGCATTTCTGCTCGAGCATGGCTTGAATTAACAAACATGCAGCTGGCGCTACGAGGCCACCGAGATGGCAGAGACATTCAATACATCGACAGGCCTGTTCGATCAGGCTTTTATGGAAACGATCTGCGACTATTACGACTTTCAGGTCGCTAGTGCTGCACCATGGCACCGCATCGAAGGTGGCATGTCAAAGCTAACAGATGCTCTTTTCAACGTCGCTATTGATTTTGGCACAAAGATCACCTTCGACGCTCCCGTATTCTCCATGAGTGAAGACGACAAGGACAAAACGGTGACTGTCAAGTACCCTGCTGCTTCGAAGATTCAGACAAAGACCTACAAAGCTCTCTTTTCCACTACAACGCTTGGTGCCCTTCAACGCATGGATTTGTCGGGTCTCCATCTGACTGAGGAGCAGTTGATTGCCATCCGCTGCCTGAGTTATGATCGTGCGACCAAAGTTGCGATCAAATTCAAAAGCCCATGGTGGCAGGCAATTATGCCTAGTCCTAAGAAGCACGCTTATGAATACGGCGGTGTCTCCTCCAGCGATCTCAGCATTAGCAACGTTGTCTACCCGTCCTGGAACGACGGTGATCAACCCCACACAATCATTGTATCGTATTCGTGGGCTCAAGACGCCACGCGAATGGCCTCGATGATCTCTGAGAATGACGTCGAGAGCACCAATGTCGAGGATCCACTCATCACGATGATCTTTAAGCAACTGCAGATGCTCTGGGCGAATGTTGACAATGCCGCGCATATCGTTAATCCTACCGCTCTGGCCGAGTCATACATCGCTCACCATTCCTTCGCCTGGTCCCATGACCCGAAAGCAGCCGGTGGATTCGCACTCTTCGGCCCAGGCCAATTTGAGTACTTGTACAACAAACTCACGCCGCCATTGAAGTGCAGGAAACTCATGATCTGCGGTGAGGCGATCAGCGCCCATCACGCGTGGGTCTCGGGCGCCCTGGACAGCGCCTACAACGCCGTTTGGGCTTGGTTGTCGGCATACGACGATCAAGACGGTCTCAAAAAACTAAACGCCAGCATGGTCGGGGCAGGGCCTGGAAAGGACACCGCAGAGCTGGACGCCTTTTGGATGCATTGGAAGGTCGCTCTGTCGGTGAAGAAGGAGGAGGAAGAACGCTCCAAGGGACCGCCCGCGGAGAGCGAGGGAGTCTGATCTTGTGCTTGGGGACAGCTCTTGCAGACGCGCTGTATCATGCCACGTGAGCTCTCCGTCGTCGAGCACGCGTTCAAACAGTCAGTGGGATCTCTTATGTACACAAGGCAGTAGCTTGTGCAATCTGTACGCTGGCAGTAAACCAAAATCCACCTTTCAGATTCGATGACATATATCGCGAGCCTTCTCTTCCTTCACGCAACACTCACGTTTAATCGGGAGTGCAAATAATGGTCGTCAAGACGCGGTGCTCGGCCCAGCACTATATAGCGCCCGACGGCTCCGCGGGCTCCGGACGGCGCCGCGGGGGCCCGCGCTCGCTCCCAGAAATTCCCGAACGCGGCATCTCGCGATCCTGGGCGCACACGCGATTCTCGCACGCGATCCTCGCACGACAGGCCGGCCAGGCAGACCACCTACGCTGGGCCAGACAGGCAAACAAACGGCGTTGAGCATTGGCATCGGCGCTACGTACTAGGCTCAAGGGCTGCAACTGTGCTTTTCTACGGGCTGAGCAAACGATCGGCCGGCCGCGAGTCGCGTGCAGCGGCGCCCAGGACCGGATCGGCGCGCTCGTCGCTCGTCTGCCACAACAGCTCGACAGGCGCGTCTTGTCCCGCACAGCACCGCGCCGCCGCGATGCCCCGGCCCAGGCGCCTGCTGCACCAGGCCGCGCAGCGCACCACGTCGCCGCCCGCCGCGCTCGAGGCGTCGCAGGCGATCGCGCGCGTGCTGCGGCCCGCGGGCCACAGCCTGTACCAGGCGGCGGTGCCGGCGGGGGGCCAGGCGGGCCAGGCGGGCGAGGCGGGCGCAGCGCGCACGGTGCTGGTGGAGATGGCGGCGCAGTTCCGGGGCGCGATCTGGATCAAGCGCGGCTCGTTCGTGGTGGTGGAGCTGGGGGCGGCGGGGGCGCGGGACAACAAGCTGGACGGGGAGATAGTGAACATCGTGCGCGAGGAGCGGGCGTGGCGCAAGCAAAGCTACTGGTGAGTCAGCGAGAAGGAGGGAGAGAGGGTGCAAGAGAGAGGAGAAGTTGTCGAAAAGGCAGCAGCGAAAGTAGAAGATTGAAATTTGAAATGCTAATGATTTGGTCGGCACACAAAAGGCCAAAGGAATTCAACGAAGCTTCTCGAGTTTTTGGCGGCGAGGGTACGGACGAGAGGGCCGACGATTCGAGCGAGGAAGAATCTGTCGTTGGGAAGATGCCACCTGCGGCACCATCGGACGAGTCCGACAGCTGAGGGAACTCTTGCGCTTCATGACGTCTTCTTCGACTCTTTCGCCTTCTTGAAAATACTGGTTGGCTCTTCCGGCACATCAGCCGCAGCTTGACCGGCTTTCTTCGACCGCGAGTTCCTCTGCTCGTATCTCTTCATTTCGGCGGCCCACAGCTGCTTCCGTGCGGCATCTCGGTCCGTGTCATCGGTCGCCGTCCAAACTCTGATCACAACGAATGCCAAACAGGACACGACAATCTCAGAGCTCCAGTCTGTGCTAGGATAGACGTTCCAAGCGAGTTCTTGCGAAAGCCAAACAACGTAGATGACGATCGGATTCAAGTTTGCTTGCCACAGCAGGAATGGAGTGGACCAACCGATCCAGGCAAAGAATTGGTAGTGCAATGACCTCGCGCAAAGCGTGCCGATAATGTTGGCGGTAAGGATAGTGGTGAGGATGAATTTGGGTGTGAGCGCATCTTCAATGCGTTTCTGGACCTGTGCGGAAGGCGTGGTGAAAAACTTTCGAACGAATTCATAGGGAGATCGTCCGAGCGGCTTCAGCCAGCGAGTGAAGGCAAATACGGCCAGCAGTAGCAGATGCAATGCCAATAGCCCGGCGGCGAATTCTCTAGACAAGAAGATCTCTTCCGGGACGAAGCGCCAGTTGACAGTCCAACGATATTTGAATTGTCTTGTGAAATCGAAGGCTCGTGATAGGTAGCCTTTGATGTTCTCGCGAAAGAACGGTATACCAATCATGATCTTCGTAGGTGGTGCTCATTAGGCCTCAAAGAACAAAGGGCGTCCAAGCAGTGTCTTCAGCTTACCTGAATTTGAGCCATCACCGCGACTTGCGTAAATCCCTCGATCGGTCCCTGGGCCTGGTAGAGTAGCGAGAGAATAGCCGGGAGGACCAGCAGCAAGTTCATCTTTATAGCGATGCCGAACGAGTAGATGAAAGACCCCCAGAACCAGTCTCTCTTCTGGAACATCAAAATCGCGAGCCACAAAGCCGTCATCGCCCAGCAGTCATTGAAGCACCGTAAGACATAGATGCTGTGCAGTCTTTTCGAGAGGATGAGCATTGGGTAGATGTACGGTGGAGCCTGTGCAGGAGGATTTCAGTTTGAAATAATCTTGGCGTGTTCTGGATCTCACCTCGGCCATTGCATAACATGTCATAACCAATCCCAGATTGACGACGTAGAGTAACGTGAAAATCGCTTGCGCCATCAAGATGTTTTGTCCGCTTTGCGTCAAGTAATGCAGGGCTCGGTAGATGTAGACGTGCATGGCAGGATACACCAGAGGGCCAGTGCTGCCTTCGATCATTGTATAGTCTCGCTCGCCTGCAATGAACTGTTCGACCTGTTGCATGTATGCCACCCAGTCGATTTCGGTGTCTGATATCGTAATGTCGGCTCTACAGCAGTCACAGCTAGGGCCGGGACCGCCGAACAGAACCGTGGCTCGTCAGCATATCCAAAGGCAACTCCTCTCGCGACTTGACTGACAAGGTACGGTGCGGACGATTAGCCCACAAAAGACTGCCTCGACTACCAGGAAGATCGGTATGATGTATGAGGACCACTTCGGATTGGTAGCCACGTCTTGCATCCACTGAAGGAGCGCAAGGGCATCCTTGTCGGCATGGCTCATCACCTTCGGCCCCATCTTGAGCGTAACAGGTCTACCTTGGCTGAGCGCACCCTCTCGTGCAGACTTTGCTTTGTCGGGCCCGCAATCTTTGGTTGTGATTTTGCTTCGATCGACCGGCCGAAAGGGTCACCAGAAAGGGTTTCTTATGAGACGAAGGCGGATGATCATTCAGTGATACAACTCGTTGGGAAGTACACCGTTCACGACTGGCGTTCCGTGGAGGCGGGGGTTTTCGGTCGAAGTATGGACGGTAATTTCGAAAAAGCCTGGGACTGTCCGTCCAAACCGATGATTACTGTTGCTTGTTTCGAATTTCCGATCCGAAGCGGCCTGCAATGTTATTAACAATCATCACGCATCTAAAATAAAATAATAAATTAAAGTTGTCCGACTGCTTCGCGGCTCCGACGCGTCCGCAACTCTGGATCACGTGTTGCTTATTTTAGATGGGACTCCATGTATGTATGTATGTATGTGTGAGTTGAGAAGGGACTCGCTTGTCGTCGATCCTGGCCATGCCATAGTTATGTGTACACCGCTGCAGGCTAGCAGCTCCAAACCCCTATAGTGCCGTTACTGCGGCCTTCTACCATATATCCGTCCTTCAGCCTCACCTTGTCGACGAAAGTCTTGGTGCGAGTAATACCGTCTTCATCTTTCGCGGCTACGACCCCGCCACAGTCCCAATGAGTGCCTTCGGTCTTATCGTAGACTTTGACGACGTTTTCACCAGCAGCGCAAGCAATAGACTTCGCATCGAACATCAGACTCGTGATCGGATTGTCATAAGCGTACGCGTCAAAGATTGAACCCGTGCGCAGATCCCAGATCTGTATCGTTTCGGTCAGCCATCATCCACGAACAACTTCCAGAGGTCGACTTGGAAAAGCACTTACACGAACGCTGCGGTCAATGGAGCCAGTGACCAAATGCACGTCGTCGAACTGCAAACAGGTCACTGGCCCTGTGTGACCAACCAGGCTTCTGTGCACCATGCCGCTTCGCAAATCCCAGAGCCGCACCATTCCGTCGGCCGTACCGCAAGCAAGTGCTGCATCAAAACACTGAACTGCCCCCACGAAATCGGCATTGATATCCGTCGCTCTTGACGCCAACTGTGGTCTGACAAAGCTTGTGTTCTGACCGAGGGAAGAACCAAGCCCGGACAAAGAACTCGAAGTGTTCAGCGAGGCGGATGCTTGCGCCGCAGCCCACAAAACATCGAGTGTCTGTACACATCTGCCCTTTTCCATATCCCATTGCCGTAGGGTTTTGTCTGCAGAGCCAGAAATCAGTGTGTTGTTGTGGAAATGAAGGGCAGTAATTTCTGCCACGTGCGATGAAAGTGTTTCCAAGGGACAGTCACGCATAGATGATGGCGGTGGAGAAGGAGGGGCTGAAGTGAACTCCAGCGCATCGTCATCTGAATCGTCATGGTTCTCCGAGGATGTGTAGATCTGGGACGTTTTGCGATGTATGGTGCTTGCTGTAGGTGGAGGCGTGTAATCAGCTTTGTCCAGATCCCAAAGTCGGATGGTCGCGTCCATGGACCCGGTTGCGACCAAGTTCTCGTCTACTTGCAGGCAGCGGACGGACGAAAGATGACCTTCCAGTGCTCCCATGCACCAACCCGAGTTCAGATTCCATACTTTGACAGTATCGTCCGTGGACGCTGTAACCATGGTTCCGAATGGATGGTCGAAATCCATCGCAGAGATGGTGTCGCGGTGCGCTGTCAGTTCGCGGATCTTGGAGCCAGCCTGTAAATGCTCGTGTAGGATGAAATTGGTCTTTCGTCGACCGGGCTTCGGCCGCTTAGACTTTGGCGAAGGGAGTTTCTGGTACATGGATTGTGACATGAAGTTGGGTGAGTCCGGATTGCTCTCATTTTGCGTGTCTGTGGTTGAGGGGGCATCCGCCGTGGGTGCATGTGGCTCGTCCAGCTTTTTGTGAGCGGACCGCAACGCCTCCTCATCCTCAAGATCTTCTTGCAACTGCTCGAGCTTGTTGTCCGCCTCAAGCAGCTCGTGCTCTAGATCTGCTTCGTCTTGCTCGAGGTCCGCTAATCGGTTCAGAACGATTTTGCGCATGGAATTCAGATTGGCAATTTTGCTGTCGATTTCTCGGATCTCGGTGCTGCACAGGTTTTTTCGGATCTCAAACATTTCCAGACGGTGCTCTAACATCTGCCTGTCGTTGCGCATCTTCTGTAGAGAGGGCGGAGTTTTGGTGTCAGCGTCCTTATCTTCCAGCAGCTTGATCGACCCAGTTCTGTCCCTTCGGCCCTTTCGCAGCCTCCCACTTTTGGCGCTATCGGCTTCTGGTAAAGAGGCCTCGAAGCCGTCGAACAGGGAGAATCGGCTCGAATGCTCCGGTATGTTCTTCAGCATTTCGTCGGGGACATGGGTCAGTGCGCGATGTTGAATCTCAGCGCGCGAGAGCTTGGAACGGACCAGCTCTCTGGGGGAGGACTGGGCAAGTGCGAAGACATTGCGTTGCACCAGAGGATGACGGAGCTCTCGCTGGACGTCGGCCATGGCGTTCTGATAGTGCTGGGAGATGGACGCGTCGCCGCCGAGCAGGTGGCCAGCGGTGGCGGTGACTTTGCGGGAAAAAGCTTCCAAAGATCGCGACTGTCACTAGGGTGGTCAGCAATTGTCCAAATGGCGCCACGCATCTCCGGTGCGGGAGACTTGGGTCTTACGTTAAGAAGATTGGAGTCATCGTTATCATCGTGGCCAAAGAGCGAGCTTTGGCGACGATGACCCGAACTCGCCATGGCGGCGAGATTGAGTGCCTGTGTCACCAGGTAGTGGATAGCGAGGCGAGTTGCAAAAGCGCGTAAATGGTTTCAAGTGGACAATGCACGGTGCTCACGTGTTCCGTGATGATGGGATGAAGCAATTATTGGAAATGTGATTAAAATATCAGGTACGTAGTACGCGGGGATCTACCGGAGCTTAGAACATCAGGTCGCCCGATGATGCTTATTACACGCCTGACGTATTGCGGGAGTGGGAATAGTAGCAGCAAGCTGAGAGAATAGCTAATGGTGTAGTACTCGTTGTAGTCTGCATACAAAGCTTTCTTTTGTCCTTTTTTTTTTTTCCCCTCTTGGAGAATATCGTTTGATTCTCGTGGTATTCCCTTCTGCAGCGACAGCTTAAAAGTCCTCGCATAGAAGGATATGGACTTGGCAATTGAATTGTCTGAGCCGTCCAGAGCTCTGGATTTGGCAAACATTCGCTTCCAGTTGATGTAAGTACACAAGCCAATGGCTAGAGAAATCCGCTCTCGTGCTTTTGGACTGGACACGCTCACACTCGTGCTTGCAGCCGTCTTGAAGACACAATCACATTCCACCTCATCGAGCGGGTTCAGTTTCCGCTCAATGCCCGCATATACCGTGCCGGCGCCATCCCGATTCCGGACACATCCCTCTCCATGATGGACTGGATGCTGAGAGAGACGGAGCGGATGCACTCGATCGTGCGCCGCTACCAATCGCCGGACGAGTATCCTTTCTTCCCCGACGCGCTCCAACAGCCCATACTGCGCGACCTTGAATACCCGAAAATCCTGCATCCCAATGACGTGAATGTGAACCACAAGCTCAAACAGAGCTACATCGAACGGGTCTTGCCGCACGCATGCGCGCGGCACGCACACGGGAACGAGCAAGGTCGAGAAGACCAGCAGAACCTAGGCTCAGCGGCGACATGCGACGTGTTGGCGCTGCAGGCCCTGTCGCGGCGCATCCACTATGGCAAGTTCGTGGCCGAGTCCAAATTCCGCAGTGATACCCAGACGTATGTGAACTTGATCAAGAACGAGGATCGTAAGGGCATCGACGAGGCCATCACCGATTCCAAGGTCGAGAAGAAGGTTCTGGAGCGCCTTCGGCTCAAGGCCCAGACGTACGGCAGCGATCCTAGCGTCTCCCCAGCAGAAGGAGGGCCGATCAAAATCGACGCAGATGCCGTGGTGGACATGTACAAGGACCACGTTATCCCACTCACCAAAGAGGTCGAGGTTGAGTATCTAATGCAGCGGCTGAAGGGCTCGGAGTGGGAGTAGAGAGGTGAGAAAGTACGTTACGATCATGACGGAGAAGCCAGTCATTGCATGAACTGGAGGCAAAAGTAACTTGTTCAAGCGAATCAGCACGGAAATTTCCCTTCATCGTGCGCAATCACACCGAGGCGTTGAAAAAGTGTGAAGCTTCATGACTCGTCTATTCACACTCCATAAAGCAGAGTACGGTAAGAATGTTCTACGACAGTATCACCTCCTACGGTCCTCTGTGAAGAGCTATCTTGAGATTTTGAGTACATTGGTGGTTGATCCATCAGTTGGGAAGTTCTGGGACGAACGGCTGCCTGGCTCGCGGGCTATCGATGCGAACGGCATTTGTCACTAGAAGGTGCTTGGCTGGTGAAATGCTGTTGGGATCATAGATCGGGTCTGCGTAGTTGAAGCTGTCTGGGAAACGAAGCTGGAACCCGCTGGCTTCACGGATCTCCTTCATGTCTTGGTCAGTGAGTCGGAGATTGAGCGCTTCGATGTTGCCTTTGAGATGTTCGATGTTTCGGCCCCCAACGATGGGATATACGTCAGGGACGGTGTGCATCACATAGGCCAGCGCGACCGAGGTCATGATGGTGTTCTTGCGCTTGGCGATCTTCTCCAAGACTTCGGACATTGCGATATCGGCCTCTGAAGGTCCTCCCATTTGACGACCGCCAGCCTGCTTGCGTTGTTCGGCGGTCTTGAAATTGCCGCCGCCGAGCGATCTCCAGGGAGCGATGGCCATGCCGTCGGCCTGAGCCATTGGCACGACGTCCGCCTCCATGTCGCGACTACCCGCGTTCCACATACCCTGGTAGATGCTGAACCCCTTCAGACCGTGATCCCGAGCATACTGGTTCGCCTTGGAGACAACCCAGGCTGGAGTATCAGATACGCCGAGGTACAGCACTTTTCCAGCGCGGACCATGATATTTAAAGCCTGCATTAGCTCCTCAATGCTGGTGCTGCTGTCGTACCAGTGCACATATAAGATGTCGACATAGTCGGTTTGCAATTTCTGAAGGGACCTTTCCAGCGAAATGTGTAGCGCCTTGTGACTGTTTCCCGCGTGATTGCCCTTGAGCTTTATTTGGCTGTTGTGCCTTGCGAAGTTGGTCGAAAATTTCGTGGCGAGCACCAGTTCGTCACGGTTCTTTCGCGAAGCCATCCACTCGCCAATCCACGTCTCGGACTCTTCATCTTGGTAATTATTGGCCGTGTCGATAAAGTTCCCCTACAAGTCAACAGCCCGTCAGACACTTCTAGCCTTTCGTGTGTGACAGAGGACATAAGATAGCTTACACCGGACTCGTAGAAATAGTCCAAAATGCTGAACGATGTTTCCTTGTTGCATTCGCCCATAAAGTCCTTCCAAGCGTCTCCGAAATTCATCGCCCCTAGGCAGAGGGGCGACACTCGGACGCCGGCGGTCCGAGACAGGATTCGATGACGCCCAAGAGGGGTTCGAGGCTCAGGACAAAGCTCGAAGATTCGCTGCATCTTGTGCGGTGTTCGTCGTTATCCGGGTCGACTAGGAAGGAAATGCTACTAGGGGATGGGACGTGGTAAAAGGAGGAGTGGATAGACAGCCTGGAACTGCATTGAGGCCATCTTGGTTATTTAAATGTTTAACGTTAATTTAGGCAGCTAGGTAAATATTGATATGATTGCTCGATGGTTACAGTGATCATGATCATCCATTGATATTTCCTGTCCCGGCGAACGACCGATCGATGCGGCTTTAGGACGTTTAGCTACGCGTCATGGTTCTTGCTATAGCGTCATTGGCTACTCAAGCCTTATACTTTGCTAACCGACACCACCAAACTGTACGCCACCCGAGTAATGGCCCGGAGCTAAATCCGAAGCTACAGCCAATGGTCTGCGGAAGGAAGATCCGCCCGCATTTGACCTGCGTTCCTGCCATCGGGCGATATAATCTGCCATATCCTTTGGCATCCTCATTCGTTAGATAGATACAGTCCAATGAGCCTTGGTTGATTGGACATGAAGGTGCTACACCTCTGGTTGTTAATAAAATTCAATTATGGAGCATAATACCTGACGTGAAGAGTACTAGAGATGGGCGTTTGCCATGATTCCAGGCGCACGTGGCGATAGATCATTACAAGTTCGTGATTGCGTTATGTTTCCGATAGATCATTGGGCCAAGAATCGTTGCCCAAGGTCCGTGGATCTGCAAGGGAATATAGCATCTTAGCATCAGGCCCTACTGCTGGGAAGGACATGGCTGGTAATGCGGACTCTGCGCCAGGGTAATTGCTGCAGCGCAAACCATTATACGGAAATTTCGATATTCACATCTGATGATGAGCGAAAAGCTTCTTCCGCGCTGTACGTTCTGCAAGATCACCCCGCCGAACCCATCCTATTTTATCTGTATCAAGTAATGGGAGGATTGTGAGTGTCCGCACTATCAACGCTCAGCTCCTCGCCCGTTTCTTGAACAGCCGATGCACCCTCCTCAATCGTGCCATTCTGTCTTGGGGCAAACATAGCGATCAACTTCATCCGCACGTATCCAGACCTCATGAACAGCCCAGTCTTATTTGGACCCGCTGGGCTTTTGCGTTCCATGCCAGATGTCTATGAAAATGATGCTTACAAATTTGACTCCATTGAGCAACTTTCGTCATTGCGTTCTGCAGTCGGGACTCTGCTGGGATCGAATCTCTCCCGGATCGAAGCAGATTATCTGTCCAAGAGCTCTCCCGATAGATCTTTGAGCGGGACGAAAGACACACCGATTGCCACAGAGGCTTCATCAAAGGTTTCGACCAGTTCCGTGACGAAGTCTCTGCTCTAGCTGGGTCTAAGATCCTTCATCCAAGTCATTCATTCGTTGAGACTTTTGGTTGACTGAGATCGACCGAGCCTTGCCGATGCGAGGCCGATCTTCCGATCAAGAATATGTAAGCTCTTGAAATGCGCATTCAGGAGCTCTTCGAACAGACGCTCAGCAGTCTTGGGGTATACAGGCATAAACCGTCGCGAGCGCAGGCTCAAGGGAAAGACGTTGGAACGCTCAACGAAGGCAGTCGTGTCGGGACCGATACTACGTGGCTGCCAATGGTCAATATCTGGCCCGGAGTCGCGGTCTTGCCGTCTATGATTTCTCTGGTGATGCTGCCGGAGATGACTGTCTCCAAGGAGGATAGCTCCGATGATAAGTGCTGGAGTTCCGACGATGGTATCGCCAAGCTTGTAGGTCTGGTGGGGACGGAGATAACATGGCTGCCAATGGTGATGATCTGACCGGGTGTTGCCGTTACACCATCAATCACCTCTTCGGTCTTGCCATCAGTTACGACGGTGGATACGGTAACTCCAAGGCCTTGCATGATCATCGAAGCCAAGTCGCTGGTGTGAAGGTCTAGATGGACGACATCGGTGATGGCACGGGGAAAGGGCTGGGTGATGGATGCAGCGGGTTCGGGCAATCCGAAGGCAGGCGAAGAGTATATGAGCGCCGCGACGAGGTAAGCTTGGATGGATCCGAGGTGGGAAAGCATGGCGAAGAGCGACGTGACAAGAGATGCTTTGCTCTTGTGATTGAGTATGAATGAGCTTGTGATCGCTGGAGTGAGGTCTCACACTCCGACGAATATTAGTAGTATTTTCGACTTCTATGATTGCAACTTGTGTGTCAATAATTAAGCCTGGGCAAATGCAGTATTGGCAAGATCCAACTATTAGTCGCTGGAATTAGGACAAAGGCCTTCTAAGAGACCGAAGTCGGCGGACAACGAAACTTATTAAAGGCTGTTCCTGAGAGCAAAATCTGAAACCGAATCTCTCATCTATTATTATCGCCATCTACGGCGCGGCTCAAATTCGCGGGCGGCCCCTTTTCTGAGACTTGCCAAATGTCCTACGATGGATTGGGTAATTTATTGAGGCTCTTCGAAACCCAGGACGCGCCCGAACGTTCGGGGAGCGCGCTAGCACAGTTCAGGCAGGGGATGTGAGGGCAGACTCGCCATGTAGCAGGTTTATTACACGGAATAATAAAACAAGCACGAGGCGCAGCGTGTCAGCCGCCGACATATGTTCAGCTAAAATTAGGCAAGCGCTGAATTTGTGAATATTATTGCCGAAATACTAAATGTTCGCGTTTCGAAGATGTTTGCTAATACTTCAAACCTATGTTTACCATGGAGCCTCTAACACAACAAACTAATACAATCAACAATTCTGCGAACTGACATGGGCCTTTCAATTGACCAGCATTTTTTGAAGCCTACTCTTGTTTAACAAACAAAATTTCTGGGCAAAGGATCAAGGGCATGTCAAACATCGGGGTTGTATTTGAATAATCTAAAAACTGCCAGCTACTTCATATCTTCCGAGAAATACTTGATATGACTCGTCTGACATTCAAGTCAACAGAATCTTTTCAGCCCCCAGCTGTTCGAGTCTGGGTTTTGTCACCCTGATGCTTGATTTAATAACCGCTACTTATCATCAAATGCTCCCGATATTACTTTGCCCTTGTGATGATATGTAAAAAGAGTCTTTGCGGAACGCTCTGTGAGATCCCAAGCGTCAACGCGCGAGTTTTGAACTGGTCGGGAAGCTCGAAAGCAAAAGTGAGCGTCCTTGTTGAAATGCGCCGTAATTTAACATGAGTGAAATGTCGCTCGTACGATTCGGATTCGATTTAGGCAGGAAAAGGCCTCCGTTTGCTGCAGATTGAGGCGTATCACCGGTTAAAAGCCTCCAAGATTCGTCGTGCCTCCCGCGCCCGTCCAAAGACTCGAGGGTACTTAGAGTGAGTTCCAAAGGTCGTCTTTGGCTCTGCGGACCAAAAGTCGGCTGGCGTTGCTGGAAGTGATTATTCCTCGCGAGCCTCATCCGAGGGGGTGACGGCGGCGTCTTTGTCGCGGCTCATGAATCCCGCCTCGTTCTGCTCAACGGCAGGCAAGCTAACGCTGGCATTCGGGGTGACGGGGCTGATATGAGCGCTGCATTCAACCAAACGTCCACGAGCTGCAAATCGGCCGTCGATAGGCGACGATGCAGTCTGATGTGCGACCGGTGAGTAGCCGCCGTTTCCCACAAAGTGAATCACTCCGTCGTGGCTCATCATAGTGGGGGTCAAGCTGCTGGAACGGATGTTGTTGAGGTATGCGTTAGGCCCGTGAGTCTGCGATTCGTATTCCGCGCTACGGTACTGGCGAGCCGCAGTCGTTTGCTGTTTTAGGGCCTTCTGCTCAGGCGTGTCGGCGAAGCGAATCTGAATGTAGTGTTCATCGCCGCCTGGCTTGGACACAGGGCTATTGTTGAAGTCTTTGATCACTTGCGTGCACACTTCGCGGCTCTCGAAACTGTCATTGAAATGTTAGGAACGGATGTCCGGCACTTTTCGACGTCAACATAACCCTACCGAGCGAAGCCAACACCACGCCCACTTCCATCAACGTTGCGGAGGATTCTGCTGGAGCAGACTTTCAAAGGACTGAAGATCGCTGCCAGTTCCTTCAGAACCATGTCAGTAGGAACACTTTGTTGGCTCAACCTCTTCAGAGAGCCGTCGCAACATACAGATTCGTTCATGTCCTTGGGCAAGTTGGATACGTAGAGGTTCGTGTTGGTGTCGTCGGACAATTTCTTGAGCTGATTATAGAAAGATTCCTGATTTAATGCACCTCCGTTAGCGATTCTCATCTTCCCTGTGTCGGTCTCCGGAGTCGAACTCACTCGAGCGAAGCTAGCTTCGTAACCGCAGAACAGGAAACCACGGATGCAATTCTCAGCATCACGGAAATTGTGGTATTTGACGAACCCATAACTACAAAGCGAACAAGTCAGAAGTCTTGTTATCCTAAATGTAAGTATTGACGTACCCTTTACATTCCCCAGTGGTGAGATCAATGATCGATTTGGAACTGACGATGTCCCCAAAACGAACAGCGAGAGCGTACAGCATCTCGTCGCTCGTGTTCAGGTGCAATCCGCGGATGTAAACATTCGTCATGCCATTGGGGTTTTCCAGGGCACGGTCGAGAGGTTTCTTCGGAGTGTTGGACGGCACAGCGCTTGGAATTTGCGGCTCTTGCTGACACAAAAGCTGGAGGTGAAGTGGAATCGGAACAGGCGGAGCGTTTTTGCCATAAACAAAGGCTGGATGAGTTGGCGATGGAGTAGACCACGCGGCAAGGCTATTGGGAGAATAATCGAGAACGCCTATTGGTGCCCCGAAATTGGTGTACTGGGTGAAAGGCGTACCAGGGAGATCATTCTCATTCGAAGACGAGCTATCACGGCGAGGCGTCAAGAGAGAAGGAACCTCGGCCGATGAATTGCGGGTACCAGTCCAAGTTGGGCTGTTTGCGAGGAAGTGAGGCAGAACAGGCTGATAAGAGTTGTTCGCAGCGTGCATATGCTGTCCATGGAGGGGTTCGTACATGTTGGCGGGTGCGTTGTGCAAAGCCGGATCAGCAAAAGCGCCACCCATATGGGGGTTCGGCCACATGAGCTGGCCGTTAACAAGGATCGGTGCAGCTGTATCGGAGAAGGCCATGCCGTTGGAGATCGAAGTCTGAGTGGACAATCCGGAGGGCTGGCGGGGAGTGTTGTTGTAGCCGTTGCCGCGGAGACTAAGTCCACTAAGAGCATCGGTCAGAACAGTCGGACTGCGTCCCTCTGCAACGCGGCTGTTGGGTGGACAGGTCTTTGAGGGATACATGGTATTGGGAGGACGGTTATGGTGCTGGGTAGTGGGTCCGGGCGGAGCGTACGAGATGCCACGCCCAACAGCCGGCGAGAACGGTGGAGGTAACCCGGATCGCTTCTTGCCAAGGTCTTCCATAAAGCCTAGGAAAGGGGCTGCGGCGAGTGGTCAGCGAGCATTCCGGGTTCGAAGTCGGAAAATCAAAGGGCTCACTTGTTTCACGATCTTGGTTTTCGAAGAAGGACAACGAAAAGCAGGCAACAGGTCGGTGGGTCCCCTACAAGTTTTCAAGGTGACTGTCAGCGTCTTTCCTACCTCCGACTCGAGCGGGCTCCGAAGACCACACTCACCTGGCTGTTGTGTCGAAGGCTCCGACGGCTGGCGTTTTTGTTGAGGGACAGGTTCTGACTTGGCTGTTAGGAGACTTGGCTTAAGCGAAGACCGATTAAATCGTTTGAAAGGGTGGGAACGAGTACAATCAATGGGGAGTTCCGGAAGCTACTGCAACAAAATGATTGAGAGAAGATGCAGAGAGTTGATGGATCAAAAGTCTGGTGTTATGATTTCGTGGAGAAAGAGGGAAGAGAAGGACAAAATTCAAAGGGAGTGTGAAGGTTGAAGGCACAGTTAAGTTAGAAAAGGTGAGGTAGGTATCTCTAAGAAAGCAAGATCGAGCAGGAGGAAGGACACAAAACGCGCTTTCCTTAAGCACGTGGTACCACCCGTCGCTCTTGGTTCAGGAAATGCCTCAAATTTTTTTAAATTGAGAAAGGAAAGATCATTCAGGAATGATCTAGGGAGAGTGGATCAGCAAACGCTATATATAATGCAGATGTGCAAGAGCCTGTTTGGATAAGTCCAGACTGTGATCAAAGCAGACAGACGAACAAACGCGGGTCCTCCAACGGAGGGTGAGCAGCCTACGTACAGCTGTAGCAAGACTCAGACGGCCTGTAACGTCTGGGAAGGACGGTGAACCAGGGCCTGGGCTGAATGCTGGTTACGGATGCCGTCCGCAATGATAAAATCAGACAATTAGCTTATACAATGAGAATAGCAGGATAATTCAAGTCCCATTCAGTGATGCCTGGACTGCGGCAAACTTCGCGACATCTTCATCCATTTGCCGCCAGTGACAGGATTCAGTCATCTCTTCGCGTCTCCGAATGGCCAGCATGACTGAGAATAATTCTACTGATCAGCCAGGATCGTGTGAACAAAACCGACCAACGCGCAACACGGTGCAGAACGGGACTAGTCTGGGCTTCAGACCGCAGGACTGTGACAACTCCAGAGCAAGCCAAATGGTGAGGCTGCTGCGTCTTGGCTTGCATAGGAATTAGCAGCAATGTCAACAAGATTGCGCTGCAACCACCCGACCGCTCGGGCTTGACTCCGCATGGTGGAATCACGAGGCAACTTGTGAGTCCAAGTGGCGTAGATACCTTAGTGTGGATGATCAAACAAGACGAGAATAAGGAAGATACAAGACTGAATGTACAAAAGCGCCATGATGCTTTTCAATCTTTCGTGTGAACAACGGGTATTCCAGTCTCCTCATGCGGGCTGCGACTCGGTCGCTGGTCGTCCGCGCTGCTGTTTTGATTTCTCGGGACTCGAGGACAGGGGAAGTGACCTGATCATGAAGGGAGCGGTGAAGTTTGAGCTCCTATGCAAGTCGAGGTTGAATTTGTTTGCTGTCAAACGGTCGTTTGAACACTTCAATCGTGTGGTACACAGCCAGCCGCGGATTGATAGGGGCCACAGGGGGGGGCCGATTACGTCATAGCCCTACGCCCCAATGAACTTCCACTTTTACTATGAATTTCACTCATATACTTTAATAGCTTGAGGTACCTGACCTGCCTTAATTATTGCCTAATATGTGTTACCTATCCCGGAAATAGCCTAGAAAGATCCAAAACCTGACAGGTGACAGTTCCACAAAAACAGGGTGATCCACGAGAAATGTGCTCGGCCACCTTCGCATCTGCAAAAGCCACTGGCCTTCTTACTATTACAACTTAGGCTAGGCTTGCGCAGTAGATTTCCAGAAATTATGTCGGTACACACATTGCAATGGGTTTTCTTAATACAAGCATGTCAACGCAAGCTGCACCAGATGACGGGCTGTTGCTTTAGTGCCAGTTTCATGAATAAGCAGACCGTCGTCCTCGCCGCATGGCGGCATCTTTCTTCTGGAAACTAGCACTCGCTTCTCAAGCGTCACCTCAACGTGCGACATACGCTCGTGGCGTTTGCACCGCGCAAGAAGCTCCTCATTGGTAACTAGAAGTGTCTGTCTCCATGCAAGCAAGAAGCGGGATCTTGGATTAGAAGCCGGTTTCGCATCACTCGTTTGCAACTCACTTCCAAACTTTGTTTTATGTTGTCGATGTATTTTCCGTGCGTGTTCTAAAGAGAATATAGATAGCCGAGCCAGGTAGGCAGGTCTCAAATCACAACCCTGAGATGTGCCGTGCTACATAGTAAGAAGTCTAACGTGCAAGAACTTATGACCAGACATCCTCCTGGTACTGATTGGATGATCTCATGGCCTTCACAATCTCTTCCGCCTTGGCTGCGGGCAGATTGCGTTGCGAAGCAATGATCTGTCCGAGAACCTGGTTGACCTCCCGTGCCATATTGGCGGCATCGCCACAGACGTAAAAGTTTGCCTTCTTTTGGAGCAGTGCGTCGATTTCCTCCTCGCGTTCTTTCAGGAGATGCTGTACATACACCTTTTTGGAACCCTCTCGCGAAAAGGCAGTGACCAGCTCGAAACTATCGCCCAAGTCCTTCTTGTATTGCTGTAGGAGTGGATTGATTAGTTCGAGCATTTTATGGCTGATGCATTACTTGCTGAACCTACCTCCCATTCATCCGAGTAGAGGAAGTCCTCGTCTCTTTTGCGACAACCGAAAAACAAGATGGTCTTCCCGACTTCCTCACCTGACTTAGCTTGCTGCGCCCTCTCCTGAACGAACCCCCGGAATGGCGCAACCCCTGTACCGGGACCAACCATGATAACAGGGGTCGCAGGATTGGATGGGAGCTTGAAATTTGAATGTCGAATGTGCACGGGCACGTGGATGCCGTCGTACTTGTTACGGGGCCCATCAAGAGCGTAGTTCAAACCATGTGGGTCCGGCTCCGGCTTTCCATGTTGCTTTTCCTTCAAGGCCAGTAGGTAATTAGTGGTAACACCCTTGACGACATGCGGAGCACCGTCGCGTTCAATGGAATCAACAACAGCGGTGATGGCGACCGAATCTTTTTGAACCAGAGAAGAAGACGAGATGGAGTAATATCGAGGCTGCAGTTTGTGAAGACCTTCAATAAAGAGAGAAAATGGGATCTTGTCCCATGCCTGTCCCTTGCTGGCAATCTCGAGGAATTGGGCGATGTTGAGGTTCTTATGAGACACCTGTTTCTGAAAGTACTCTCGGTCACCGCCAATTTTGGTCAATTCTTCCTTGATGGATTCACTGGGCGAAAAGGGGGCGATTGACGACACGAACTGTCTTGAGACGGGTGCGCAGATTTCCATGTGATAGCGAACGACAGCGTCGTAGGTAGTTGGCGATGGGAACGGGACCTTGGCAGTGGTATCAATGCCCTTGACAGCGATGACCGTGTCACGTTTCTCATACAGACCCATAGTTTTCAAGAAACGTTCCACTTCTTTGCCCGCGTTAGTAGGCCACACAGCGATGTGGTCTCCAGTGTTGTACTTCAAATTGCAACCGCTAATGTCAATTTCACAATGCAGGCAATTTCGGTTCTTGTCGTTGAAGAGTTCTCGCGATGAAGTCATGGGCGCAATGTAAGGATTATTCGCGTTGAATGGCTCCTTTCCTCTACCCTCGAGATGGTTTGAATTGGGCTCACCCAAGTAGACGGTGTTGCTTTGGGCGTCCATATCGGCTTTCTCGCTGACTTCGTAGGCTGGCTCGTAGACTTGTTCACGCTCATCCAAACCCATCTCATTGGCCAGGTCCTGCCACATGGGTTCTTTCCAGGCGAGGAAATCCTCCTCCATAGTGCCAGCACCATCGTCGCCTTCACCAGCCTCAGAGATGCGATGAGCACCCAGTTTGGTCAATGCTTTGTCGGTGTTCCGTACCATTGAATTGTAATGTTCGTACGTGTTGTTGCCAAGACCGAAAGTGACGTATTTGATGTTGGACAGAGGCTGCTCTGAGGCGGAACTGCCTTTGCTGAACGAAGACTCGTCGCTGGTGATGAATTCGAAAAAGTCGACGGCGTTGTCTGTTGGCTCACCTTCACCATACGTTGCCATGACGAAGAATGCAATGTGGTCCTCAGGAAAAGTATCGAGATTATCAAAATCATATTCCTCCAAGTCTGCGGTCATAGTCTTGAGCCCGAAACGCTGAGCGCCTTCTTTGGCAAGCCTTGAAGCGTAATCCTCCGCGGTACCTGTCTGCGAACCATAGAAAACAACGCAGTTCTTCCCAGAGTCGTCCATCTTCTTGACAATGTCTCGCGCACCAGGGCCTTTATTTGCCTGTCCCGGCTGCAGCCCAGTCTCATAAGGATTCTTCGGAACAGCCCAGTACGTGCCCTTGGTAAAGTATGCTATACTACCAATGAGCAACGCAATCAACACCACCAGATCGAGAGTATCGAGCTGAGCCATGTTGAGTCTAGGAAGACGAGCCGATAGAGTTGAGACGAAATGTTCCCTGGGAGGCGGCCCTCGGGGGTTGCGTAAGTTCCAAAGCAGAAGAGTATCCCGTGACAGTAAAACAAATATAGGGTTGTGTTGCGTAGGAAGCGGTTTTAGAAGGAAAAAGCGAAAGAAAGGGTTGAAGGTAAATTACTCACTGGTGTTGTGCGTGAGATCTGCTCTGAGAATAATAAAAGATGGCTTGAGGCCACGCAGGAAATTATGACGATGATATTCTTGCGGTAATCGGTTATTAGCGTGTAAACACGTGCAAAGAAGCTGTCTCCGGCCCTCACCGATCGGAGGTCATTCCGGAATTATGCCAATAATGTCGCTGCCTTACTCTAGATGCTGGGCATGACGCGGGTATATTCCGGGCTCTAAAGCCCGCAGGCGCGACTGTGAGTCTCCCCCACCACGATTCCGGACTTTGCTCCGCTTCGCGTGCACATGCCGCATACCTCAAAATATTGCTTTGAGGACTGCGACGAATCTTGGTCATTGTAGTCCTCGCAATAGCGGAACAGAATGGAATTCCCGGAGCTTTCAATCTTAGATGGCTCAGAGGTTGAGTGCCTTGGGCAGCAGTGTCCGCAACTGTCTATGATATCATGAAGAAGACGTCGGGGATGTGTTACATGTCTACTGTTGGAATCTCGGTACACGCGACACGCGAGAATTGGACAGGAGTCTCGTCGGTCTGGAAACTTGAAAATTACGCTCGAAAGTCTCTAAAACTAACATCTAGCAAACCTCTCAATATGCTACCAACGTGACCTGAAGTAAATCTTGCATATCTATCAAAATCTTACACTGTGGAGCCCATACTGAAGTTCGAAAATCGCCGAACTCGCCGTCACATGAGGTAGTCCAATTATGCTGGAAACCCTAAGCGGGTGTGCCTTGCATGAGATGCTTACGTGGATTGCATACGGTGCGACCCTTCCCGAATTCGACATTCTGTAGACCTTGCACCAACCGCGGCTTTTTGTCTTCGCCGGCTATCCAGCTCATAGATGCTCTGTTAGGTGCCGCAATTGATGTCTGCACGTCTACCTACAAATGCCCGACGGCCCGCCAGGAGAAGCGGATAAACTGATCTTCCGGTCCCTCCCGCCATTCAACGCCTACCTAGGTCATCTCGAAAATAATGATAGCGACGTCGTGATTTGTTCGACCTGCCACTCTGGAGATACATAGCAACAAAGTCAATCGAGTGAGCTCATTGAAATTGAGCACTGTCGTGACTGCTGCATGGCATTCGCTTCACTGGACGTAAGCCGACCGGCTCCGCTCTCAAAGCTTTTTGATTTGCATCTACGCCTCTGCGCTTAGTGTTTGAAAGTTCGTTGCTGTACTTGCAGCTTCTGGCCAGCTTATGGAAGGAGTGGCCTCGCAATTATGTGTGCGTGTATATCATGAAGTTGTGCCGACTAGGTTTTCTGACAGCGCGCTCTCAGCCACCCCGGACCTAGCTTCGTCTCCGGAACTCGCCGCCTTGGACTCTCCGACATATGCTCCGGCATACGATGCGCAAAACTATGCAGACAATACTCAGCTCCTAGGCACGCGAGCCCGTGGATACAGTGGAAGTGGTTCTCGCTGGTCGCCCAACCTGCCCGCCGAAGCAACGCCCCACCTGACAAGATCACAAACACTCGGAGAGACCGATTACCACCAGCGGTATCATCCAGACTCCGCACCTCAACGATCTCCCTCTCTAGCCAGTAACCATGCTCGTAAGGGTTCTGAGACACATGAGCGCCCTATAATTCGCGGCCGAAGTAAAACATCCCTCTACAGACCGAATGGCCCCATATCTACCGCCAATGCCAAACAAGCCAGCAGTCATGGGGAGTCGGTACTGCCGCAAGCGCAGACAGGCGCCCGCGAGAACCCCACATTTTATTTGCAGACTATCAGACAGGTTCCGCAGCCTTTCGCCCCGCGAGATCAGAGTCTACGCCGTGAAGCTGCGCCCTCGAGACTCGAGATTCCGGCAGTTCCAGCTATCAATCACTCGAATAGTAATCTGCTTCACACTCCTGATCGGCAGATCCAGAACTTTGTCACAACACCATCGTCGTCCTCTTCCGTTACAACGGTTCTGCCAATACAACCCTTGACTATCCGTGAATCGGCCATGAACCAGTTGTTCGATAATGTACGTTGTAAATTCTGCTCGATTGGGAAATCTCAAAACTGACCCACCGGCCAGTTCGTACTTCTAGCTGAGACGAAAATCAGACTATTCGCGACTGACAGCCTGAGAAGAGAAGAACATTCTCCAGAGTGTGAACTTGGGCCAGGTCGGGATTCTGCTTTAGACGGTACTCTGGTCGCAATTGGTCATTTCTCCCGACAACAGCCCAAGCTGCTTATCGACAAACTTCTTCGATGGAGGGAGTCGGTATCGCAACGAGCAGCGAGCAACGAGCATATACCCTTGATTCCACTCCCGTCCGCCTACGCGACTAAGGAAGCCACCCTGTCGCATTCACAATCCTCATCCCTACACTCGTCCCAGCATGAGAAACTCACGCCATTTCCACCAATGCCAACGCCAAGCGACGTTGAGATTGATCGCCGTAAATGCGCCGCCACTTACATCCTTTTCCGCGCTCTTTACGACATAATATCTCAGGCAGAAAATGGCAGCCTGTCGCCTGAAAAGGCGAGGATGATCTCGCTTATGCTTTTCGAGCAAGTCATCCTGCGGGATGGGCATCAGACACTCAAGAGGCATCCCATGCGCGAGGCCAATTGGAAGCTTGCCGCACGCCTTTTGGGTCTTCTCAGCGGTGTTATATTCGACGTGGTGGCCAACAAGTATCGAGAACAGTTGCAAGTCCTTCAACGCGAACTGAGCGTCAAGGGCAATAGCAACAAGGAAGCTGAAACTAAAGCTGATGATCTGCTACTGGCAATGAGGCACATTCGACTGCCGCTCGACCAGAATTCTTGGCGTCGCTCAGTGGATTTACTGGTGGTAGTCGCTGAAAATTTCGAAGACATTCACGGCTACAGAAACAAATTAGCCTACGCCAGCATGTTGGAAAAGCCTCTGCTAAGAGTCGCGGCCGCTCCTGGCCACGTATTCAGCGAAATATCTTGGCGAAAAGTCATGCGAAGACTGGATGATCGCCTGGGACAGTTGGTTAATAAACCGAAATATTGGGTTACAGCATATCCAGTGCAAGTTGTTGTTGCTTGTGCCTCACCACTGGATCTCTTCCAGGCTAGATGGCAGCAGTGTCTCTCGGCCTTGGCAGCTCGCCTCCGAGAGCGTAATCATCGTGCCGTCACAATTAAATCGCTTTGCCGATTGCTTTGGGTCTATTTCGACCGGACAAGTGACCAACAAGCACAAGTAAAGACCATCGACGATCTGACCAAAATCCTGTTCTCTCCAGGTCGCAAAATTTCACTGTCGGCCGACATAACGATAGCCGATGCGCTGGTACAGTTGATCCGCATCATGGCCTACGCTCAGCCTGATGTCTGTATGAAGTCCGTTATACTTCCCTTGGTCGGTTCCGATATCCTTCTAGCCGCGAAAGAAAATAAGATCAAGACCGAGGGTCTGGATCCGGATCGGATCGTGCTTGGTATACGGTCATTTCTTGCCATCATTGCCGACGTGGAACAGCGCGAGAGACCGCCATTCCCCTTTGACTTCTTGGAAGAGAGAGAGCATCTGCTGGGATTGTTGTCCACGTCTCACCG
The DNA here is from genome assembly GCA_037013595.1 of Dicorynia guianensis. Lineage (NCBI taxonomy): Eukaryota > Viridiplantae > Streptophyta > Magnoliopsida > Fabales > Fabaceae > Dicorynia > Dicorynia guianensis. The sequence continues at coordinate 434,268 of JASUAB010000054.1, forward strand.
GGCACAAGCCCCAAGATCTTCACTACGCGATGATTTCGTTAAATCCGTCAGGGTTGAGAGGTTGACAGATAACATGAAATCTCATTACAATCTCTTTTGCGAGGTTCTCAGTCGTGTATTACGCGTTTGCCAGGACAGCTTCGGAGTACGACCATCGGATGAGCGCGCACCAACCTCAGCACCTAAAACACTTGAATCCCTGTCCTTTAGTGGAAGGGAGAATTCCGCCGGCCCGACTGACGAACGCGAAGGGTTTCTTGCCTTGCTATATGTTGCAATCGAGGCTCTTCCACGCTGTATAAGCCCACAGCTTCAGCTAAACAGCGTCTTGGACCTTCTGGCGCATTGTACAACGCATTCGATCAGTCGTATAGCAAATGCTGCGACGTCTTCGCAGAAGGCTATCGCGAAACAAGGCCACGCCCAGCTAGTCGTTGAGCGCCTTTCCAAGTTCATTTTTACCTACAGCTCTCGGCATTCAAACAACGACAACCCCCAACCTGGATTGGAGTACTACGAAATAGTGCTCAAACTCTATTTGGACCTCCTGAAGCTTTGGATTGATGATGTTTACTCCAAAGTGCGCACATCGGATATTCCCTTCTCTGATGGCGTCGAGATAAGCGAACCTACCTACCAACCTCCGGCGAGCACCTTCTGGGCGGACGTCGATCAGGTGGAGGCACTTGGCCTGTTTTTTCTCTGCTCGCCTTCATACGTTATTCGGGCATTCGCCGTTGAAATGCTCCAGCTTGTGATTAAATTTGATTCCATTTTTGGAGTTTGCAATACCCGAATTGTCACTATTATCGAGGATCAAGCCAATCGCATATTCGATGTCTCCAACCCTGCCTTTGACATTTACGATAGATCCCGAGTAAATCAAGCGCTCTCGCAAAAGAAGGCTGGCAGCACCATTTTCCAAGTCGCGAAATCCGGAGAGTCCAAGGAAATATCATTTTGGTATAAGTTGTTTCCGCATTTTGTTGCAACTCTCTACACCGGAACGCCCATGGTGATAGCACTTACAAGGACCGACCAAGTCCTCCTGAGACTTTCTCAGCTGCATCCGATCATTGAGCAGATGGATGAGCGCGCTCGAAAATCCAACGGGTCCGGTCAAGATTTCGAATTTGGTCGCGGTCTTCCGCAGACGTCCATGACCGCAATTGGACAGTGGCGACAGTATATGATATTCGCATGCGTGACAATGAAAAATGTTGGCGAAGACCTTCCAGAGAAGACACAAGATGGTCGGCATTCGAGAAAGCAATCAAAACCCCGACAGCTTACCATAGATGACTTTCGGACGGCCGCGGATGTCTTCTCGAAGGTCGTTCCGATGCTGTACTCTGAATTGAGAGAACTCCGGGACGCCGCCGTCATGGCACTAGGCTCCACCAATATCTCAACCTTTCGGCCTCTCCTACAAGCTCTTGACTTCATAGCTCGAGCACGGAATGAAGAAGGGGTTAAGCCCGGAAACCATCGTCGCATACCAAGTAGTCCACGACGACAGGGGATGCCTGAGTCTTTTCGTCCGGAGGTTGTAAAAGTCTACGAGCTCACTGCCAAGTTCCTCCAAGAACCCGCCGCATACGAGGATGCCTGGGTTATGAACCACATTTTCAATTTCACCAACAGTCTCTCCACAGCGCTCCATGCTCTTCCAAGTCATCATGTCGACTATTTGAAGATATCTCAGTGTTTCTGTGGACTTCTTGAAGGTTTCTACCTCGGCGCACTTAAGTCTGGAGATCCTTCGAAATGGATGCCATTTCAGGTTCGGAAAGCTGCGTTTGTGCTCCTGGAAACCTTGTCTGTGATGCCGCCCATACCAGTGGATAGCGACGACAATTATGGAAACCGCAGTACAAATGCAGATCGTGAGAAACTGCTTATGCAGGAGACCCGACGACTCCGTGGCGTGGCTCTGAGCTCGATGGCGACTCTTTGCGTAAGTCTTATGTTTATGCGATCATGTCGATGTAACCACACTGACGCATGCGCAGGCTGGTCCGTTGATGATTCAAGAGGGCAAGAGATCATATCAATTCAACATTGCCCGAATCGTCAAATGGATTGACGAACTCAACCAAAGCGATGTGGATCGACATCGAGTCATAGGACGGCTGGCCTTGGGCAACGTCATCAGGCATAATAAACAGTGGCCTTCATTCTGCACCGTAGCAATCGACAAGCTCTACAACCAAACCAAAGCATCAAGCCTTCAGAGCTATATGACTGTACTGGCAGATTTGTTCAAGACCGATGACACCCCAACAGAGGTGCCTTTCTGGAAAATTTTGAGCGCTTTGTTGTTTACACTTGGCAGCACAGAAAGCAACATACGCACTATGTCTGCTACACTGTTGAGAGGTTTCGAAGAACGTCAAGGAAAGACTTCAAAATTGCAGGATTTCGACATCAGTATAGCCGATAAGACGCGTGTCGTTAATAAGACGGCACAGTTCGGCATGTCTGAACGTCTGGTCGACCAACATAGTCAACTTGCTCATCATGTCATTTCTGAGCTGGCAAAGCAGTTCATCAGACTACAGCCTGACCACCAAAGGAGCATGGTCAACATCTTGATTCCTTGGTTGAGAGCAATTGAGCTCCAGGTGAACAGCGACGGCAATCCAACTCTCATGAGTCACGCGATTTTGATGGATCTGTTCTACATAACCGTCAAGAGTCACACTCATCTGGATTATGAGATCCAGGCGCTTTGGCAATCTCTTGCCGGGGGAGGGTTCCCTGGTAACGTCCGGGTTATCCTTAATTTCGTGATCGATCTTAGCCTTCATTTCAAGAGCGCAAATTTTATGCCATTCGCGAAACAGGTCGTTGTTCACATTGCAAGCACGCGTGGGGGCTCCGCGATTGTCGACGCACTTCTCCAGAACATCACCCCGAAGAAAATGAATCCTGAAGAGCGGCTCATGCCCGTGCCAACGGACACACAAACGCTTCCATTCGTCGCTCAGCCTCTCGATATAGCTGAGCCTGATGACAAGCAGGTAAGCATTGATAGAACCTAGGCAAAGACGCGAGATCTCCTACACTTGATCCTGACACTATCAACTCAGAGTTTCATGTCACCAGGACAGCTTTCACTAATGCTTTTAGTCGATCTGATCGTGCCTGGTGTAGAGATAGCTGCAGACAAAGTACCTTCCCTTCTTCAGGTGGTCCTGGTCTTGTGGGACCATCATATGGAAATAGTTCGCGACGAAGCGCGAGAGATGCTTATACATCTGATTCATGAGCTTGTTATCTCAAGAACGGACAACAAGAATGATTCTGATCTTACTGCAGAGATTGAGTCATTTATTGACATGATTCGTCGAAGCGACCACAGCGTGGTGTGGAAATACGACGACAACAACAAGCGGGATGACGCTTTTGAGCTGCCGACGTCGATGTCCTGGGTCGTCTCAAAAACGAAACGATTCTTTGAGTCAATGTACCCCGCTATTGACTCGCTTTGGGGTCAAACTATGTGGCAATGGGCGACTCAGTGCTCGGTACGACATCTTGCGTGTCGTTCCTTACAGATGTACAGGTGCGCGCTGGAACCGTTCGACAACCTCATTGCGGCAGACCTTTTCAGCAAACTCGCAGCCACCATCTCAGCAGACGAAGCTGACGTGCAAGTGTACTGTATGGACATCATTCGGGTCGTCCGAGCCGTGGTCAACAGAGACACCGAAGAATGCCAAAGCCTTGCGCCGCAAATTTTCTGGATACTGTGCACTTGTCTGGATTCAAGTAACGAATGCGAGTATGCCGAAGGCCTTGCAATCTCGTGCCCAATTCTTCAGAAGCATTCATTAGCACAGAACTCCATTCAGCAAACATTCCTCAAAGCCAAGCCATCTGAGTGGCTTTGGCCCGACCTAGGTGTGACGGGTCTCGTTCTCCGAGGCTGTCGCTCCCAAGAGGTCAACGAAAATGCGCTGGAGATTCTCGATCGATTGATACAGATGCCGTCAAACCCCCTTGTCGGTACAGGGCCTCGCCTATTCTTGACCTTACTGGCCAATCTTCCCAGGTTTCTTAGATCTTTTGAGGCAAAGCAAGGTCGACGATCGTGCCTGGCGCCGGCTCTTCACCTCTCTGAAGCCAGTCGGCGCGAGGGCTATGAAGCTTGGGCAGCAGTTCTGGAGGATTTTGCTGACGGTCAGCTTGTGTCTGGTGACGAGCTGCTGAGCCGAATCCTCCTGGACACGAAAAGGGCCTCTTCTGGAGTTGAGGCGATCTGTCTCAAATTCCTGATGGGCTTGCTATTTCACAAAGCGAGCTGGATGAAAACTCAGGCTCTAGTTATCCTCGGAGCCCTTGTTCCAATCTGGAATCTAGCAGATTTTACTACCTCGACCGTTGGTTCAGAATTGACTGTTGCTCTAATGGAGCTGATGAAAAGCGAACATTCAACAAAGGCGATGCAGGTTTTGGATAGTTTATTTCTGTCCTCAACTTTCGCTACCGACTCCAGGCCTGCGGGACCGCACTCCGTAACAAGCTCCAGTGAAGTTCGCAGTCATCGGGCGACTGAATCCATCTCTAGTCAGTCAATAGTGGAGTCTTCTGGATGGGCACGCACTACTCATCCCCGCCATCAATTGATTCTTAGAGAAAACCTGTCTCGCCTCAGCAATCATTTCGTGGAAGTGGCTCGTTTGGGTGTCGCTTCGCTTCCTTCTCCAGATCTGGAATTCTGGAAGGATCCAACATCTGCGTCTGCTACAAATTATCGAACCCGCAGCGAGACTATGACATCGGATGAGATGATGATGGCGGATACGACGATGGGCGAGCTGATCTCTAAACTGGACTCACTCGATGACTTCTTCGATAGTGACGATGAAGCTTCTCCATCAAGCGGGTCTGGGCAGAAAGCTTCCCAGCCTGACACCTTCAGCCCCTCCGAGGCGTCCGAGGTCGAGCATGCTGGGTTCAACAGCCATATTAGGCCGAATCTCAGCATCAGCTCCTCTCAAACTAGCGCTTCATACAGACATTGGCGGCCATCTACCGACACCACCACATCATCTTCATTCTCGCCCTTGAATCCTGTGACTCCTCCTATGCCAAGCAGACCATCTTTAGGAGCCCGTTCGCTGACTTCTCCACCCGTCAACCACCATGGCCATCCCGAAACAGCATTACCCAGAGTCAAATCCGAACGTGAGCCATTCTCGGACGACGATACTGTTTTCAACGAACGCGGTAGCGGTGACTCAGGTTCAGAAAGATATCTCTACCAGCAAACCATCACGCCTCGTCGTAAGAACAGCCTGGGAGATAGAATCAGGCGCATAGCACAGCGTGGCATATCCAGACAAATCCACGACACTGACTCACCAGAGGTGCCACAGGTCCCTCTGAAATACCAGCAGCCACCTCCCCTACCAACAAATGAGAACTGACAAAGCTAGCCTCATGCATTTGCGAACTCAATCCATCCTTGCAAGAATATCAGACCATTTTTTTTATTTTCCGGCTCTCCAACATCTTGCAAACCTGTAAGAATCTACACGACAAGATTCTTCTTTCTCCGCAAATGACTCCTCTTGGCGGAAATTGGCGGAAATTCAATCTGACAATGACTCAATTTGGCTTGTATTCATAGCCATGGAAACTGAACAAGAAAAAAAACTTCCATACAAGAAATCTAATCAAACATTTCGGGAATGGTCGTCTCACGAAGAGAGTAGGAGCGACAACCACAGATCAAACATCTTAACGAGTAAGGACGGCCTTCTGGGAGCTGGATTCAGGTGGAGTTTACGACAGCAGAAAATGACGGTGCAACGGATATGGCTTCGATTCGTGTACAGTAGCCCGACTTGCTTGCGTCCATACTCATACCATAAGAGCTTATTCTCCTACCCGACAAGTTGCCCCAGTCTTGAGATCAGACCTTTGCATTCTCTCTAACAGTAAGGCTACCCTGAGGACTGACTACTCTCGTTGCTAGGTGCTCTCGGTCTCGAGCACCGCTACACTGTAGTTGGGCAGGCTGAACGAAAACGTTCCGTTGCCGCCGCTCGTCAGCGTCGTCGTTATGGTCGTGACTGGGTTGTTGCCGGCCGTCGCGCTCGAATACGCCCCCGGCGCCGTCAGCACCGTCAGCGTCGCCGTAGCCTTACTCGCCAGCCCTTGGAACGTGACGCTGAACGGCACGGGCTCGGTCGCGTTGTAGATCGCCGCCTTCAGCACGCCCGCGCCGCTCGCGGACGTGCCGGCGACCCAGTAGGCCGGGCCGAAGGCGTCGGTCGGCGCCTTGGTGGTCGGGCGGACGGTCTGGATGCGGGTGCCGGACATGAGGCCCAGCACCTGCAGGCTGGTCGACCTGACGGTCTGGGACGGGTCTGCGGTGAAGGAGACCAGGTCGGGGCTCCACTGGGAGTCTGCGATGTTCTGGAGGATCGGGGCGTAGGCGACGCCGAAGATGACTGCGGCGTTGCGCTCGAGCCCCATGTAGAAGATGGCTTCACCGATGGACCCGACCCAGACAGGGGATCCAAAGCGCTACAGCCACGAAAATGTCAGCAACTGTGGGACACAAGCCGGAGGGCCTACTGACTTACGTCGTACGAATAGATGTTAGGGGATCCATTAGCGGCGAGGGCAGCAAGTTCTCCGACCATGGTCTTGTGAGACGTGGTGTTCTGATCGAAGTAGTTGAATTGGCTGACAAGTTGATCTGGAGTGGCGTATAGGTGATAGTCGGCGTATGAACCCTGGCCAAGACCAACCGTGCTCGAGGACGCAATGACGGTCAGATTGGGATAGGCCTGATTGATAGCCGACTGAAAGGCATCGAATCTGCTCTGGTAGGTACTATATGATGTGGATATGAAGTTAGAGCGCTTGCCTTGGGATACAGTGTTCGTTCGGAATACCTTTGACCATTGCTGAGATTGTCTTCATTGCCAATCTCGACATACTGGAGGTCCCACGGTTCTGGGTAGCCGTCTGCCGCACGCATTGCACCATAGGTGGTACTGGTTGAGCCGATGACATACTCTATCTCGTTCAACGCGCTTTGGATGTAGGGTTGAAGGGCGGAGCCGGTGACAGCTTCTCCGTTCAACCAATGGCCGTCGAATACTGCCAAGACAGGTACTTTGAGAAACAAAACAAAGTCAGCTCATCAATCGCGGAGGGTATCCACAAACAGCGTTACGACTTACTCATGTCGAGATCAACACACCAGTTGAGAAGCTCTGCCAGACCGAATCCGTTTGTGTTGTAATATGACCATGCGCCAAGTCGGCCTTTGCGGTCAATCTGTTTGCCGATGGTGTTGTTCCAGACAAATTGATCCGGGGGATTGTTCCCTTCGAGGTTGTTTCCTCCCGGGAGACGCAGGAAGCTTGGGTGGGCGGCGCCCAGAGCTTCCATCAGATCAGGTCTGTTGCCATTCTGACGATTTTTGTAGGTCGGTGGGAACAAGCTGATAAAGTTGAAGTTGAGGGATCCGGATTTGGTCTTGGATGCATCGAATGAGATGACCAGTGAGTTGTTTACGTTGGAGGCAGCCGAGCTGGGGACAAGGGTGAACTTGTACTCGTTCCAGCCAGTGGCACTGCTGTTACCGCTGACTGTAGTAGAGGCTAGAGTCTCGCCAGAGCTGTCCGATACCAGTGAAGCGGTGAACTGTCCAGTGTACTGGCCCAGGACATAGAACCGCCCTTGATAATTCTGCTGAGACACTGGAATGCCGAAATATCCCGGATTAGAGAAACCGACGGCGGATGAGTTCCCCGAAACGGTCATGGACCATGGCAAGGCGCTTGACAGGGGGGCGGCGGTGTCTGTCAGAGCGATCGAAGAGCCTGGCAATGCAACGAAAGGCTCGACCGAGGCTGAGGAGAAGTCATCGGCTTGAAAGGCTCGATTTTGAATCAGCTCAGCATATATGCCACCATCACCAGACCGATTGATGTCCTGGACTCGCTTTCAGCCGTCGTTCAGTGACATCCGATGAATATGCAAGAGGTTACCTCATATATCAAGCCATACTGGTACGGGCTAGTGGCATTTCCACCAGTATTTGACACTGAGAGCGTCACAGCCGATACAGCTGGCGCCAGCAAGCTGAATACGATAGAGAAAAGCATCAGAAAAGTCGTCAAGCAAGTACAGAACCAGGTACGAGAATCACGAGTGCTATGATATGAAAACAACGATTGGTCTTTTGGCGAGTTATATATGTACGTAGATCACTGTTAGACCAAGACTTCTACCACCGCGCTTATGGCCGGCTGTTATGGGAGAAAGAGTGCATCCCATCTCAGCTTTAGCATCACCATTCGCGTCGGTCGAAAAGCCACCGATGTAGCGGGAAATCCAGAATGTGGGGACCCCGGAAAATCGGGTTATAGAGTTCTGACGATCTACGCGTCCCAGTGCCACTCACAGTTTGTGTTCAATCAAATCACATGGCTCCCCAGCAGGTGGAACGGATCATGCTTTTCGACGCTACCGGCAATAATCGACGGTAGGCTCCGAGATATGCACGCGGCATAGCGAGTCGAAGTCCTTCTATTTCTTGTCGTAGACTTGATGGCACGGCTTGGCCAATAAGCTTTCGCAGGCAGGTAGCAGGGCCGATGCCGGTGGCTTGGATGAGATCGGTGGCAGAGTATGGATAGGGAAACTCCTAGACTGGAAGAGCCGAAGATCTGCATCGTAGTTCACGAAGCTATGCATTTAGCCGTCCGGATAAATCCAGTTCTAGTCAAAATTGTCATAGTCAAGGTAAGGCTTGCTGGACGGTGGCTAAATTCGCTCTGATGATAGCCAAGATGTCTGACGCAACAGCACAGGGGAAGGCGAATGATCTGGTTTGGGAAATGGGGCAACTTGCATTCATTTCTGGATGCATCTGTATATGCAGATCATCATATGTAATTCAACAGAACAGATAACCCTGCGCAAAACAACAGATGCGAGGATTTCCGAGGTTACGGGCAGCCTCGATATCATTAGTCATCATTACATTTATAGGGTATTGAATTTCTGGAAATGGCCTAGCTCTGTATTCATGACTTCAAACAGGCAGTGACGAGTTCGTCCTTATTTGAGAGGCATCGTCGAAGAGACACGCACCTTCGACATGACGTCGTGCGAGGGAACCGAAGTAACTTGAAAACTTCGTCCGTGGTATCATCATAATCATGACTGCTAATGCGCGTGCCTTCGGTGAATCTCAAGTGGCCGCAAGGCTTGCCGAAGTACGATCTCGAGTTCCCCAGCTGCTACGACTTGGGAATGTGGATGACACAACAGAGACCACTCTTGAAGAGCACCTACAAAGGACGCTTCTGGTGGTATGCGGCCGAAAGATTGACCAAACTTGAAGGAACCAAAATAACAAACCTGCTGCCCCTAGTTGGACTACTTCCAAGAAGAACCTCAGCTACTTGACCCGTACCTGAAAGAATTGGTGATACCTGTTCAAAATCAGTACCTTGCCGCTTGCCGGAACTTTCATGATCTGGAAAAGAAGAGGTCGTCATCAATTGCAGTCAATGAGTCGTTCGTACGGCTGCTGGGTTGTCTTTTGTACTCTTTCTGCAAGGTCCGCGGCGACAAAGTTATCACGCGCTTCCTAGACAATTCGCCGTCATACATAGACCTACTCTTACAAAACATACGTTCCAGGCCGCCTTCATCAAGCTCTTGGCAGGGAAGCCATGTCGATACGCTATGGTTGTCGTACTTGGTCTTGACGCCCTTTGACCTTTCCACAATCTCTTCATCCGCGAACAAAACATTACTATCGCAGACGTCTCTACCGTTCCGTCTGCCAGACACGATACCTGTCGTGGCGCATGAGCTGTTTGACGTTGCAATATCCGGCCTTGCGTCTTCAACGAGCAGACAGAAACCCGCAGCTTCGCTTCTTGTGCAACTGGTACTGAGACCAGATATCGAGAACCGGCTTATCGTAGATTCAATGCTGTCATGGCTCCTCAGTTCGATTTCAGCTTCGCATGATCCTCATGCAATATCAGGCGCTTTACGCGTCATTAGCAACATGATAATTTCAGGCTCGCCGCTCGTACTGTCTAAGTTTTTACGGCCGTCGTATCATACTATCACTGCTGTCTTTGATCCGGACGAAGATGTCACCGTGTCCATGAGACTGACTGCTCCGGCAAAGAAAATGGCTATCAAGACGCTGCGCAACATAGCTCTGGTACTACTACAGTACTCTCAAAGGAATGAAGTACTCGACAGGGACCTGACAATGACCATGCTCCAAGAAGACTCCGTCGTCGAAAACTCGTTTGATTACTTCTTAAGAAGCCTGGCAGATCGTGAGACTCCTGTCCGACAGGCAGCGAGCAAAGCTTTGAGTACGGCCGCGCTGAAGCTGGATCCGGACTTGATAACAGACACAGTAACTACCGTTGTTGACGAGCTCGGTGAGGATGTTAGATACACCGCTGATGGGCGAGATTGCTCATCGGTCGATCCTCTGAGATGGCATGGTTTGACTCTCACATTATCGCACCTGCTATTTCAGCGCGCGGCTGGGCCCAGCCCAACTTCTGGACATCCTGTCGGCCCTGTACGCGTCACTCACTTTTGAACAGCGAGGGGCTACCGGTAACTCGATCGGAGGCAACGTCCGCGATGCCGCAAATTTCGGACTCTGGTCTTTGGCCAGGAAATACACGACTGCTGAATTGTTAGGGCTCACCGAGTCGTTAAAAAGCGCTGCCAGCAACGATTCCCCAACTGACGCCATACAGTCGACGGCATTACAACTTTGCGTAGCTGCGTGCTGCGATCCAATTGGTAATGTGAGGCGCGGTTCATCTGCAGCGTTGCAAGAACTTGTTGGGCGACACCCAAACATCATAGCCGAAGGTATTCCACTCATTCAGGTAGTCGACTATCACGCTGTCGGATTGCGCAGCCGTGCTCTGAAAGATGTGTCCGCAGACGTGGTTTCATGTAATCGAATCTATCTTAAGCCTCTTCTTGATGGCTTGCTGGGCTGGAGAGGCATCCATTCACCGGATTCTCCATCGCGTGAGAGTGCTGCTGAAGCCATCGGCCATCTGACCCTTCAACAAAGCAGCGAAGAGGTCGTTACATCTCAGATCGCTACTATGTTACAGAACTTGGCGAACAGTCGACCTCAAGATGTTGAGACACGTCATGGTCATTTGCTTGCACTGTCTGCCATCCTTGTACACCTATCCCGGTCTTCCGAAGTGCGAACGCCTTATATGTTGCAAACCCCTGGAAAGCGATCAAAGATCATTCAACAGATTGACGAAATTTGCGATCTCTTCGCGGCGGGAGCAGCTTTGGATCTCCAAAGTCGACATTTCTCATCACCGTCCTTTGGCCCCGAATTGATTGCCCAAGGAGTCATTCGCTTAATTGACTCGTTGATTCTATTCTCTAAATCCAGTTCAAAGTGGACTGCTTCGATCGATCGACCCTCATTCAATGAAAGAATGGTATCAAGCTTGAGGGTTCTTGATCTTTGTCTGCAATATGCTTCTGAGCAGGCCATTGAGAGTTTCGACGTTACAGCGTATTTAGCTTTGTTTGATGTGAACGTCATCAAAGATTTGCTAGACTCTTGGGCGTCGGTGAGTAACTATCCTCAGAGATGGATTTCTCCAGCCTTGAGACTAACCCATCATCTTCCAGTCGCTCGTCTCAGATTCGAGAACTGCGAAAAGCTCCACACTGATTCTCGCATTTAGCAAGGCCTTGACTTATTGTACCAACGAGCCTGTCTTGGTTGAGTACCGAGAACTTATAGTCGATACGTTGTGCCGGCTCTGTGAACAGTCAAATGCGATAGAGACACGCGCCGCGGCATTGCGTGGTCTCACTACAGTACAACGATGGGCGATGACAAAAGAAGCTATCGGTAGAGACTTCTACGCACGGCTGCTACGGCCTGTTCAATGCACGATTAATGATTACACAGTAACGGAAAGAGGAGATATAGGCTCCCTTATTCGTGTCGAGGCAATAAATTTGCTGAGAAGCCTCAACGTAAAAACGAGAGCTCTCTTAAGGGGCGATGCCACTTTCTCCTCATGTCTATGTAGCGTTTATCGACTCGCACTAGAGAAACTCGACAGAGTCAGAAGTTGCGCGGCGATTTTGTTGCGGGACTGGAAGTTGAAGCCATATGACGACGTAGACACAACAGCTACGGATCTCAGCACAAGCGACTACGGTTACTACTCGGAATTGACCACGGTTCTCTTAAATCCTCCAGCGGATGTCCAACAAATCTTGATTCCGGACGATGAGCCTCATAACACTGATATCTTCGATTCTCTGATTCATGGCATCGGCTCTTCAGCATCTCTCGGTGCTTCTGAGACCATTTTGCAGTCGTCTCGCAGTGCTGTTATCGATGCCTTGTCCTCTGCGCCTGCAGAAAGCACGAATGCGTTCGCCAGCGCCCTCATCAGATGTCTGTCTCGGAGCCTGGCAAACGAAAGGGTGATCACGGCCCTTCTAGAACTGACATCTTTCGTGGTCGAATGCGACGTCTTCTCAACTACAGAGCAGGACCTGGTCTCAGAGGTAGGTGAGCCTGCGCCGGTACAATGGCGGAAGCTGCTGAGCTTGACAATGAAGGCTCATTACCAATCTTCGAATATCTCGAAGATCTTGGCGGCAGTCGCCGTGTATCAGGCCCTAGGACTCCGGCAGATCGCCAGCGTTCAAAGCGATATAGTGAAGAAGTTGGGTCAGATGTGTAACCACAAGTACCCCCGAATCAGGACAGCTGCTGCAGAAGCGCTTTGGAATATCTACCAAGCCACAGATGCTCGAGCGGCTGAAGTACAGCAAATCAAGCGATTCATCTGGACGAAGGACGGAAAACTCGCGGGGAAAGAGCGTGAACGTACGGCGCAAAAACTTGTAGGATTGTTGGGCTGATCCAACGATAAATGAGAGTCGAAAGTACTTTGGCCAAACAGGGCTGGCATGCAAAAGTTCATAATGGCATATTCTTGGGGTACAATAAGATCATCGAACAGGTTTCACCTTGTTGTGCGGATGCGCCTAGAAATCATTCGACTTGGACGCGGTCAGCAGCTGGTCTCGATGCTCTTACAGGATTATCTCAGGTCAACAATCATCACGATCGCCTATAGATGACTCCCGCGCCTCCCTATAGCAAGTGTTAGAATCCGAAAGATTCGCAAATGATGTCCAAGTATCCTAGGCTGGACTTACTTGATGACTTGGGAACACTAAAGCATCTGCGATCACGACGTTCGATCTTCTTCCGGCCATGAATACCACAACCTCTGCGATGTCGTCCGGCGTCAATGGCTCACAGCCCTTGTAGACTGCATCGGCCTTGGATTTGTCACCTCGGAAGCGCACCAAGCTGAATTCGGTCTCGACTTGGCCAGGGTCGATCTCCATGACCCTGATTCGCGTATCTACAAGCTCCTTCCGCAGAGCTTCCGTGAAAGTCCTGACAGCGGCTTTGGTTGCGCAATAGATGCTGCCACCGGGATATCCTTCCCTGCCAGCAATGCTACCAATGTTGATAATGTCGCCCGCACCGCCTTCAGGTCTTGTCTTGTAGATCTTGATCGCCGCTTGCGTCATGTTTATCAGACCGATAACGTTGGTATTGATCATCACGTTGAGGTCATCTGCTTTGATTTCTGGAGCTCGATCTACGCCGACAACCATGCCTCTGGTCCAAGAATCTTCGTTAGAGGACGCCATCAACGGAGCCCGAACATGGTCACATACGCGTTGTTCACCAAGACGTCCACGTCTTTGAACTCGGGAGGTAGCTCGGCAAAGAACTTGGTAACCTCGCTTGCGTTGCTGACATCCAGTCTGACATTATGCACTTTGACACCGCTGCCCGCCTTTTTTTCGATTTCTGCCTTCAGCTCATCCAGTCTTTCCAGCCGCCGCGCAGTCAACACGAGTTTCAAGTCTTGTGGTGCTGTCAGAGCGAATTCCATTGCAGTGCTTCGACCAATGCCAGACGATGCTCCCGTGATGAGGATAGTTTTGCCCGCCAGCCGGGCAGACATCGCTGCGGCGGCCATGGTTCGTATGTTTTGGGGATAAGTGAGTTGCGAACGGATGAGTGAGTGTGCACTGAGAGCTGGTCGTGGAGCGAAGAGCGTGTTGGAGAACTGCGATAGCGATTTTGCGAGGTGGTTTAGTCTCATTGAGTCAACAAGATCGCTCAAATTCTCCCAGTCTCTATATACTCGGACGCATGCAGCTTCGACGGGCTTTCTTACTCACCAAAGATCTGCGTCAATGTTTTACAGCTCCTTTCCCCACTACTATCAAACATTCGACTTGCGGAGCATTGGAGCTGTGATGTCATAAAAGAAATGTCTTATAGGGTGAGCGGTGGCAATACTCCGCTGTAAAATGTCCGACCTGTCAGGTGATCGTCGCTTCTGCCTCGCAACTGAATGTCAAAAAACCGCTTCAAGGCGATTCAGTATCGAGCTTTGCGACCACTGTTTGGCCTTGCCTAACAAAGCCTCATAGACACGTGGATCTCCCTCCAACTTGAGCCATGGGTTCTGTCGTTCTTCCCCACTTGCCGACAGGTTGGCACGTCGATCAAGCAATCATGTGCGAGGAAGATCGCCTCGTGGTCATCAGATTTGGCCGAGATTGGGACCCAGACTGTATGCGCCAAGACGAAGTGTTGTATCGAATTGCGGATCGAGTGAAGAATTTCGCCGTCATTTATCTATGCGATCTCGACCAGGTCCCAGATTTCAAACAAATGTATGAACTTTACGATCCGCTCACACTGATGTTCTTTTTCCGCAACAAGCACATGATGTGCGATTTCGGAACCGGAAACAACAACAAGATGAACTGGGTGCTGGAAGACAAACAAGAGCTCATCGACATCATCGAAACGATCTATCGTGGTGCCAAGAAAGGCCGTGGTCTAGTGGTCAGCCCAAAAGGTGAGTATACTTCAAGATGCCTGACACGACTGTTGATTTGGTATCCTAACATATAATTAGATTACTCGACACGATACAGATACTAAAGTGGCTGTCCATACATAAAATCTCTCCAGCTGCTTCTGGATGTGTCTTTCTTCGGCCCAGCGTTCTCTGCGACCAGGCTGTATCAATTCAAGATTGGCTACGGTCAGAGCAGGTGATGCTCCACAAGGTAGCACGTAGTCAAAGGATCGAGAGATGCCGAAATCAACAACTGCAGTATGAATTGGTTGGTCTCCCTGGACGAATTTCAAATATTCGATAATGTTGCTAATGGTCGTACGGAAGCTCTCTAAAATTCAAGCGGACACGGAGTCGGTTCACCCGATAGATGTCAAGGCTCTGCACCGAAAGCTTTCCTGACTTTCACACTACCATCGGCCATCCCGAGGTATACAATTACGGGCCTCTGGCCTCCTTGACCACCGGCGGCCAAGGTTTCTGGACCATTTGGTCCATAAAACAACCCAACTTCGAGGACGCCGTAGATCTGCTTGATCTTCTGCGCCAAATCTGTCACTCTCCAGACCTTGCCCGTCCCACCTTCGGCTGTCTCGGCAGTCTGTCCGCTTGGATCAGAGCTTCGATCACTTAGTAGCGGGGGAAAAGGTGCTTTAATGAGATAGAAATCCTGATCGGTCTTCACGGGGCCTTCTTTCGGAGGGTTGTTCAGTCTCAAGGTCGGATTGGGGCATCCAAGTTCGCGAAGGGCTTTCGTAGCAGTTTTGATAGCAAGGGGTGCCACTTCGATGGGTATATATGTCCAACTGGTAAGAAGCTGCTTGACATCCTTCCTGAAGTCGGCAACGCAAATAAACTCCTTTGCTCTCGTCGCGACAAGCTTTTCTTGGAACAAGCATGCGCCGCCCCCCTTGACACAGTTCAGATCTTCGTCTACTTCGTCAGCGCCATCAAATGCAACATCCAACAGTTGGTCTTCGGAAAGGGAGTCAAAGCTGATTGCTGTCAGCCCTGCATCGTCCACTAAGCCCTTCGACTGGAACCCTGTCGGCAGAAACAAGATAGGCTTTTCTGGTGGATTCTTGTCCAAAGTTTCTTTGATTGCATCCACGACGTATTTGACAGTCGTTCCAGACCCGATCCCGACGTACGAAAAGCTAGGCTTGAAATGTTCTGCGACCGCTCGGAATGCGGCGCTGCGTTTCGCGAATTCGATCAGCTCTTCCGCCGTGGCACCAGGGGGAGGTCCTTGCGCCGCCATGGTGTTTACTGGCCGGATGCGAGAGTAGCTGTATTCCCCCAGGCTCCTAGGATAGCTCTTGAGAGTGGTTCTTGCTCGGGTTGCGTGGGGTAATCTGGATGGGACAACGTTGCGTTGACACGAGATCTGCCTGCACTCTGACTTGCTCTTGGGCGGAGGCAGACGAGTTTGGGTGGAAAGCTGCAGAGACGGAACGAGTTTCAGCGGGTGACGACTCATAAGGTGAATCGTACTGGGTGTATGTCCAAGGCAAGCTCTATCTCTCTTTACGAATGTTCGCTCTAGCGTAGGTCGGGAATTGCGGCATGCATCGCCGGAATGAGTCTGATTAGAGATATCAAAGCTCCCAGCTCTCGCGTTGCTCGCTTTTCACGTGGTGGAGCCTAATCACATGCAGATGTCCCAGATTCCCATTTCGCCAATCGGGCGAATTCGAGCTCGATCGCTATCATCTCAATACTCAGATTTTTGACTCTGGGTCTCTATGATTGTATGCTGGCTCTTGCGGCCCGGGCTGAGTCCAGCACCCTCGTCGACTGACAGCTTGAGATCGATTTTAAGAAATACCCCGCTGACGTATTTGTACATCGTAGTCGGCTTCGGCGGATTGATGATCCGCAAGCGATCCCAGCTATCCTGACAACGAAACTGAGGTCATCGAGTGTGAAATCTACGAGATGCCATCGTCTGACGCGTCGACTGGCCAAAATGTCTTCAGTAGGCGAGACGCCACCGATCATCCAAGGCCCGACGTCGAAAGAACGGAAATACGATCGTCAGCTTCGACTTTGGGCAGCAAGCGGTCAAAGCGCACTTGAAAATGCGCACGTGCTGCTCATGAACTCCGGCCCTGGGGTGGTTGGCGTTGAGGCATTGAAGAACATCGTCCTTCCTGGTATGGAGGTTTTATGTGGAAGGTTATTGGAACGTGCACGAGACTAAATTTTTGTTCGTTATATAGGCATTGGGCAATTCACGATCCTTGACCCGGGCTTCGTCACAGAGGCAGATCTTGGTGTGAACTTCTTTCTTGAGGAAACGGATATTGGCACATCTCGCGCAGATGCGACTTGCAAGTGGTTGAATGAGTTGAATCCCGACGTCAATGGCTACTCAGCTGCAGAGGTACAATCTTTGAGTATCTTCCACCAAGTGTGCTAGGCCTGACCTGAGTACAGCCGTTCGAAACATTCCTTACGCGCCCCGGCGCACTCGATCCGTATACCCTTATCCTCGCCGTTCTACCAATAAACCCCGAACTTTTGCAAAACCTGTCGGATGCATGCGCAAAGACTGCTGTTCCAGTCTTCTACATCCACAGCATAGGATTCTATGCGCAATTCACTCTCCAGCTTCCCCGCGCCTTCCCCATCGTCGACACGCACCCAGATCCCGCGACTGTTACAGAACTTCGTCTTCTGGAGCCATGGCCAGAATTGGTAGATCTGATGCACGAGCAGACCAACGGCATGCAACAGCAGGACGACGAAACGCATGGGCATATACCCTTCGTTCTGATACTGTTGTTTTACCTTGAAGAGTGGAAGCAGTCTCATGGCGGTCTCGCACCTCAGAACTATCGTGAAAAATCAGAGTTCCGAGCGCTCGTCAGAGAATCCGCCAGAACGCAAAATCCTGAGGGAGGCGAGGAGAACTTCGACGAAGCAGCAAACAATGTCCTCAAGAACCTCAATCCTCACGCGCCATCAAGCGCTGTTCGCGAAGTTCTGGAGGCCCCCGAAACTCACAACTTGACTGCCGAGTCTCCAGATTTCTTCGTCATCGCGAATGCTGTTAAGATCTTCTGCGACTCCCACAAACTCCTTCCATTTTCCGGTTCGCTACCAGACATGAAAGCAAAATCAGCTGATTATATTCGGCTTCAAAATGTTTACAAAGCAAAAGCGAGAGCAGATCTGAGCCAAGTAGTTGCTACTGTGAGAAGTCTTGAGCTCAATCTTCAAGGGAAATCTCGAGCCGCGATCCCGGAGAAGGAGATCGAGCTGTTCTGCAAGTCTTGCAACTATGTCAAGCTCGTCCGGGGTCGCACACCGCACATCCTGCGTCCCGGGGAGATGATAGCCTGGAACGATCGGGCCAAGTGGGCAGCAGGCCAGCTCACTATGGAGGACTCAGCGCTGCCACTCTATATAGCGTTCCACGCTTATGACGACTACGCAGCGTCCCATTCGATGGACGGGCAGCAACTCGGGAACGAGCCACACATCGTGCCTCAGAGCGATTCAGCCGACACGGAAGCAGAAAAGATCACAGGCATATCGTTTGCTCTGATCGATAGTCTAATCAAGCAGGCCGGCACATTCGTCCAAGACCCAGAATACTCTGCTGTCAAAGAGAAGACCGGCCAGATCGTGCAGGAGCTCGTCCGAGCCCGTGGGGGCGAGCTGCACAACATCGCCGCAGTTGCTGGCGGTCTGGTGGCGCAAGAGGTCATCAAAGTCGTGACCAAGCAGTACGTGCCTGTAGACAACGTTTGCGTATTCGACGGCATTACGTCGAGAACATCTGTAATGAGATTATGATCAAGACCCACGACAAAAAAGTCCTCGAACACGTTACATAGCAGTTTATACACGACACAAAATACCGTCGATGATGAGCGATTCGGCCTCGTTGGCAGGCTTCTGCTCTACTGACTTGATTTCTGCCTGCTCTGCTGTGTATCATAGAATCGTGAGAACACGCTCTAATCCTAGCGGCGCGCTTTGAATGCGCGTCGCTGATTCCGGAGAAATCTCCGAGTAGGGAGAGACTCGTCATGCAATTATTTATTTAACAACAATCCTCTGGATTTTTTATTACGATATCACCATAATAACAAAAGTCAGCAGCGCCCACACAGGCTCGCAGCAGCTGCCGACCTCGAAACTGGTCATGCTGATCGCCACCCCGGCCTGTCGGCACCTCTCTCCGACGCTCGTGCTCGAATGCGTCTGAGCCGGTCCCTCGCCCTGCTGCTTCTTTCGCTCGCAGGTCTCTGCCTCCTCGTCGCCCGATGGCGCCCGGCCGCGCGCCCGAGCGATGAGGCCCACCGCGCGTACTGCGTCGACCGCTTCGGCGAGCGATACCTCGCCAACTTCAACAAGACGACCATAGCCTACTGCAGCGACGACTCGGTCTCCGGCGTCGTGTGCGCCCACAGCAACACGTTCGAAGGCCGCGTCGACTCGTTCTGCAAGGCCGACCGGGTCACGTTCAACTCGCAGACTTCCAAGTTCCGGCTGTACTGCGACGAGCGCGCTGACCTGTGGGACGAGTACCGGGGCCTGGACGCGGGGCTCCCGTCCCTACACTCTCTGCACACCTACTGGTACGACACGGGGCCTGGGTTCATTTTCGACCATCATGTCAGCTTCCAAAGATCAGACCTGGGGTCCAAGGAGATCCTGTTGCCTGAGAATAACGCCCAAGCCGACAACCTGCTTCTTGTAGTGAAGCGGGAGACATCGGAGCATATGTGGCATGGCTTGATGGAATTCTTCGCCTCTCTGTGGACTCTCGAAGCTATGAGGCGCACCACAGATCCAAAGACGAGCCAGCCACTGTTCTCCGACGAGCATGATCTGCAACGTCTTCGAGTGTTGTTGATCGACGAACTTGAAGATGGCCGGCTGTGGGAAGTCTGGCGACGCTTCTCACCTCTACCGATCACCCGGATGCTGGAGGCGGACCTGGCCTCCATCAGTCCGGCCACAATCATTACCCCACTGGCAGGCGGGGCGAATCCCATCTATCAAGGCGACTGGGACATCCTGAACTGCGAAAATTCGGACTTGGTCGAGCATGGCATTCGCACCGTGCTAAGCATGTTCAATCTTCAAGAGCTCCGTGAACAGCCTCGCTCATCAGAATCATTTCGCTTGACGTTTGTTACTCGTGAAGGTACGCGAAAGTTTGCGGATGAGGAAATGCTTCTGGCAGTCGTGAGGGACACTTTCCCACACGTCACAGTCAAAGAGGTTTCGTTCGAAGAGCTGTCTTTTGAGGAACAGCTCGGCGTCGCCGTCCAAACAGATATCATGGTCGGCGTTCATGGTGCGGGCTTGACGCACCACATGTTCATGCCGGCTCTGTCTGCGCTTGTGGAGATCCAGCCGACTGAGCTGAACCACAAGGGGTTTCGGAACATGGCCATGCACCTGAACCAGCACTACGTGATTGTCCATAGCGAGAGCGGCCGGCTGCGCGAGGACTGGCATGGCGATGACGTTGTCATTGACGCTGACACGTTGATCCAAGCGATCAGCGAAGCGCTCGAGTACTCCGGCCCCGCGAATTCACCGATCGTCATTGTAGATGATTTTCCGGCCTCGTAGAATTTAGTTCCTGCACATTTGCCGCTTCCAAGGCTGTCGCTGCTCGGTACTCTGCATTGCCGGCTCGGGTTTTCATCTAGTAGACTACTTGTACATTATTTTAGCGTTGCATCTGTAGTGTTAATTCACGCCAAATTACAAGGGATGTTCTGGGATTCGGCTGGCAACTATAGCGCTGGACGTTGATGTGGAGCTGCTTGTGCAGACTGTCGCCCATCTGCTGCTCGTGTTCTGGGAATAGCGCCCGGCACTAGGATGCTTGAAGCGCGCACGAGCCGGGAGCTTATATCGCCCGTCGGGTTCTCGGAGGCTTGAGGTTGCGCGCGACTGACTGACAGAAATGGGAGTGCAGGTAGGGATAAGAGCAATATAAGAAAGAGACCGTGGATTGCAAAAGAGAGCCGGGATTCTGGCCCCAGCATTTTTACTGCTAATAAGCTGCCGACGACACCCAAAAAGGCCCGCATGTCGACCACCCACAGCCCCTCGGCAACGGTCTCCCTGAGGTCGCTGCTGCCCCAGACCTACGAGACCGAGCGCCTGGTCCTCGAGCTGTTCGACCCGGCCGCCCACCCGGTCCACTACGACGTCCTCCTGGCCTGCCTCAACTCCGACGCCACCAAGCGCCGCATGGGCGACTGGCAGGTCCGCACCCCCGCCGACCTGGACGCCCTCAACCGCAGGACCCGCCTCGCGCCCGCCGCCCTGGCCGCGCTGGCCCGCCGCGCCGGCGCCGCGCGCGTCGACGTCGACCTGGACGTCTACTACCTGCCGCGCCTCAAGCAGCCCGAGTGGGACGCGCACCCGGCGCGCGGCGCGGCGGGCGCGGCGCGCTTCGGCGCCCCGCCGCTGATCGGCGGCGTCTCGCTGTGCCAGCGCGGCCGCGACATGGTGCCGGACCTGGGCTGGAACCTGCACGAGCCCTACCACGGGCGCGGGTACGGGCCGGAGGCGGCGGCGGCGATGCTGGCGATCGCGCGGACGGCGCTGGCGCTGGAGCAGGTGTGCGCGGTGCCGGCGGCGGGCAACGCGGCCAGCCGGCGGGTCGCGGCCAAGATCGGGCTGGTGTTCGGGGGCGTGAAGCGGGCGGCGACGATGGGGGGCGCGGAGGCGGCGGTGTACATGCTGCCGGGGATGGAGTTTGAGCGGGACATGGCCTGGCGGACGCTGGCGCCGATGGGGGAGTGAGGGGGGCGGGCGGAGGCTGCAGACGTAGACGGCCCGGAGTGCCAGGACCGTTTGGCAGCGAACGAAGCAGGCCTCTCTCCCGCAGAAGGTGCCAAGCGAGCAATCACATCGTATCTTTCCACAAGGAAAAAAAATAAAAAATAGAAAAGAGACCAAGAGAAAGATATCCCTGGATCCTGTATCACGGTCTCTAAATGCCCAAACATCGATAATTGACAAAAGCTCTGCTTCCTCGCTCCTCTCCGCTACTCTAGACTCATCGTAAATTATTGCCTTCGGATCCCATTCGCAAGACCAGTTCAACCCACATAACAGTCTCTTCTTCTACATCTTTATCTTCTTAAATAAAAAGCCAAAAAAAAAAAAAAGATCCTTCCCCACTTACCCTCACTCTTGGCGTGGTCTTTTTAGACACTATTCCAGAGCCGCAATTTGAATTGTCAATCCGCGTATTACTTTGGAAGGATAATGATGGTGAAATTTTGAGGGGCCCGAACCGCAGGTCAGGGAATTGTACCTACTGGCCCTCCGAGCGAACCGGCATTCTGCCCGGCTGTGACGGTCACTCGACAGCCACAACCGGACACAACAGGGAAATAGTCCGAGCAAAAAAGATATAAACATAATCTCAATTGTGCCGTAGGGCTGGCGACGTGGTTGCCTTAGGTGACTGGCCCGATAGTTTTGCCTGACAAGTGTCTGCCCAGCTGCACGCCGCTACTGAACTGACACCACTACACTTATTCAGTATTAGTAGATCAGGATTACGCTTTCGGCCAAAGCCCATGTTGTAACGTGAGGCATCACACAAACCTTTGAGCGATTCATCGTTTGTTATTGGTCTCGCAAGCCATTAGCCAGGCTGGTCCTCCGCGGTCGACCAATCCCACAATTACCTAGAAGGCCGGCACAAGCAATTCGAGCCTTTGGTAATTCTTCGCCATGATGACTGCAGGTTGCTGTTTATGCATGTGTTCATGCTAAACAAGGGATTTCCTGCAACAATGGCACGATAATACCAACTTGGACTCGTTTCGGATATCGACGTTGCGTTCAATCCAGCGATGGAATCGAATTGATTATTGCTTCTCATCGTGGCAATTCCAGTAATCACAATCTGATGGCTCTTCGGACCCACAACAGATTCTTGTCCGATTCAGGGCGACAGTATTGCAACTCCACCGTGCCATCCTCGATCCGCGTAGCCAAATCACACCAGACAGCTTCGTGCGGCACAAAGTCCAGGCGATGCACAACAGCGGATTCGATCGAGACCAGATTCTCAGCGACTTCATAGATTTTGGGTCGCACACTGGCCATGTTCAAGCTATCTGGCGAAAAGCTTGATGTCAAGATCCCGCACCGCTGGCCAAACCCATGAAGCTTGCCAGAGTTGAGATTGGTCGATGGTGTCTGATTGTTGCAGAACGATTCAAGAGTAAGTGCCAATTTCCAGAAGTGAGCGTCCAGGTTCTCGTAGCGCGCTCTCGTGCTCATCATGCTTTGGACATCATTGCAGTTGTTATGTCTCGTCATGACCAAGAGGAAAGCCGACTCGTAAAGTAACCTCAGAGTGCGTGCCTGCTTCATGGCTTCGCAGTCAGTCACGATACTTTTGTCAGATGTCAGAGCCAGAAAGCCAGCTTCCCAGGCTTTAAGAGACTCGTATTGAGACTCATAATCGATATGCCCTATATTCGATTCCAAAATTGCTGAAAGGGTACGGAATTTCGCTCGAAGTGCAGTGGTGGCCTGACCCAAGTCATGATATTGATCAGATTGGTCCAAGATCGAACAACTGGCTTCGAAAGGTGGAGTGTCAAATCCTGACTCGTACCCCGAAAGCAGGCCGTCAACTTGGCAAGCGAAGGCCTGTAGGGTGGACTCGTTCAGTGAAGTGGTCACGCTTCTGGCATTCGAAATCGCAGGCTGTTCTTGTGCGCTGAAGACAATATTGAGCCCGTGGAACATATGAGCTGCTGCTGCGGCTGGACTGTCATTGAAAAGCTCAAAAATTGCGAGCAATGCACTGATTACGATTGTAAGATCGACCGAATATTTCTTGGAAAGAATTGACCTAAAGAGACCAAGGGCTTTGTGATAGGCAGCCGACGCAGCTTGAGTTTGGACTTGCCGGTCCGAGGCCTCCATATCAACACTGCAGGCTCTGTGGATGGCACCGATGGCGACGGCAGCTTGAGTAGCGGCAGGGCTCTCGTAGCATCTCTTGATGAGTCCACCATTCCAAAACGCATCATCAAAATAGCCGGCAAGAATGGGCATAGTCCGCCTGAAGAAAAAGCCCAGATGCACGTCATCGAATTCGATCAGGAAGCCTGCCGGGATGATCAACTGCGGTATGATAGACACTGCTGTTGGCTTCGCATGAAGCAAGGACCAGTGAATGTTTCCAGGAACGGCGAATGAAGGATCGTTCTGTCCCTCCGGCGGTTCCGCAGACAGGCTGTCATCGTTGTCTCTGATGCAAATTCGACCATGGGTCGCGCAATTCCCACAAACTGGACGGACTTCGTCGCATTTCTTCCGGCGATTCCTTGAGAGGATAATCAGAGCGACGTTTCACTCATGCTTTTCCAGAACAACGGACGACCCACTTGCAACTCAAACAGCCATTCTTGGACTTTTTATGGTGCTTCCTCTTGCGAATACGCTTGGATTCAGCCTCCTCCGCCATTGCGACATTGACGAAGAAGTCTTCGCGTTAAGACACAGGAAATGGCATGCGTTCTGAATCTGACATTTTGAAACTACGGTCGATCTCATGCGTAGGTCAATTATCTAATCAATCAGTGCCGCAACGTATTACTGGGCCAGTCGGCAAATTTACTGCCATAGTCGGAAGCTTGTGATGATATCACTCTATCTACCTAGCAGAAAATGCCCGTCTTAGATTTCTTCTCCGCAGGTAAAGACTCTGCTGATGTAGATGTGACAACTATTGACTATCTTCATGTTGCGATCTTAGTCTATGCACATCCTATCAGAAGACAAGTTCTATTAAAAAACGCCACCCTTGAGTGTATCTTCAAATGTCAAGCCATGACCGAGGTCAATCTGTTTGCATTATCGCTGCCTTCTTGAAACCGAGAACCCTCGGTCGGAAGAGCATCTCCGAATCTTCAATTCTTTCACCATAGCTTCACGAGATCGCCGCATCGCAAGTTCTGGAAACCCGATCGGTTCTCGAATGGTGGACAGGGACATTTCTCGGCGCCATCATGCCAATGCGAGCGAAATGAGACGCGTTTATGAAAACTGCATGCACGCGTCACAGCTGATGAAAATGGCGTAATTTGGAGGCTTGACGACGAAATCGGCAGAGAATGCTCCAGTGATTCAACGCCACATTTCACCAATTTGCCAACTCCCACGCCTCAACGTTATCCGTGATTGTCAATCGGTGTTGGTCGATCTGCCAGTGAGCGTAGAGATGTCGTGTAGCGCCAGCAGCTTTGCGATGAGCAGGACCACGTCCGCCCTTGACAGCCTCATCTCTCGACCGCCAGAGGCAGGTCGCAAGGTTCCTGTGGTTGGCGTCAGGTTCTCCAAACCAGTATCTGAAAACTGGATTAGTGCCTGCATCCCGCACGACTTTCGCGGCGGGTATCGTCACTCACTTCAAGAAGCCCCCGCTGGCCACTGCCTCAGCATGGGCGGCTTTGTCCAACGCTCCAAGGTGACTTGTATCAGTGTCGGGCTTGACCTGAGACCGGAAGGCGACGACGTAAAATGAGGTGCCCCGGAACTTTCGACCGGAGGCATCAGAGAGGCGCTTGAGTTCTTTGAATACCTCAGACCAGTTGAAGGACTCTTGGTAAGGGGCCGTTGCGTAATCGTCCCTCGTCGCTCTCATGATCGTTAAAGCTTCGGCGAGCAGTGCATTCTCATGGTCCAGTGTCGTGAGGTCTAGTAGATGGTCGCGTTCTGTATATGGTGACTGAATGATATACCGAGGCACTTCGGGTGTAAATTCGAAGAACTCTCGAGTCGGTGTTGGCGAGGGGAGGATATCAACGGCCGACATCTTACTGTATGTTAAATGCAGAGGGACGAATAAACCACTCAAAATGCAGAAAAGGTATTGGAATCCAAGGTTCTGACCAGCAGAAGAAAGAAAAGAATGGAACGGAATTGGGGAACGCTGCGCCTCTTTAATTGGATAATATTGAGTGAATAAAACAACTTAATGTCTACAGCGGATGGCACCGTTACTTATATTTAATGCGAGAAGAGAATAATTCATGGAAACTGCTCTTCGCAACTAACGAGAAGCATCGAACATAGTACTCTCTAGCTCGAAATCCCAAGACCATAAGACGCAATCAAATTGAACGTCCGAATGGCATCATCGACGTCGCGGACCTCAGCGCCGCTTTCAGGCACGGCCCACGCCTATCCGTGGCCTGAGGTCTAATTACGATTCGGTGAACGTCGACGGACCCAAGATCGAGGTATATGTTGCAATTTGCGGTCATGCTGGCGAAATATAGGATTCGGGCAATGGCAAGGAATAAGCGGATGGCAACACGCAACCGATAACCCAATGCGCTCCAGGCTCGGCCCTGTGGCTGGGTTGGATCGGCTTGGCTTTGGTCGCTTGAGTGCGCGAATCCGCGGCTGCCCTTGCATGACTTCCGTGGCTCGTTTCGCAGCGCGCTCGACCAACTGTTGATCGACGACGGCCGCGTGTCGGTCAAACCGCGAGGTCTGGCTGCATGTGAGATCATTGGCCGGTCTGCTGCTCAAGACAGATGCAGGCTCGATGCCTGTGCAAGGGACAGCCACGTCAGACCTCTGCGTCGGCGCTTGGGCCGAGGAGCCTGCATCCTACTGTCGCTGAACATACGTGTTGATCGACGAGCTGCTGTATAGTGTTTGCCGGTGCATGAAACTGTAGAAACAGCTTCACCGCCATTCCCAAAGGATTATGGTGACAGACTTGTCACCTGGAATCTTGGGCTCCGGAAACGACCCAACAAATCATGTGAAGAGGTGTCTCCATGTGTCCTGCTGGCAATGGATGCCAAATTTAATTTTCCGAACAGGTGATGTCTTCAGTGCGGCCGTGCTAACTACGTTCCTATCGATAACCCTGAAATGTCAGGGATACAGTGCGCGCACTTACTGATTAACGCGAAACACCGTCAAGCCACCACTTCCTGTCACAGCCTATCACACGGAACTTCACGATGGCGCATCAGATATTCTTGATTGCGATGTCATGCATCAAACAGCAATGCAAGTATGGCTAATCCATCCGCTCAAGTCTATGGAACCCGACGACGCCTCACGCCAGGCATGACCGCGATCGTAAAAAAGGATGACGACAGTTCCTGACAGGATCGGTGGACTGGATGCTCGTTCCTCACAGGGAAAAATCTGTGTACGACTTGAGTAGCTGGATTGTTGCGACTCATCTGTACTTGCGTACATGCAAGGTGGTTGGTGACATCACTTGCCAGCGCGAACCTTCAGCGCGGAAAGTTCGCAGTTGGCGGAGCGGAGAAGATGAAGTGACTGCATTGTCTCTCTGGCAAGACCGATCGAGTACTAATAATACCATTGAAGACCTACGATAGCAGACGCCTTTGGCATTATACGAGGCGACAGCTTATGTTCAGGATACTACTAATGGCAGACCGAGCACGACATACTGGTCGGCCGTCTAGTCAACCTCAATCTCGGAAGAGAGCTGTGACAGCCGTCCCGCTTTCGATGGCGCCATTCGATATTCCTCGCTTGCTGCCGCTCTTGTGACACGTGCTTAACCGCGTATGGTCTAAGCCGTTAGGCCAACCCCCCCCAATGGGCTTCTTGTCTCATCTGACCAGGAATACTACACTGTGTATCTGCCGTTGTGTGCCCTACCTGTCCTGTTGGGTCCAGCTCGCGACCTGCATCAGTGATGGGTAGTCCGCCGAGCGCGTCGACGGCTCTTCTGCTACTATCATAGGCGTGACGAGAATTCGCGACAACACGACCGACATCTCGTCGTCTTCGTCAATGCTGCCTTTCTTTCTGGTCCAGTAGCTTTTCTCCGGAAAATCCAAACATCGCAGCCTCGCGCACTGCGTCTCGGAAGGATTATAGACATATTGCACGATGGATTCCTCAGCAGAGAAAGTCGCGGTTGATAGCAAAGCTGGCGACACATCAGCCTCTCCTGAACGTCAGGATTCTGTTAGCTTTGGATCCATCAAGGACGCCGTGATTCCAGATGGCGCACTGGATCCTGTCTACGAGGCCAAGGCGCAGATCATCAACCAGGCTGTAAGTGAAGATAGCCGACCTTTAAGTGCGGCTGCAAATGCTGATGTTCGATAGATTTCAGAGATTGGCATGGGTTGGTACCAATGGCAGCTTTTTGCAGTGGTTGGATTTGGTTGGGCAAGCGACAACCTTTGGCCGACCGTGACCTCACTTATCCTCCCCGCAGTCGCCAAAGAATTCAACGTTTCGCGCCCGCCGTTCCTGTCTCTGGCTCAGAATATTGGCTTGCTTGCGGGCGCGGCTTTCTGGGGGTTTGGGTGCGATATATTTGGTCGCAAATGGGGTTTCAATTTGACTCTTGGCGTCACCGCGGTATGGGGCATGATTGCAGCTGGGTCGCCCACTTTCGCTGCTGCTGGCGTCTTTGCAGCTTTCTGGTCTTTTGGCGTTGGCGGCAATCTCCCTGTTGATTCGGCCGTCTTCCTGGAATTTCTGCCCAGTACCCATCAATACCTGTTGACTGTCTTGTCGATCGACTGGGCTTTCGCGGCTGTTATTGCAAACCTGGTCGCATGGCCATTATTAGGAGACCTGACCTGCGACGTCACCTCAACCGCCCCATGCACAAAGGGGGACGATATTGGCTGGAGGTATTTCCTCATAGCCATGGGAGGACTCACTCTCATCATGTTTATCGTCCGCTTCGTCTTTTTCACGATCTATGAATCACCTAAATATCTGATGAGCAAAGGTCGCGATGAGGATGCTGTGCGCGTTATCCATGAGGTCGCCCGGCGGAATGGCAAGCAGGTAGCCCTGAGCGTGGAAGATCTCAAGGCTGTCGAGCCGGAGAACTATGTTGCCGACACAGGAGCAGCCACAGCGATCAAGCGCCGACTACAACAGCTGGATGCTAGCAAAATCAAGGTGCTATTCTCTACCCAACAACTGGCTCTCAGCACCTCCCTCATCATGATCGTCTGGGCCTTCATCGGCCTCGCTTACCCCCTCTACAACGCCTTCTTGCCCTATATCCAACAGGAGCGAGGTGCTCAATTTGGCGACTCCAGTACCTATCTCACTTATCGCAACAACCTAATCATCGCTGTACTCGGAGTTCCAGGCGCTATTCTCGGTGGTGTACTGGTCGAACTCCCGCACGTAGGTCGCAAAGGCGCTCTGTCCGTTTTCACCGCCTTGACTGGCGTTTTCCTGTATTGCTCAACAATCGCCACGACGAGCAACCAGCTACTGGGCTGGAACTGTGCGTTCAGCTTTTGTAGCAACATCATGTACGCGGTCTTGTACGGATATACTCCCGAGATCTTCCCGACACCACAGCGAGGCACTGGCAACGCATTGACTGCGATCTCGAACCGCATTTTCGGAATTATGGCTGTGAGTAGCATTCGTGACCCTTCGTCGAGGGACCCGTGATCGTTCAAGACTAACCGACTTTGCACCAGCCTATCATCGCCATGTTTGCCAACCTGCAGACTTCCGCCCCAGTCTACGTCAGTGGAGCTTTATTTATTGTGGCTGGCGTGCTTGTCTTGTTATTGCCTTTCGAATCCCGAGGCAAAATGGCTTTGTGATGTATTTTATGGAAAGAGTGGAACGGTGAATGAAAAAGAATCCAAACGCCAGAGTCACCGAACTCAGCAGTGCCACCCCAATCGAAATATTGAAAGACCATTCTCTTTGCAGCTTGTGACTTAACATCAACAAGCCGATGCGTCGGCATTCCTGAAGTCATGCATGCAAGCGCTTATGCATGCTCAACAAAAGTATCTAGTTCCCTTGGAGCTGCTATGCCAATGCATAGGTGCACGGCTCAAACAGCCAGGATGCAGCCATGCACAACCATCAGCGATGGCAAGGCTGCCATTATGCAGCTCTTGCGTTGTCGGGCAGTGCTGCTTTTCTGCTGCACGATCATATGCACGTCGCTGGCCATCGCACGTCCATGAAATCCAGCTATTGCTTGCCGGCTTCTTCTCATATAAGGCAACAAGCATCCGCGGGGAGACTGAATGGATTTTTCTCTTGGAACTTGTAGTGATGCTGCTGATCAGTATCTCCCATTTGCTATCCGCTGCTGGCCCCTTCGCCGTGTGAGAACTCAGCCTCGAGTGTGTCCAGGCTTGGGCACGGAAGGCGAACCTGCAAAGCATCCAGCCAATTCACGGTCCATGTAAGTTTCACGCATGTCTCCTGAATCGACGAATTGCGCGTAACGCAGAGCTGCTCCTTCTTACGTGCCTGCTGTCAGCTTGAGACTGTGATGTGACACAGTGCATCCTCTCCTACTTTTGTAAACCGGCCAATAACGGGACTCGGGACAGCACATTCGAAACAGAGCTTTCGTTTCCATCACAGCCAAAGCCGAAGCCACCCGAGCGAAAAATGCCGCCAAAGAAGCCGAGAGCGTGGGAGTTTTACCCGGACTTGCACGACCAGGTCGCCGACCTCCTCGACGAGCACGGCCTCGACTTCCACTTCTGCTTCACCCAGCGCCCCTCGGACGTCCTCAAATCCTGGGACTCCACCATCGTCGGCCGCTTCGCCTGCCCCAACCCCGCCTGCCCCTCCCTCGGCTGGCCCAGCAAGTCCATCGCCCTCTCGATCCGCCTGTTCGCCCGCTGCCGCTACAACGCCCAGGTCTTCGGCCAGCGCTGCCGCCGCTGCGGCGCCCGCGGCGTCGCGCACATCGACCCGCACGCGTACGCCGAGCGCGTCGCCTACTGGCTCAAGGCGTGGAGCGGCGTGCGGGCGCCGGCGGCGCCGCGGGCGCACGAGCGGACGCGGGGGCCGCACGAGGCGCGGCTGTGCGAGGGGTGCCGGGCGGGGCGGTGCGCGTGGGCGGGGCGGGCGGGGCGAGGTGAGAGGGAGAGATGATTGAGTGCAGAGGCACGAGTGGTGGAGTCAAAAAGAGGGCAGTAAAGCAAGGACTGGCGGTCGTCTGCGACTGGACGGACCAGCTAGGAAACCCAGGAACACATGCTCAGACAAAATGCATTTCTACATATTGGCATAGTCCCATTGCTCCTTAATCTTCATTTGCAATGTTATGCAGCCTCTGTTCAAGCCATGTCAGGCTTTCTGTCGCTCCATCAGCGCCTCAACCGCCTCAGAAATCTCGTAATGGCGTAGCACGCTGCCAAAACGTGCACATGAGTCGGTATTACGACGCCGGTCATGCCTGCGCTGGTAAGGCCGGCGAACCAGCCGGCAGCTGGCGTGAACGCTCCATAAAGCGCGCTCTGCCAGCCGGCAGCCAGCGAGGCTGTATGAGAGCTTGTCAGAGTGATTGCCGCTTCTTGGATTTCGTTCGAAAGAGCGCTCGCTTACTTGCGGCGATCCCTGTAGATGTGAACCCGACAATGGAGAGCAACAGAGATGCGAGAGGCGCACCCCCAAGGCTCAGGACTAGGGGGATAAGTGCGGCTGTAGATGTAGGTGAGCAAGCCAGGTGGTGATGGCCTTGCAAACACTTGTACTTACTGGACATCATCAACGAATTTTTCGAGGAATCGCAGGCTTTAGAAAATCAGAATACTTCGTTGTAACTATGGCGAGATGTATATGATCACTACCACAGCAAAAAGCAGTAGAGACGATAGGACCGAAATCAGACGTGAACTGTGCAGCGAATCAATTGGAGAAAGAGGGCGAGTTGTGAAAGATAAGTGGTGGATAAAGTCAGCGGAGTCTCGAGACCGAGGAGCACCCACAACCCCGAGCCTTTGCGAGAAAAGCAATCCATGGATGGACATTAGCTACCCAGAAGAGCCTGATGGGATATCCTTCCGTACTGACGGAACACAGTTGCTACGTGCAAGCAGTCAGCCTCCTGCAGCTTACAGCTGCAGACATGGGTGGAAGGCGTGGAACTACACGATAAAAAGCAAGTATGAGGCACGACATCGATGAATCGAATCGCAAGTCGGGCCGTGTATGAGGATGTATTGGCTGATAACACCGATGGCTGCACGACGCGACGTGCAGGAAGGAGCAGCTGTGCGGAGGTGCCCCGAGGCGACGCATCTACTTACCATGGCTCTGGTACGGCTAGCCCCGTCGCCTGCATGGCGGGGAAGGTGAGGTCGGCGTAGTCAAGCGGTTGAGGCCATCCTGCGTGCCTGACAACTGAAAGGCTCGCAGAGCAAATACAAGCAACATGCTGTGTCTGGACGGGCCACAGCAGAGCAACGCCGGACTTTCGCTTAGGTTAGGGAATCAAAGTCGACTCCTAACAGCATTGACTTGGCGCCCCCACATGAGCCATTTGCCGTGGTGCTTATCTGCAACGCCTGACAGCAGCGCAGCTGCGTCTGTAGCTGCGGGCGCCGCGTGCATCTTGAACGACCAAACTCGACTGACGGCCAGTCAATTTGGCCCCCTTCACCGTTTGACTTTGGCTGATTGGTGCAATTACTTTATTACTAAGCAGCTCCGCTCCGATGGAAGCTACAGACAAGGTGTTGAAAGATACATTCATATACGGATTGCCTGAAAAAGCAAAAGCAATTGCCTTTTTGCTTAGTTTAACACAAGGCGATCAATGCCTTCCGTTTTTGATCAGCGATGCCCCCCCTATTATACCCGTCTTATGCCTTTCCTGGTTTGAGCCTTTTCTGGCATCTGTACGACTTCCACGGATCAAGCTACCATGGACGAGCTCAACCGATTATGGCGCAAGGCCACGCCGCAGCAGGTCGCGACCGTCGCTGCAGTAGGGCTGAGTTCGGCCTACTTGATGTCTAAACTGCTCCGAGGATGGGTTAATCGTCTGTATCCCAGGTAGGCATTGGCTTCTCACACGACGAGAGCGGCATCGGACTGACCAAAGCATGATCGCCTGACTCTGCTCAGCTACATTCCGGGCGAACCAAACACCCTTCTGCTCGCCTCGCCGAGGCCGCGACTCCCAGGAGCGGTCAGCTCGTCCGAGTCGCCGAATCTCACGTCCGAGGATTTTGAAAGTGCGGTTGAGTACGATTATATTATCGTCGGAACCGGCACCGCGGGATCAGTGATCGCCAGCCGTCTGTCTCAGCATCCTTCCGTGTCTGTGCTTGCTATCGAAAGCGGCCACTCGGATCTCAGACAGCTCGGAGCGCGTATTCCTCTTGCCTACGGCAGCCAGTTCCGTACTTCGGTCGACTGGCAGTACTCTACCACCGAACAGAAGCATTGCGCTTCTCGCGTGCTCGATTGGCCCAGGGGCAAGATGCTCGGTGGCTGCAGTGCAATCAACTCCATGATCTACAACCGCGGCGGCCCCGAGGATTGGGATGAGATCGCGAGCCTTGACAATGATGGATGGGCGTACAAGGACATGGTCAAGTACATGAAGCGCTCCGAACGGTTCTATCTGCCAGAAGAACACCGGAACAACATATCCGCATCTCAACTCAGCCAACATGGCCGCTCTGGTCCGTGGAACACCCGCTTTTCTTATCTCGCGGACATTTCCCGTATTTGCATTCGCGCTTTCGAAGCCATTGGCATCCCTCTCAGAACCGATTTCAACACTGACGACGGCATGCTTGGGGGTGGTGCTTTTCAGGTGTTCATAGACCCTCAAGGCCAGCGCTCTTCCGCCGCCGTCGCCTACCTTACCCCAGATGTAGCTTCGAGGCCGAATCTCAAGATCGCCACCGGCCAGACTGTCACACGCATAATCTTCGAGCAGCCAACCCAAGGCACTCGCGAACCGCGCGCTGTCGGTGTCGAGATGGCTGCCAGTAGCGCTTCGGTCGTTCGCTACCTCGCCAAAGCCCGCAAAGAGGTCATCGTGTGCGCTGGCGCGGTCAACACCCCCCAGCTGCTCAAGTTGTCCGGAGTGGGCCCAGCTGGCGAGTTGTCTCGGCACGGCATCCCCGTCGTGAAGGATTTGCCAGCGGTCGGCACCAACTTATCCGACCACCTCTGCGCTATTCTCGTTGCCAAGTCCAAAGTCAAGACCTCGCATTACCTCACTGATCCCATCAAGTCGCTCCCCGCTATGTTGGAATGGTTTCGCAGCGGCACCGGCCCCATGACCAGTAACTTGGCCGATATGGGTGCTTTTCTCAGGATGGCTGACCGCGAGGACGCTCCGCCATGTCTCCGTGCCGAGGATAAGACCAGTGGGCCAGGCGCCCCCGATCTTGAAATCGTCGGGGGCGCCGCTGCGTATATCCGACACGGTCGCGTCACGACTCCCAGCAACCTCGACTGTCTCTCATGTGGTCCGGTTCTGCTGCGGCCGAGCTCCAGAGGGACGGTGACACTGGCCTCGGCAGACCCTTTCACCCATCCTCTGATCGACGCAAACTACCTGGCCGATCCCCACGACCTCGAAGCCATGGTCTACGGCATCAAGCTGGTCCGCAAGTACCTCAAAAGCGGTCCGCTCGCTGAAGTCTTCGACGGCTGGCTGTACCCGGACCCGCGCCACAAGGACGACCAGACCAAGATCGCGAGGGGCCTGGACGAGCTCAGCGACGCTGAGATCGGGGAGCTGGCACGCAACCACTGCGAGACCCTCTACCATCCCATGGGCACCGCCCCAATGGGGCCTGACCCCGCCCGCTCCGCCGTCGACGCCGCGCTGCGCGTGCACGGCGTCGCCGGCCTGCGCGTCGCCGACGCCTCCATCTTCCCCGCGCCCCTGGCCTGCCACATCTGCGCCCCGTGCGTACTCGTCGGGGAGAAGGCGGCGGAGATGATCGCGCAGGCGCACGCGTGACGGCGGGCGAGGCCGGCGCTTGTTGCCAGCGCGCGACGCAGCTTCCTTCCGTGGCCTTAAGTATTCACACTCACGTGCTTGCCCGCTCGGGCGCAGCGCCCGCTGGACGAGCTATGTCACAGAATAGCCAGAACGGGCCAGACGCGCGTCAGAAATTCGATAGAATGCCTTGAGTAGAAAGTTGTGTAGTGTGGCGGAGTCTACTCCGGTAAAACACTTTTATCCTACCTACAGTGACGTGACAGAAGTCCGTAGAC
Source organism: Dicorynia guianensis (assembly GCA_037013595.1). NCBI lineage: Eukaryota > Viridiplantae > Streptophyta > Magnoliopsida > Fabales > Fabaceae > Dicorynia > Dicorynia guianensis. The sequence continues at coordinate 469,268 of JASUAB010000054.1, forward strand.
ACTACCCTAACAGATTCCGCGGGAAAGTGTATACAGACTTTTGTCCTAGTACTGTATATTAGTCTTATCTTCCTCTTCTTCTCTTTTCTAGTTAGTTAATAAATAAGTTGATAATCCTACTAATACTACTATTTATAATACTATTCTAGGTCTAAAACTAGGTAAGCTATCTTATAATAAGGCTTTAAATTAGCTCCCTAGGCTAGAGAGGGCGGTTTTTTATAGGGGACGGTATAAACGAGTTTTGTAAGGGCTCCGCTGGAAGGAGGTTAACCCTTGTTAGGGTTAAGGCCGGACCCCTGACGGACCGTATACGGTACGTTACCGGACGGACCCCTATTAGTCTATATACGGTTATGGCTCCCCATCGACTAAGTTATACACGTGAGTTATATTAAGTTAGGTCTTAATAAGTTAAGAAACTATTAAAAAATAGTACTTAATTTATTTCTAGTACTTAATATATAAAACTATATATTTAAGTAGAGTATATATTAAGTACTAATATATATATATAATTCTTAAGTTAATAAAGTTAAGTTAGGTTATATTTAAATACCTATATATAACTACTTATATACTAGAGTTACTATTTATTTAGATTTTTACTTAGTATTATTAGTAGCTATATTACTCCGGATAATAAGAGATTCTTAAAATTAGGATATATAGTATTAAAGAACTTATACTAAAAATAATTATACTTAGGGGTCGGCATATGTTAGGTTATATAATTAGATATTTAATAAGTTTTAACCTAATTAGGTAATTTATAGTAAATACTTAATACCTAAAATAATAATATTATCTAGTCTAATTATACCTATTAATATATATATATAGATATAATTATAATATAATATATTAGATAATACTATGGTAGTTATTCTAACGACAGTGGTTAGTACTATACTATTATTATAAAGAAGAAGTATCTTCTATCTTAGTCTTCTAAATAGTAAGTTTTATTACTTATTTTTTATTTATTTTTCTATCCTCTTTTATCCTCTTAATATTTCCTATAGTAGTATAAAGTATTTCCTTATAAGAGAATAGCTCTTATTTAATTATTTAAGTAATTCCCTTTTTTACCTATTATATCTTAATAAGTATCTATTACTAGTTTCTACCTATTATATTTTAATAAGTATCTATTACTAGTTTTTATCTATTATATCTTAATAAGTATCTATTACTAGTTTCTACTATTATATTCCTCCTTATCTTTAATATTATATTCTTATAATAAATAGCTATAATTAGGGTTAGCGGTTTAATTTAATATAGTATAAAAACTTTTATTTATATTATAGTATTTATAATCTTATCTCTATAGCGCTTATTATAGCTTATAATATTATATTATTTTATTATATTTCTTAATTAGCGTCTAAAAAATACTAATATAATATTCTTAATTTTTTAAGTTTTACTTATATATTCTATATTTCTTAGTAGTCTATATAATAAGACTATTTATATTATTATCTTTTTTAAATTTTTTTACTTAACTACTTCTTATCTAATAAAAAATAATTTTTTTTTATATAGCTCTTTTTCTATAGTATAAATAATATTAAATATTATAGTATATCTTAACTTTATTACTTATTTCTATTTTTTAATATACCGCTAGAACTCCGTCTCTTTAAATACTAAATATTATTTTATCTCTATATATATAAATAAATTTATTTATTAAGTACGGCTAATAAGCGCGTTAAAGATTAAGAATATTAAATAAAAAGAAATAATTATAAAAAAAGAATATAAAATTATACTATATATATTTATCTTTTTTAATAAAGATATTATAGGCGCGTCTATATCTTAATAAAATATAAATAGTATAGACTACTTTTCTACTTCTATATATTTAAAGACTTTATAATTATTATAAATCTTTATAAACTATAGAAGTATAATAGCGTATATAATAATTATTAAATCTATAAATCTATAAGAAAGAAGGAAGTAAATAATATAAATATCTTTAGTTTAATATAGAGTTTTCTTCTAGTTTATTTTAAAAAATACTATATTATTATTATTAAAATACTTCTTAGTAATCTAAGATATCTAGTTATATAAGACCTTTAGATTATTAAATTATAATATTATTTATTAGTACTAGGCTTATACGTTCTTCCTACTATATATCTTTTTTAGAATAATTATATAGTTACTCTTATTCTTATTTAGTAATAAAACTAATCTTTAAATTATATTAATATTATATTCTTCTTTAACTACTTATTTAATATTTAAATTAATATAGTAAAATTTTATAATATTACCAGCTTATATAAACTTTATATAGTATAGATATAAGATTAAATACGTTATATAATCTAGCTAAAGACTAATATTGTGGTAGTTATTCTAACGACAGTGGTTAGTACTATACTATTATTATAAAGAAGAAGCATCTTCCGTCTTAGCCTTCTAAGTAGTAAGTCTTATTACTTATCTCTTACTTATTTTTTTATCTCCTCTTCTTCTTATCCTCCTAAGTATTTTTTATAGTAGTATAGAGTATTTCCTTATAAGAGAATAGCTTCTATTTAATTATCTAAGTAATTCCCTTTTCTACCTATTACGTCTTTACGAGTGTCCATCACCAGTTTCCACCATCACAATATAGATATAATAATATATAAGATCTTAGTAAATAAATTATTAGTTAAATAAAAAGTAATTATTTTAAAGTTATCTTTAATTATTTAAGTTATTTTTACTACGTAAGTAATATTTATATATTAATATTTGAAGAATTATTAAGTTTTTAAACTTTTTAGAAGTTCTATATTTTAGTCTATTAAAAATTTTAAAATTAAGAATTTACTTAAAAATACTAAAATAAATTATTTTATTTTTATGAAATGATATGAGGTAATTTATTATATTAGTAAGTAAAACGATTATTAAGATACTTATTATATTAGGAGGTACGTTCATATTTTATTATTTATAAAATAATTTATTACTTAAATAAAATATAATATAATATTAGGTAATAAGGACTTAAATTAAACTACTTTTCTCTCCTTATCTCTATAGATGAGATCACTACTTATAATATATAAATTAATAATCTAGGAGAACCTAACTATAGTTTATTATATTATAATTTAATTATTATAATTTTATTCATTATATTTAATATAATATAATATATTATAAAATTATACTCCCCCTTAAGTATATTAATACTTAACTTATAATATAGCGAAATATCTTAGTCCGAAATAAAATATACCTAAATATATTAATAAATTTATTAACTTATCTTAATTATTAATCTTATTCTATAATCTTTTATACCTAATTTATCTTTATAACTAAAGTACGCGTTTTACGTTTAATATTTTAAACCTCTTTATAATATACTTATATAGGTCGGTAAGTTAGGAGTCCTTTAATTATATTACTATAGTTTTATCTTAGTATAATATTCTTTATTATTTAGGATACGAGGTTATAAATATAAAAATAGATTAGTATTAATAATTATAACTTCTTAAGTAAGGATATTTAAGTTCGCTTAGTAGATAGTTTATCTTTTTTATTAAGTAATCTTTTAAGATTTAATATAATAATTATATATTCTAGTATTATTTTTATTATTATTTCCGGAGCTTATAGTTTAACTTAAATAGTTTTTTTAATATTTAGATAAGGATAATACGGGATTACTAATTTTATTATAAGTTTATTTAATATAATCTTCTTAGATAGCTTAAAGCTCTTAAATATTTTATTACTCTTTTAAATTTATTATTAATAATACTCTTTTTTAGCCTTTTAGATTATATCTTTAATAGTATACTATTAAAGTTATATAAGTATCTCTTTCTTAAGGGAATCTCTTAATATTATAATACGTATCTCTAAGTTTAGAATATAGCTTTTATATATTTATTATAATCTAATACTCCTTAATATTATTAGCTTCTATATCTCGTTAGGAGGGGCGTACTAGTTTATAATTAAAAGTAATATTTTAACTATTTCTAATAGTTCTAAATTTTTATCTATTAGTAAATCTTTAACTAAATAAGCTTATTAAAGTAGCGAGTTAGATAAATATTTTAATAAAATAGATAGTATATTAGTCTTTCTAAATATTATATTAAATATAGGTAGAAGCTTTCTAGCCGTAGATTTTAACTATAATATCTTAAACTATTATAACTTAAGAATATTTAAGGATAATACTAGTTATTAATATATTTTAATATCTTTATTATCTAAAATAGCGTCTAATATTCTATAGGTCTCCGTATCTTTATCTTTAATTAAAATATTATTATTATTAATATCTTTAGATATTCCTTATATAGTCTCCTTTTTTATTAATTTTAAATTATCTTTTTCTTCTTAAATAGTATCTAATATTCTTATAAAGAGGTTATTATATTATATAATATCTTTTTTTATAATAGTATAAGGTCTACGTTTTACTTTATTAGTATTATTTAAGAGGATTTTAGATATAAATTTTTCCTTTTTAAGAGGATTACTTTTTAATATAATTAATTTTCTTTACTAGGTATTAAATTAGTTTAACTAATATAATATTTTTATAATATAAGCTAACTTCTATTTTACTAAATCTTTTTAATCTAATACTCTTATTTTAACCTTAGTATATATTATTTAAAAAAAAGATCTTATTCTAGCTATAGTATTTTCGTTATATAAGAAACTCTTTTAAGGTATAATAAGATTTTAGTTTAAAGATATTATACTAGGTATATAAGATAGGGGAGGAGAGGAGTAAGATCTTAATAAAGTAGAACTATTAACTAATAATTACTATTTAGATAAATAAAACTTAACTATAAACTAATTTTAAAATAAAAGGAATTTAAAGGGAATAATAATAAAAAGAAAAAAGTATAAGTAGAGTTATACTTTAAGTTAATATATAAAACGTAAATACTTAAATTAATATATTTTATATAACTATAGTAACGCGAATCAAAACTTCTAGAATTAATAAAAAAAATAATTAATTTAACTTTTAGATAGGTATAGATTAGGCTATAACGTTAATTAGATTACTTAAGCTAGTAATAAACTTATTAATATACTTCTAGAAGGATAATACTAGTAGCCCCTTTATAAAGATATTAGTAATATTATCTAGACTAGTAATATAATAGAGTTTAAAGAGTCCTTCTTTAAGAGATTACTTAATAAAGTAATATCTAATATTAATATATTTAGAGAGCTTCATAATCTTATAATTTATAGTAAGATTAATTACTAATTTATTATTAATAAATACGTTATTTATATAATTTAGGGAGAACTCGCTAAGTACCTTATAAAGCTACTTTATTTTAGTAATAGTAATAGCTAACGCTATATATTTAGCTTTATAAGATAATAACGTAACGACTTTCTATAGCCTTAAAAACTAAATAATTAGTAATTTATTAATAAATATAATAATTCTAGTTATTAATCTTCGGTTAATAGGATTTAACGCGTAGGATATATTATAATAGATTTCTATTTTACCTTTCTATAGTATACGAGGGAATCTAATACTATATAATATTATCCTCTTTAGGTAGCGTAGCGATAATTTAGCCCTATTAAGGTAATCTTATCTTAGGTTAGATACGAATTAAGAAAGTATACTAAAAGTAAATAAGATATTAGGACGGGTAATAACTATTAGGTATATTTTTAATCTAATAATCTTCTAATATTCCGTTTAATTACATCGTCGATTATCGTTAAGGTTTAGATACTAGTTTAGTTTAATAGGTAAGGTAAGTAGGTTATAATCCGTTATTTTAAATCTCTTAAGGATCCTATTAGTATATAATCTTTATATTAAGACTAAATACTCTTTATAATATCTAATTTTAAATTCTAGAATATATTTTACTTATCCGAGATCTTTATATAAGAATCTTAACTTAATAAGGTTTTTTACTTATTCTATATATTATAGTTTCCTGAAGAAGAGTAGATTATCTATATATAGATAGATAATAACTTAATAAGTATTTAGAAATACGTAGGGGTTAAATATTATTATTTTAAAATTATTTAAGGTAAGGTATAATACGATTTTATTATATTATTAATATCCTAATTATTTTAATCTATAAATATACTTTCTCAGTCTTAGGACTTTACTATTTTTATTAAACTTAGGAGGTATCTTTATATAAATCTCTTCGTTTAAATCTCTATAAAGGAAGGTAGTATCGACGTCTATTTATTTAATTTTTAAATTAAATAAGGCTAAGATAGTAAGTAGTAATTAGAGTAATTTATATCTAACTATAGGTAAATATATCTTATTATAATCTTTATTTAGGCGTTATAAATATCCTTAAGTAATAAGATAAGCTTTAAAGCGAGCGACTTAACTATCTAGCGTATATTTTATAGTAAATACTTATTAATATCTAATAGTTTATTAATTTTTATTATTAACTATATCCTATATATAATTCTTCTTAAGTAAATCTAGTTCTAGTAATATTACGCTTAACTATTTCTTATTATTTACTAATTTTATAGCTTTACTATAGTTATCAGGGATCTAAGTTAAATAGACAAAATCTATCTTATAATTATTAACGTAATTTAATAATTTAGACTTTTAACTAATCTTTTCACGTTATTATAATTTAGTAAATCCTAGTAGTTTAGATTAAGGTTATCTTATAGAAATAAGGGATTATATTTTAAATATTAAGTTATTTAATAGTATAATTACTTTAACTATTTAATTAGTAAATTTATTATTTATTATTTTAATTATCTTAATATCTTAATGTTACGGTTCCGTTTTAAGTTAAGAAGGTATTATATTATTTTAATTATTAGAGATCTATATTACTTCCCTATTTTTAGTTAGTAGGGTAAAAATAATAGATCTAACTTTATAAATAGAGCGTAACTTTAGAATAAAGATATAAAAAATTTTATTTAATTTATAATATCTAATAAAGGTAGCTTTATATACTAATTTAGATAGTTTTAAATTAGTTTACTTTTCTTCTTTACTAATATAAATCTAATATTTTTAACTAAATAGATAGAGGTAATAAACGGTTAGTTTCGTTCTAAATAATAGTTTAAATAGTATAGACTTTAATATAGAATAATTTAGTCAGTTCTTAAGATAGTATACGGTAGAGTACGACTCTACCTATAAGAATTATAGTTACGTATATAATTTAAATATACCTCTTACTATTTAAGTTAGTATCTAATTGATTCTTTTAGTAATACCGTTTAATTTATAAATATATAGAGGAGAGGGTTCCTAGTTAATTCCTTCTAATTAGAAATAATTTTAAATATAGTTATTAACGTATTTCTTTCTATTATCCGTATAAAAACGTTTAATCTTTACGTTAAATTACGTCTTTATCTTTTAAGTAAAATTAACTATTAACTAAAATACGTTAGATTTTTATTATAAGAATATAATCTAAGTATATCTTATAAAGTTATTAATAAAAGTTATATAGTATTACTTTCTCCCTAATAAATTAATAGTGAATTTACTAGATAGATTAGAATAAATAAGGTTAAATAGTTTTACTAACTTAATTCTAATACGTTCTAGTAATCGATAGGTAGACTTTATTAATTTATAAACTTTATAAAAGAAGTTCTTTAGTTTAATTAGTATTTTATTTCCGTCGGAGTAATCCTGTTATTAGAATAATTTAAAATAACTAATTAAGTTATAAAAGTTATAAAATAAAGTACTAAATATAAAAGATTTATTTAATAATTATTTTATTTAAATAATAATTCCTTTTAATATATTTAGTACCTAAAGTGTAATTCTTAAGCCTATTAATAATTTATAAGTAAGAAATAGATTCTTATCTTTTACTTCGAGGTAATAGCTATACTTTTAATATAATATCTAGCTGAATAACCGAGTATTAATTATTTTAGATATAAATAATACTTACTAGATAGTTACTTTATTATTTAAGCTATTTAGGAACCTAAGTTAGATTTTAATAGTTCTAATACTATAAGACTTATAAATCTTTCCTTCTACTACTCGAATACTCCTAATATAAGGTATTATTTTTACGAAATCGTCCTTATATAATGATATATAGATTAAATAGCCTATATTAAAAATCCATAAAGGGGAATAAGTAATTACGTTAATAAAATAATTATTATTAAATATACTAGTTACTATAAAAGTAACTATATTATAATTTAATAATTTTTTATAATCTTCTTAGGCTTTAAACGCGTTACTTTTCTTTTATTTATCTTTATTTAGTTAAAAATATATCTTATACGTATAATTTTAGAAATTAAAATCTCTTTTCTTATAGTATAAATATTTATTATTTCTAAGTTTATTATTTATTAACTCCTTAGTTAATTTATCCTTCTAATCTTTTTACTTCTTATTCTTTTTCTTCTTAGTAAGATTAATCTTTATCTAATATACTAATCCGGATTCGTTATTATTTAAAAGTTATATTAAATTAAGTATTTTACTCTAAATAGTAGAGAATATAATAATATCCTTTAAAATAATATTATTAATTATATTCATTATTAAAAGAGGAAGAGAAGTAAGAAAGAAATACCCCTTAATATTATCTACTTTAAATATATTTTAAAGATTCTATATAACTAATTTAGTTAATAAGTAATATCTAATTACTATTTTATACTAGATAGATTTAAATTTATTAAGGTATTCTTTTAAGGACTTATCTTCTTCTATTTACGTATTTACTACTTAAGTAAGTAAATAAATAGTACTTAGTCCTATATTATAGTTAAACCTCTTTAAGATCTTCTTCTAGGCGGTTAATAGATAGTTATACTTTAAGAGAAATAATAATAGATTATTATTAATTAATACTATAAGGAAGGTTATTACTTTATTACTTAAGTAAGGGAAGTTTATTAAATTTATAAGTATATTTAGATCTAAGATAATAAGAGTATATAGTAATACTTTAATAATAAATTTTTAAACCTTTTATTATATAGTAAAGTCGTCTCCTTAACTATTTAATTTTAGTAGTAATTTAATTTTAAATAGTAGTCGTCGTAATATAATAGAAGGGTCTAAAGGAAATGATTAGTAGTTAGGATCTATTATAAAATAGTAAAGTAGGTAAGTAAAGTAATCTACTTATCTTAGTAACTTTTTAGTATATATAATTAGGACTTTATTTATTATACTTAGTATACGCCGGGCTTATAACCTATAAAATAATATAAGGTAATTTATTATATTAGTAGGTAAAATGATTATTAAGATACTTATTATATTAGGAGGTACGTTTATATTTTATTATTTATAAGATAATTTATTACTTAAATAAAATATAATATAATATTAGGTAATAAGAACTTAAATTAAACTACTTTTTTCTTTTTATCTCTATAGATAAGATCGCTACTTATAATATATAAGTTAATAATCTAGGGGGACTAAACTATAGTTTATTATATTATAATTTAATTATTATAATTTCGTTCGTTACGTTTAATATAATATAATATATCGTGAAATTATAATTAGTATCTAAACCTTGATGATAATTAACGATATAATTAAATAGAATATTAAAAGATTATTAGATTAGAAATATACCTAATAGTTACTACCCGTTTTAATATCTTATTTACTCTTAATATACTTTCTTAATTTATATCTAACCTAAGATAAGATTACCTTAATAGAGCTAAGTTATCACTATACTACCTAAAGGGGATAATATTATATAGTATTAGATTCCCTTATATACCGTAGAAAGATAAAATAGAAATCTATTATAATATATCTTACGCGTTAAATCCTATTAACTAAAGATTAATAACTAAAATTATTATATTTATTAATAAATTACTAATTATTTAGTTCTTAAGGCTATAGAAAGTTATTACGTTATTATCTTATAAAGTTAAATATATAGTATTAGCTATTACTATTACTAAAATAAAGTAGCTTTATAAGGTACTTAGTAAGTTCTCCCTAAATTATATAAATAACGTATTTATTAATAATAAATTAGTAATTAATCTTACTATAAATTATAAGATTATAAAGCTCTCTAAATATATTAATATTAGATATTACTTTATTAAGTAATCTCTTAAAAAAGGACTTTTTAAACTTTATTATATTACTAGTCTAGATAATATTACTAATATCTTTATAAAGGGGCTACTAGTATTATCCTTCTAGAAGTATATTAATAAGTTTATTACTAGCTTAAGTAATCTAATTAACGTTATAGCCTAATCTATACCTATCTAAAAGTTAAATTAATTATTTTTTTTATTAATTCTAGAAGTTTTGATTCGCGTTACTATAGTTATATAAAATATATTAATTTAAATATTTATATTTTATATATTAATTTAAAGTATAACTCTATTTATACTTCTTTCTTTTTATTATTATTCCCTTTAAATTTCTTTTATTTTAAAATTAGTTTATAGTTAAGTTTTATTTATCTAAACGGTAATTATTAGTTAGTAGTTCTACTTTATTAAGATCTTACTCTTCTCCTCCCCTATCTTATATACCTAGTATAATACCTTTAAACTAAAACCTTATTATACCTTAAAAGAGTTTCTTATATAATAAAAATACTATAGCTAGAATAAGATCTTTTCTTTAAATAATATATACTAAGGTTAAAATAAGAGTATTAGATTAAAAAGATTTAGTAAAATAGAAGTTAGCTTATATTATAAAAATATTATATTAGTTAAACTAATTTAATACCTAGTAAAGAAAATTAATTATATTAAAAAGTAATCCTCTTAAAAAGGAAAAATTTATATCTAAAATCCTCTTAAATAATACTAATAAAGTAAAACGTAGACCTTATACTATTATAAAAAAAGATATTATATAATATAATAACCTCTTTATAAGAATATTAGATACTATTTAAGAAGAAGAAGATAATTTAAAATTAATAAAAAAGGAGACTATATAAGGAATATCTAAAGATATTAATAATAATAATATTTTAATTAAAGATAAAGATATAGAGACCTATAGAATATTAAACGCTATTTTAGATAATAAAGATATTAAAATATATTAATAGCTAGTATTATCCTTAAATATTCTTAAGTTATAATAGTTTAAGATATTATAGTTAAAATCTACGGCTAGAAAGCTTCTACCTACGTTTAATATAATACTTAGAAAGACTAATATACTATCTATTTTATTAAAATATTTACCTAACTCGCTACTTTAATAAGCTTATTTAGTTAAAGATTTACTAATAGATAAAAATTTAGAACTATTAGAAATAGTTAAAATATTACTTTTAATTATAAACTAGTACGCCCCTCCTAACGAGATATAGAAGCTAATAATATTAAGGAGTATTAGATTATAATAAATATATAAAAGTTATATTCTAAACTTAGAGATACGTATTATAATATTAAGAGATTCCCTTAAGAAAGAGATACTTATATAACTTTAATAGTATACTATTAAAGATATAATCTAAAAGGCTAAAAGAGAGTATTATTAATAATAAGTTTAAAAGAGTAATAAAATATTTAAAGGTTTTAAGCTATCTAAAAAGATTATATTAGATAAACTTATAATAAAATTAGTAATCCTATATTATCCTTATCTAAATATTAAAAAGACCGTTTAAGTTAAACTATAAGCTTCTAAAATAATAATAAAAATAATATTAGAATATATAATTATTATACCGAATCCTAAAAGATCGCTTAATAAAAAAGATAAACTATCTACTAAGCGAACTTAAACGTCCTTACCTAAGAAGTTATAATTATTAGTACTAATTTATCTTTACGCTTATAACCTCGTATCCTAAATAATAAAGAATATTATACTAAGATAAAATTATAGTAATATAGTTAAAGGACTCCTAACTTACCGACCTATATAAGTATATTATAAAGAGGTTTAAAATATTAAACGCGAAACGCGTACTTTAGTTATAGAAGTAAATTAGGTATAGGAGGTTATAGAATAAGATTAATAATTAAGATAAGTTAATAAATTTACTAATATACTTAAGTATATTTTATTTCGGACTAAGATATTTCGCTATATTATAAGTTAAGTATTAATATACTTAAGGGGGAGTATAATTTTACGATATATTATATTATATTAAACGTAATAAATAAAATTTATAGTTTAGTCCCCCTAGATTATTAACTCGTATACTATAAGTAGCGATCTTATCTATAGAAATAAGAAGAAAAAAGTAGTTTAATTTAAGTCCTTATTACCTAATATTATATTATATTTTATTTAAGTAATAAATTATCTTATAAATAATAAAATATAAACGTACCTCCTAATATAATAAGTATCTTAATAATTATTTTACCTATTAATATAATAAATTACCTCATATCATTTTACACTAATTTAGTTTAATAGATAAGATAAGTAGGTTATAATCTATTATTTTAAATCTCTTAAGGATCCTATTAGTATATAATCTTTATATTAAGACTAAATACTCTTTATAATATCTAATTTTAAATTCTAGAATATATTTTACTTATCCGAGATCTTTATATAAGAATCTTAACTTAATAAGGTTTTTTATTTATTTTATATATTATAGTTTCCTAAAGAAGAGTAGATTATCTATATATAAATAGATAATAATTTAATAAGTATTTAGAAATACGTAGAAGTTAAATATTATTATTTTAAAATTATTTAAGGTAAGGTATAATATAATTTTATTATACTATTAATATCCTAATTATTTTAACCTATAAATATACTTTCTTAGTCTCAGGACTTTACTATTTTTATTAAATTTAGAAGGTATCTTTATATAAATCTCTTTATTTAAATCTCTATAAAGGAAGGCGGTATTAACGTCTATTTATTTAATTTTTAAATTAAATAAGGCTAAGATAGTAAGTAATAATTAGAGTAATTTATATCTAGCTATAAATAAATATATCTTATTATAATCTTTACCTAGGCGTTATAAATATCCTTAAGTAATAAGACGAGCTTTAAAGCGAACGACTTAACTATCTAGTATATATTTTATAGTAAATACTTATTAATATCTAATAGTTTATTAATTTTTATTATTAACTATATCCTATATATAATTCTTCTTAAGTAAATCTAATTCTAGTAATATTACGCTTAACTATTTCTTATTATTTACTAATTTTATAGCTTCGCTATAGTTATTAAGGATCTAAGTTAAATAGGTAAAATCTATCTTATAATTATTAATATAATTTAATAATTTAGACTTTTAACTAATCTTTTCGCGTTATTATAATTTAGTAAATCCTAGTAGTTTAGGTTAAGGTTATCTTATAGAAATAAGGAATTATATTTTAAATATTAAGTTATTTAATAGTATAATTATTTTAACTATTTAACTAGTAGATTTATTATTTATTATTTTAATTATCTTAATATCTTAATATTACGGTTCCGTTTTAAGTTAAGAAGGTATTATATTATTTTAATTATTAGAGATCTATATTACTCCTCTATTTTTAGTTAGTAGGGTAAAAATAATAGATCTAACTTTATAAATAAAGTATAACTTTAGAATAAAGATATAAAAAATTTTATCTAATTTATAATATCCGATAAAGGTAGCTTTATATACTAATTTAGATAACTTTAAATTAGTTTACCTTTCTTCTTTACTAATATAAATCTAATATTTTTAACTAAATAAATAGAGGTAATAAATAGTTAGTTTTATTCTAAATAATAGTTTAAATAGTATAGACTTTAATATAGAATAATTTAGTTAGTTCCTAAGATAGTATACGGTAGAGTACGACTCTACCTATAAGAATTATAATTATATATATAATTTAAATATTCCTCTTACTATTTAAGTTAGTATTTTAATTAATTCTTTTAGTAACACCGTTTAATTTATAAATATATAAAGGAGAGGGTTCCTAGTTAATTCCTTCTAATTAGAAATAATTTTAAATATAGTTATTAATATATTCCTTTCTATTATCCGTATAAAAATATTTAATTTTTATATTAAATTACGTCTTCGCCTTTTAAGTAAAATTAACTATTAACTAAAATATATTAGATTTTTATTATAAGAATATAATCTAAGTATATCTTATAAAGTTATTAATAAAAGTTATATAGTATTACTTTCTCCCTAATAAATTAACAGCGAATTTACTAGATAGATTAAAATAAATAAGGTTAAATAATTTTATTAACTTAATTTTAATACGTTCTAGTAATTAATAGATAGACTTTATTAATTTATAAACTTTATAGAAAAAGTTTTTTAATTTAATTAATATTTTATTTCCGTCGGAGTAATCCTGTTATTAGAATAATTTAAAATAACTAATTAAGTTATAAAAGTTATAAAATAAAGTACTAAATATAAAAGATTTATTTAATAATTATTTTATTTAAATAATAATTCCTTTTAATATATTTAGTACCTAAAGTGTAATTCTTAAGCCTATTAATAATTTATAAGTAAGAAATAGATTCTTATCTTTTACTTCGAGGTAATAGCTATACTTTTAATATAATATCTAGCTGAATAACCGAGTATTAATTATTTTAGATATAAATAATACTTACTAGATAGTTACTTTATTATTTAAGCTATTTAGGAACCTAAGTTAGATTTTAATAGTTCTAATACTATAAGACTTATAAATCTTTCCTTCTACTACTCGAATACTCCTAATATAAGGTATTATTTTTACGAAATCGTCCTTATATAATGATATATAGATTAAATAGCCTATATTAAAAATCTATAAAGGGGAATAAGTAATTACGTTAATAAAATAATTATTATTAAATATACTAGTTACTATAAAAGTAACTATATTATAATTTAATAATTTTTTATAATCTTCTTAGGCTTTAAACGCGTTACTTTTCTTTTATTTATCTTTATTTAGTTAAAAATATATCTTATATATATAATTTTAGAAATTAAAATCTCTTTTCTTATAGTATAAATATTTATTATTTCTAAGTTTATTATTTATTAACTCCTTAGTTAACTTATCCTTCTAATCTTTTTACTTCTTATTCTTTTTCTTCTTAGTAAGATTAATCTTTATCTAATATACTAATCCGGATTCGTTATTATTTAAAAGTTATATTAAATTAAGTATTTTACTCTAAATAGTAGAGAATATAATAATATCCTTTAAAATAATATTATTAATTATATTCATTATTAAAAGAGGAAGAGAAGTAAGAAAGAAATACCCCTTAATATTATCTACTTTAAATATATTTTAAAGATTCTATATAACTAATTTAGTTAATAAGTAATATCTAATTACTATTTTATACTAGATAGATTTAAATTTATTAAGGTATTCTTTTAAGGACTTATCTTCTTCTATTTACGTATTTATTACTTAAGTAAGTAAATAAATAGTACTTAGTCCTATATTATAGTTAAACCTCTTTAAGATCTTCTTCTAGGCGGTTAATAGATAGTTATACTTTAAGAGAAATAATAATAGATTATTATTAATTAATACTATAAGGAAGGTTATTACTTTATTACTTAAGTAAGGGAAGTTTATTAAATTTATAAGTATATTTAGATCTAAGATAATAAGAGTATATAGTAATACTTTAATAGTAAATTTTTAAACCTTTTATTATATAGTAAAGTCGTCTCCTTAACTATTTAATTTTAATAGTAATTTAATTTTAAATAGTAGTCGTCGTAATATAATAGAAGGTCTAAAGGAAATGATTAGTAGTTAAGATCTATTATAAAATAGTAAAGTAGGTAAGTAAAGTAATCTACTTATCTTAGTAACTTTTTAGTATATATAATTAGAACTTTATTTATTACGCTTAGTATACGCCGGGCTTATAACCTATAAAATAATATAAGGTAATTTATTATATTAGTAGGTAAAATGATTATTAAGATACTTATTATATTAGGAGGTACGTTTATATTTTATTATTTATAAGATAATTTATTACTTAAATAAAATATAATATAATATTAGGTAATAAAGACTTAAATTAAACTACTTTTCTCTTCCTTATCTCTATAGATAAGATTACTACTTATAGTATACGAGTTAATAATCTAGGGGAACCTAACTATAGTTTATTATATTACGATTTAATTATCATAATTTCGTTCATTATATTTGATGTGACATGATGTATCGTGAAATCACAATTAATTATTATAGATAGTATTAGTAAAGTAGTCTCTAAGGTATAGACTAATAACTAAATAAAATAGCTAGCTAATAATATACTAGAATAATTATTTTTTAATAATTAACTAGATAAAGATTAGTCTAACTTTTTTAAATAAAAACTTTTAAGAAAGTAGTACTTAGAGATTAACTATTAGAATTAATAAAGTTATAGATTAGGATATTTAAAGGAGTATATCTTAAGATAGAATTAATAAAAGATAAAGTATTTACTAGATTTATAGATATAATAATTAATACTTAATATTTTAAATAAGCCCTTACTATAGTAGAAAAATTAGAATATTTTATATTATTTATTATTCGGAATAGTACCGCCGCTAACTATAAGAGTATTAATATATATTATTAATATATAAGTTAAGTAGTTATTAGAGTAATAATAATTATTTAATATATTAATATCTCTTAAAGAGTCTTAGTATTCTTAATTCTTTAAGTATAAGGCTTATTTTACTATCTTTATCTCTAATATTATTAACTATATTAGTAGTATCTAGCTCTAGTATATATACTACTAAGAATAAATAGCTAAAAAGAACTAAGTAGATAGAGTACTAATATTTAATAATAGTTTAAAGATATAAAGTCCTTCTTAACTTCCTTAATAGAGGAGGATACTAGTCTTTATTAACTTAAAAATATAAAGATATAGAAATAGTCCTATTTTTTAAATATAGTAAAGAAAATCTAATATATAAAATTTAAATAAGATATTTACTACTTCTATTTTAAGAATATCTTTACCTATCTAAAGATAAAAACTTAAGTTTTATATAAAGAATTTATTAGTAAACTCTATATACTTATTTAGAATATTAATACTCTAGAAGATCTTAAGATAGAAGATAAAATATATAACTAGTAAATTTTAGTAGCTTAACTAGCTTATCTAGAAGATAACCTTAGTATATATATTTATATATATATATTAATTCTAAAATTGAGGCTATATTAAATACTAGTATCTAAGGAATATCTTATATAGCTATTTAAAAGTATATATAAAGTTAATTATTAGTAGTATAAAAATAAAATAGTTTATCTTAGTATCTTTAAGTAGATTCTTAATTTAAAAATCTTTAATAGTGTAAGGGCTCCGCTGGAAGGAGGTTAACCCTTATTAGGGTTAAGGCCGGACCACTAACGGACCGTATACGGTACGTTACTAGACGGACCCCTATTAGTCCGTATACGGTTAGAGACTAGACCGTATAAGTAATTAGAAATAGCCCCCCTCTATTACCTTAAGAAGATAAAGATTAGTCTTTAAATAAATCTTAAGATAAAAATAAGAACCTCTCTCTCTCTTTCCTATTACTTACTGTATATAAACCGTATATAGATTCCCTATAGTAGTAAATCTCCTTATATTATTCTAAGAACCCTTATAATTCTAATCCTTCCTAATCTTATTAGAGAAATAACCCGTTAAGATAGTACTATAAACTTATTCTTAGGGCGATAAAGCTACGGGTAATAAATTAAGTTTTAGTTTCCTATTAGCTTTATCTATAGATACTATACGGACCGAAGCCGTTCCTTAAGTAGCTTAGGTAAATATTAAAGAGACCTCTAATAAAGAAGCTACCTACTAGTAGGCTATAAATAATTTTTATTATAAGAAGTAACGTTTAGCTAGAATTAAAGAGTAGTATAAGACTTAATAAAAGATCTAAAGGATTAATAACTATATATAGACTCTAAATAATCTATTACTAGTCTAAGACCGTCTAATTATTAAGCTTAAATTAGACTTAGCTAAGGAAGTCCCTACTACGGAAAAATTAATTTTCCGCCCTACTCTTAAATCTAGACCGTAAGTAGTCTAAAATAATATCTATACTTATACTAAGTCTATATCTAGCTCCTCTACTAGAGTATAAAGGATATCGCGACCGAGATTTATAAGACTAGATTTACTCTATAGAAAATACTTTTAATATTACTCTATTCTACTTCTAAACGGACTATATATAGATTATATAAGCTATATAGTTACTCTATAAGGAAGTTAAAGAGATTTAGTTTTAGAAGTAGAAATAGGAAGAAGACTAAGATATAATAATATAGTAATAGTTTAAATTATTTTTTACTAACGTAGTTTAAGACTTCTTTAACCGTAGCTTTAACGCTTCTATATATTTTATAGACGCGTACTAGTAGAAGTTATAGATAGTACGGAACTTTATAAGCTACCTCTTATAGTTAGAGAATAGCTAGAATATCTTATACTCTAACGAGTAGAAGATATAGAACCTACTTACTAGGCTATATCCTAAATTATAAAACCTTATTATTTAAACGGTACTAACGTACGATTCTTATAAATTATTTATTATATAAGTAAGCCGTCTTAAGAATATACTAAAAGACTAGTAATAGAACGTTACTAGACCGCGGCTTAAAATCTAGAGTATAAGACTAAAGAAAAGGGTCGTAGCTCTACTAATAAAGAATATAAATATAGAATATTATTTAGGAAGTTCTCTTTCCAGCGACTATTATACTTAATAATAAAAACTACTTATAGTCCTACCGTAGACCGTATAGCTCCTAAATATAAGATTAAGAATAAGGACGAGCCTTATTACTAAACTATAATCTTATTATATACTAAATTTATAGTAAAGAGGGCTATACTTCCCCGAACTATCCTAAGAAGTAATCTAAAGTAAATTAAGTAAGTACTAACCTTAATATAAAAAAAGAAAGGAGCGGGTCGTAGCCTCTATAATAGTCTTATATATAAAAGGTAATATAGAGAAATATTACGCGTTAATTATTAATACGGAGATTACTAACGCTATCTACTAATATAAGCTAGTATAAGTAATACTTAATAATAGCGCGGAGGTAAATATTATTAATAAGAATCTAGCTAAGTAGCTAAGCCTATAATATAAGGAGAGTATAGACCTTCTATATATATACGGATTTAATAATAAGACTACTATATACTATAGTACTTATAATATAGAGTTAACCTCTACGTAATAACTAGTACTAGTTAAGAATGGTTATAGACCGTTTTTATTCCGTAAACTTAATCTATAATATTAACGTAATTTTTAGACTTTCTACGTTTATAATAAGAAAATATAATTATTAACTATATAATTTCTACGTAGTACTAGGGAGTCTAACCTTCTTAAATAAAAATTAATTCTCTAAATAAATTTATAAATATATTTAGAGTAAACTCTCTAGTATATACCATTTACGTATCTTCTATTAAAAGTTATATACTAACCGTTATTAGACTATCTACGGCTACTAGCCTTCTAGATAAGCTTAAGGAGTTTTAAGATATATTCTTAAATAAGGAAGCTAAGAAGCTTCCGCTATTTAAAGAAGGGTAACTATACTATTAAATTAACTAAAGAACTATCCTATAGGGTTATTTATAACCTCTCCGTTATAGAGTTAAAGATATTACGGTAGTATATTAACGATAAGCTTATAGTAGGCTAAATTAGGTATTTAGTAAGCTCTACTAGCGCCCCCGTAATATTTATACTAAAATAAGATAATTCCTTACGGCTATATATTAATTACCGCGGCCTAAATAATATTATAGTAAAAAATTATTACCTACTTCTACTTATTAGTAAGATCCTAGATAGGCTCGTTAGGGCTAAGTACTTTATAAAGCTAGATCTTAAGGAAGCCTACTACCGTATCTATATATAGAAAGGAGATAAATAGAAAATAATATTTTATATATAATATAGTTACTTTAAGTATTTAGTTATATCTTTTAGTCTAGTAAATACTCCTATAATCTTCTAAGCGTATATTAATTATATACTAGTAGGCCTAGTAGATATCTTTTATATTATATACCTAGATAATATTCTTATCTATTTAAATAGCGCGTAAGAGTACGCGGTATACGTATAAGCGGTACTTAAATAATTAAGAAGATTTACGTTATTCATAAACTTAAAGAAGTATAACTTTAATACTATAAAAGTAACCTTCTTAAAGTATATAGTTACTCCGGATAAGATCCGTATAAAGACTAAAAAAGTTAAAATAATTAAAGAGTAACCTAAGCTAGATACTTTTAGAGTAATCTAAGTTTTTCTTAGTTTTATAAACTTCTACTAAAGATTTTATTAAGAACTTTACTAAGCTATCTAGACTATTAATAAACCTATTATAGAACTTAACGGAAGTAAAGCGCTAAAATATATTATAATTAAGTAAAAAAGAAAAAGAAGTATTCTATAAACTTAAGTTTATCTTTATAGAGGCGCCGGTATTAAGATACTTTAATCCTAGGTTTTTAATTTAACTAAAGACGGACGCGTTAATAGTTATAATTATAGGGATTATATCTTAACTATTTAATAATAGTTAGTATCCTATTACGTATTAGTTAAGGAAATTAACTAAAACTAAAACGAAATAGCCTACCTAAGAATAAGAGTTACTAGTAATTATATAAGTATTTTAAGTAGTAGCGGTACTACTATACCGGCGCAGTCTATCTAATTAAGATTCTAATAGACTATACTAACCTAAAAGGAATAATTAAGGTCTAATAAATAATAAAAAAAGTTACCTATTAGATAATATTTCTTTCCGAGTTTAATTTTACGGTTAGATATTAAGTAGGAAAGATAAACTTAGCTAACGTACTCTCTAGGTAACTAGACTATTCTAAGTCTATAGTTAGAGAAAGTATAGACCGTATACTACTAACCTTAAAGAAGAAGATAAACCTTAATAAGGTTTATATAAAGTAATATACCTAGCGTAAGATAAACGCCTAGTGTAGAATAAGTTAAAATTTTAAATAAAAGCTTAACCGGATAGAGTTCAGACCGTATATATTTTTTATAGACTATAGAAAAAGGAAAAGCTAAACTAATCTAAGAACGTAAAGGCTTATTCCTAAATAGATTTATAGACTATAGACTATTAATATTAAAAAATAGTATTATAGCTACTTTAAGTACCGAGGACCTATTCTAAGATAAAATATTATTTAAAGAGCTTATTATAAGGTAGTAATAACTTAATTACTTTACGAGTAATATAATTATATTATATAAAGAGAGAAAAGAAAAAAGAAAGGTAGGAAGGATTAAATAACTAGTTAAAGATAGCTTATTATATTACCTTAAGATACTATACGTACCTATAGAATAAGTAATAAGAATAGAGATCCTATAAAGATACTATAATAATAAATTAGTAGGCTACTTTAGAAGATCTTATATAGTTAATCTTATATTAAGGAAATTCTTATAGCTAAAGTTACGCGTAGACGTTAATAAATACGTAAGAATATACCCTATATATTAATAGAATAAGGTTTATAGATATTAACCGTATAGTTAGATATAGAGATCTTAGTAGCTAGAAACTTTATTCTAGGAGATCTCTCTTAACTTTATTACGGGACTAACCTCCTAGTAAAAGATAAGATAAAGTATATAATTATATCTTAGTTATTATAGACCGCTTTATAAAGTTCGCAGCCTATATTCCCTATACTAAAAATATTACTACTAGAGAGTTCTTTAAGGTATTATAGGATAAATAGATCTATAAATACGGAGTATCTAGGGGTATTATCTCTAATAGAGGAAACCCTATTTACTAGTAAATTCTAGGTAGACGTCTCTTACTATCTAAGTATTAAACGGAGACTTAGTATAGCTTTCTATTTATAGATAGATAGCTAGATAAAAAGGCTAAACTAAGTACTAGAATTCTACCTCCGGTACTTTTACTATAAATAATAAGATTAATAAGCTACCTACTTATAGTTAGCGGCGTTTACTTATAATAATAGTATATATACTACGACGTAAATACTACCCTTTAGGATAGTACTTACCTACGTACTATAACTAGGCCTTAATAATATTCTTAGTAAAGAAGAGAGAAAAGTACCTAATACTAAGTAGAGAGTAGTAAACCTTTACTAAGCTTTTAAATAGGTTAAGATACGCTTATAAGTAGTATATAACTCCTAAGCTAATTATTATAATAAGAAATATATACTATAATAGTTTAAGAAAGGAGATTAAGTCTTACTAGTAATAAAGAATCTAAAGCTTATACTATCTAACGTAAAGTTAAAGCCGGCCTATATAGGCCTATTTATTATTTAAGAGCTAATTAATAGATAAGGCTTATCTATTATAACTTCCTTTATCTTACTAGATTTACCCCGTCTTCTATATAAGCTACCTAGAGCCGTAGGAACCGTAAAAAGGTGAGGAATTAATAGTACTCCCTAATATTAAACTGTTTAATAATTAGGAGGAGTATAAAGTTAATAAGATTATATAAAAACGCGTAATCTATAGGGAATAATAGTTCCTAGTTAAATAGAAGAATTAGGAGGATAAGGATAATATCTAGGAGACGCTTAACTACTTAGAGAATATATAAGAAGTACTATAAGAATTTTTATAATCTAAAAGAAGCGCGTAACTAAGAGGTCGTCTAGTAAAATATAACCGGACTAGTAACTAACTATTAATAAATATTCTAAAGGTTAGGGTTATAATAGCCCCTAAATCTAATCTAGAGATTATATATCAGCTCAGCTAGACGACCGTTAGTTACCTACCTATAGACTATAGACGGTCTAAGTGTAGACTTACTAGTATTAAAGTAGATAAGAATCTAAATAAAGTAAATATTAGAAATTTATTAAACTTAAAAAATAAAAGACTATAGTAAAGAGTTCCTATAAATAACTATCTACTTATAACTATATAAGCCGCGAACTAGCCTATTAGGTAAAACTTAAATACTATAATTCTAGCGGCTACCTTTTATACGTAGCTTCTTAGTTACTAGAGAAGGAGTTAGTATAGAGCTAAGCTCTAATAGTTCTAAGGAAGAATCCTTAGGAGGCGCTAATCTCTTACTAGTTAAAGTAACGAGAGTAACTAGCGCTAGCGTAACTAAAGTAGTTATAGCGGCTAGGGCGGCTAAACTTAATACTACTACTTACTTAAAAGAACCTAAAGAACTAATAGGGTAAGCTATAATAAGTAAACCGTGAGGCTAAGTAAATAAAGGCTATATATAACTAATAGCTAACTTAGACGTAGTTAACGCTAGCTAAGAAGTAGCTTTAGCCTAAGTAAAAGCTAAAGGAACTAAAGAAAATATACTATACTAAACTAAAGAGGGTAGAATAGGCGCTAAAGTAATAACTCTATTACGGACTATTAGAACTTTAATAGGCTCCGGGGTAGGACGCTAACCTTTATTATTATTATTATTAAAGTTAATAACTAGTACTATAATAGCTAAGTAAGAAGAAGAGGGCCGAGCTATAATTATATAATCTAATAAATAAGTTACCGGGCTTAGTAATAGCGTCTAAGCTAGAGAATAAACTAGCGAACTACGTATAAATAAAATATAATAAGGAGGACGTAAAATACTAATAAAAGTAGTAGTAAGATACTTAACTAGCGTCCGAGTTAAATTAACCTATAAAAATATTAATAGGTAAATAGTAAACGGATAGGTTATAGACTATTAACTTACTAATTAATAGAGGTTATATTTAATATCTTAAAGGTCGTAATAAAGTAACTAACCTATAAACCTAGTACTACTAACGCGTATAGACTACCTAGGGGTCGGTAACTTAGACCTAGTAGCGTAAGTATTAACTATATATCTATTTTATAGACTCTTAAAGACGTCCTAGTTAGCGTAAATCTTATTAGTAACGACGCTAGTGCGAGTATTAATACTTAACTTAATTAAAATATTAGCTATAAGTTATATAGCGTTAGATAGGGCGCCGAACTAGATAAGAACGTAAAAATTACTAACTTTCTTATAATATAAGTAGGCGTAACGACCTTTATTATTCTTATTATATTTATAACTACTAGTAGCTGTAGACTTTAATATAACGCGCGTAAACTAGAGAGAGGTAATATAGCGTAGTATTAACCTTATACTAGGAATACTTCATTACCCTAGTAAATTAGGGGTATTAGCAGCCCCGTTTATATTAAGAAGTATAAGTTATACTTATATTAAAGAGCTCTTCGTACTCTTTAAGGCTACTAAAACTATAAGAAATAATAATAATATTATCTATACTAAAAGAATAAGTAAGAACCTCCTCTTTATAAGTAATATAAGGTATAATAAAAAAAAGAAGCTAGTATAACTAAATAATAAGTAGAAGAAACTTAACTAGCTAAAAAAGAAAGAAAAAAGAAGAAAAGAAAGGTAGATATAGTAAAGTTTTAAATATTCTAATTTAAAATAGGTATACCCCTATTATTATATAATTAACGCACCTGATATAGGAGATAAGGTATTTTTTAGGACTAAGTAAACTTTAATAACGCTCCTATAATAGGCCGTAAGCGGACGCCCTACGGTTATATACTAGAGTTAAGATAAAAGAAATAAAAGATAATATAAAAAGGACTTAAAAAAAATTAATTAATATTAATATATAGTAGACTACTACCGGACTATATACGTAAAGCCGCTAAATAGGGAATAGTTACTTATAAAGTACTTATTACCTACTAACTAGAGAGATTCTTTATAACTAAATACTATCCTATAGTAGACCGTATACGAAGATACTTATAAATATAAGGAAGATTCCTATATATAGTTACCTAATAGCCCCTATACGGACTAGTTATTAGTTTACTATATATAGACCGTAACCGGACCTTTAACGGTAAGATATTAAAATATCTATATAGACTTAACTCGCCTAAGGTTAGGCTTTATTAAAGGGGGGAAGAGTTATAAGGGCTCCGCTAAAAGAAGGTTAACTCTTATTAAGGTTAAAGCCGGACTACTAATAGACCGTATATAGTATATTACCGGATAGACCTTTATTAGTCCGTATATAGTTAGAGACTAGACTATATAAGTAATTAGGAATAGCCTCCCTCTATTACCTTAGGGAGGTAAGGATTAGTCTTTAGATAAGTCTTAAGATAGAATAAGAACCTCTCTCTCTCTCTCCTATTACTTACCGTATATGAACCGTATACGGACCCCCCTACGGTGGTAAATCTCCTCACGTTGTTCCAAGAACCCTCACAAATAGACTAAAGTATAGAACTTCTAGAAAGTTTAAAATTTAATAATTTTTAAAATATTAATATATAAATACTACTTACGTAATAAGAATAGCTTAGATAATTAGAGATAGCTTTAAAATAGTTACTTTTTATTTAGTTAATAACTTATTTACTAATAGTCTATATATTATTATACCTATATTAGTCTTCGGCTAGATTATATAACGTATTTAATCTTATATCTATACTATATAAAGTTTATATAAGCTAGTAATACTATAGAATTTTACTATATTAACCTAGATATTAAATAAGTAATTAAAGAAGAATATAGTATTAATATAATTTAAAAATTAGTCTTATTACTAGATAAAGATAAGAGTAACTATATAATTATTCTAAAGAAGATATATAGTAGAAAAAAATATATAAGTCTAGTATTAATAAGTAATATTATAATTTAATAATCTAAAGATTTTATATAACTAAATATCTTAGATTACTAAGAAGTATTTTAATAATAATAATATAATATTTTTTAAAATAAACTAGAAGAAAACTCTATATTAAACTAAAAATATTTATATTACTTACCTTCTTCTTTCTTATAGATTTATAGGTCTAATAACTATTATATACGCTACTATACTTCTATAATTTATAAAGATTTATAATAATTATAAAGCCCTTAAATATATAGAGATAGAAAAGTAGTCTATATTATTTATATTCTACTAAGATATAGATACGCCTATAGTATTTCTATTAGAAAAGATAAATATATATAATATAATTTTATATTTTTTTTTATAGCTATTCCTCTTTATTTAATATTTTTAATTTCTAATATACTTATTAACTATACTTAATAGACGAACCCGCTTATATATATAGAGATAAAATAATATCTAATATCTAAAGAGACGGAGTTCTAGCGGTATATTAAGAAATAGAAATAGGTAATAAAATTAAGATATATTATAGTATTTAATACTATTTATACTATAAAAAAAGAGTTATATAGAGAGAAGTTATTCTTTATTAAATAAGAAGTAGTTAAGTAAGATAATAAAGAAGATAAAAAAGAATTTAGAGAAGATAATAATATAAATAATCTTATTATATAGACTACTAAAAAATATAGAATATATAAATAAGAAATAGAAGACTAAGAATACTATATTAATATTTTTTAGACGCTAATTAAGAAATATAATAAGATAATATAATACTATAAGCTATAATAAGCGCTATAGAGATAAGATTATAAATACTATAATATAAATAAGAGTTTTTATACTATATTAGATTAAACTACTAACCCTAATTATAGCTATTTATTATAAGGACATAATATTAAAGATAGGGAAGAATATAATAGTAAAAAACTAGTATAGACACTCGTTAAGACGTAACGGGTAGAAACTAGTAATAAACACTTATTAAGACGTAATAGGGTGGAAAAGGGAATTACTTAGATAATTAAATAGAAGCTATTCTCTTATAAGGAAATACTCTATACTATTATAGGAAATATTTAGGAGGATAAGAGAGATAGAAAAATAAGTAAAAGATAAGTAATAAAACTTATTACTTAGAAGACTAAGATGGAAGATACTTCTTCTTTATAATAATAGTATAGTACTAACCACTGTCGTTAGAATAACTACCATAATAATATCTCTAGATATTCTATACTTATAGATTTATTTATTTTATAATATCTTAAAGAACTCTTTAGTAATAATATTCTTAATATAATAAATATAGATTACAAACTTTATAAAATAGTCTATAATAATTAAGATATAATTATATACTTTACCTTATCTTTTACTAGAAGATAATTCTATAATAAAATTAATAGAAATCTTCTAGAATAAAATTTCTAATTATTAAAATCTTTATATTTATCTATATAGTTAATATCTATAAGTCTTATTTTATTAATATATAAAATATATTTTTATATATTTATTAATATCCGTACGTAATTTTAGCTATAAAAATTTTTTTAATATAAGATTAATGTAACGTTCCGCTCCGGTAAGGACGAGAGCTCGGTAACTTTAGCTCAGCGGTCACGTTTAGAATATAACTAAGGGTATAGACTTATAGCCTTTCCTAATTACGCGTTTGATTAAGGGAGGAGTATCAGGTATTAACCTAGTATAGAGTAGAGTAAGTAATTACTTTATATAATAAAGAGGTATAGGCACGTTACTAATAAATAGTAATTAAGTATTAACCTATATAAAGGATTATATCTAAATTAAATAATAAAGAATAATCTACTAAGATAATCCTTTATTTAGACTTATATAGTACTACTTACTACTTATATAATAAGTATACTAGTTACTATATAATTAGGATCTAACTATAAATCCTTCTATAGCTTAAATCTTAACTATACTATCTTTAGTTATATAATACTTTATTTAATACTTATAAATAATAATTATTCCGTACGGTATACGCTAATCCGGATAATCCTTTTTTCTAAAATTATATTATAATACTACCCTCTACTAGGTCTGATTTACTACGGATTAATTAATTATATACTTAACTATCTTCTAGGGGCTTTTCTATAAGTATAAATAATAAGTCTATATTACTTTTTTAGTTCTAAGTTTTCTTCCTTTTTATAGCTTATTATATCGTAGAAGTATAAACTAACTAATATATCTATAAGTTCTTATTCTAATAAAAATAAGCGCCGTTATACCGACTTAGTTTCTTACTTTTTTAATAGTACTATAGTAATAATACCTAGCTATAATTACTATTATATTATAGGCGTAGTTTACTAGGTAGCTTCCTTTTTATTAGAAGTATCTTAGATATTTAAAGACGAACTTCTATTATTCTATTAACTTTAGTCCTAATAATAATTTATAGGGGTATTACTTTAAGAACTTCTTTTAATATTAGATATTAAATCCTATTTTATAGTCCGTCGGATCTCTACTTATCTTTTAAAGCTATATATTTTAGAGGAAGCTTAGAAGCGTTAGATCTAAGAGAAGAAGTATTATTTAAAATTAATATAGAAGGAGATTACTTAGTTAGAGTTTAAGAGTTATAAGAAAATAACTTAGAGTTTTATAATTTTAAATACTTTTAATAAAGCCGCTATTTTATCCGGCGCTATCTTTTACGTTAATAATTTACTTAAAGTAGTAATAGATCTAGATAACTTTTTAGATAATCTAAGATTATCCTTATATTCTAAGGTTACTCCTAACTTTAGTAGGTAGTTCTCCTAGCGGTTATTAAAGATAATTTCTATTTTTATCTATTATATAGGTCCGGGTTACTTATTAGTATACTTATAATATATTTTTTTTCTAGTTTCGGGGTTTACACGTTATAGATATATATTATCTAAATTTTAATAGCTATATCTTTATCTCTATTTTTATATTCCTATATAAGGTCTTTATATAGATATTCTAGTAGTTCCTATATATTTTCGCTAGTATTATATCCTTTCTACTTAACTAGGTACTATTTCTTTTAATAATATTTCTAATCTAAGATAATTACTTTTACTTTATATTCTTCTTATCTATTTACTATTACCGGTAGTAGGTTATCTAGTAGTTTCCCGTATATAGGTTTTAGTAGGGACTTATAAAATACTAGATATACTCTTATTATATTTAGTAGTTTAAGTTTAAAAGTTACTAGTCCTATTTTTTTAAATATTTTAAAAGATTCTAGCTTAATATAATCTAATTTACTACTTAGTTACCTTATCTTAATATTCTTTTAGTAAAGATAGACGCTTTCTTTTTTTTTAAGGTTAGGTCCGTATAACTACTTTTAGTTTATAAAATAGACTACCTTATTTTAAATATAGTATAATTCTATCTTAATTTATTACTAGAGTTTCTATAGGTTATAGTAGATAACTTAGGCCTAATATAATATAAAAATTATAGGTTAGGGAGCTTCTACGTCTAATAGGTAAAAATTATAGTTTATAAAGAATAGAGTTTTTTTTATTACCGCGTTTATACTTATATTAAATACGTATTACGTGATTAGGAGTCTCTTTAACTAATTATTTTATTTATAGTTAATAAATACTTAAAGATATACTTTAAGTATCTAATTTATCCTTTTAGTTTATCTATTAGTTTATAGGTAGAACGCTATTAATATTTTATACTTTAATTCCTTATAGTTTAACTATTATTTACTAAAACTTAAATATAAAAAGTTTATCTCTATTAGTAATAACTTATTCGGGGAAGCTATATTATATAAATATAACTTTTTTAACTAAAAATACTATTTCTTCTACGGTTACTTCCTTAAGCGTAGATATAAAGTATAAGTACTTTATAAATTTATTATATATAATTAGTATAGTATTATATTTTATTATATTTACTAGTTCCTGTAAGTCCGGAAGGTTAGTAATAAAATCTATTATAATTACTTACTATAATCTAACTAGAGTTTTATTAGGTTATAGTAATTTATATAGTTTATACTAATCTTTCTTTATTCTTTAGTATATATAATACTCTTAGATATACTTTTTAACTTTTTTACTTAAGCCGGGGATCTAGTAGTTTCTATATATTATATTAATTATTTTTATAATTTTTAAATATCTTAGGTTATATACTTCTTAAAGTATAGCTTATTTCTATTAATAGTAATACGTATACTTTCCTTTTAAAAGTATAGTATTCATATTCGAACTAGTAGTTATAATTATTTTACTATAATATTTTATTAGTTTTATACGCCTTTTTAATAGTATCTACTAGTTCTAATCCCGTTTTTCTTATTAACGGGGCTAGTTTTATATAATTATAGGTAAGATTTCCGTTACTATTATAGTTAAATATTATATATAAGACCTATATTTTATTTTCTAAGTAGTTAGATCTTTAACTAAAAGCGTCTATCCTTACGTTTTTAGTCTCTTTTTAGTACGTTATCTAGTAATTAAAGTTAGTAAGTTCTTCTACCTATTAGGTTTATCTTTAATTAAAAACTTTTATACTAGTAAAGTATATTAAGTTTTTATAATTAGTAATTATATATACCTTATTCCTTAGTATAGTATAATAAACCTTTTAGTATTTTATTATTTTAATAATAGCTAAAAGTTCTTTATTATAGATATTATAATTTAGCTCCGGTTTAGTTATTATTTATAAAAAGAATATTATTAGGTATAGTTTTTTATTCTCGTCTAATTAGCTAAGGTATATACTAACTATATAGTTAAAGGAATCTATCTTTATAACTATATTCTTATTATAGTTAAATATAGTTAGTATAAGAGCTAAAATAAATAGTTTTTTTATTTTTTAAAACGCCGCTTCTTAGGAGTCTCTCTATATAAAGAATTTATCTTTATAGGTTAGTATAGTAAGCGGTCGTACTATTTTAGAGTAGTCTTTAATATACTTTTAGTAGAAGTTTCTAAATCTAAGAAAAAATTAGACGTCTTTTACCTTAGTTAATATAGGTTATTTAAGTATAGCCTTTACCTTTTTATTAGATATTTTAATACGGTTTTATTTAATAATATATCCTAAGAAATTAGTTTTTTTAATATAGAATTTATACTTTATAAGTTCTACTTATAAATTATATTCTTTTAATTTTCTAAGTATTTACTTAATATATTCTTCGTACTTATCTTTATTCTTTAAGTAGATAATAATATTATCTAGATATATAAGTATAAATTCGTCTAGTCTTTCTCTAAGTACGTTATTAATATATTTCTAAAATATAGCTAGTACGTTTATAAGTCCGAATAGTATTATAAGGTATTTATATATATTAAATAGTATTTTAAATATAGTTTTCTACTTATTATTCTCTTTAATTCTAATAAGGTTAAATACTCCCTAAAAGTCTATTTTTATAAATACTTTAATATTTTAAAGTTAGTTAAGTATATCTTCTATTAGTAGGAGTAGATAACTATCCTTTTTAGTAATTTTATTAAAGAATTAATAATTAATAACTAGTCTTAGCTTTCCTCCCTTCTTTAGTATAAAAAATAGGAAGTAGGCGACTAGTACGCTTAATTTTTAGATAAATTTTTTATCTAAGAATTTATTAATATACTTTTAATATTCTTCTCTATAAGATAAATTTATTTTATATAATTTTATCTCTTTAGGTTCTTTTCCTTTAATTAGAAGTATTTTATAATCCTATAGTTTATATATTAATAGTTTATTATTAGTGTCTTCTTCGAAAACTTTCTTATATTATATATACTATTATAGTAAAGCCGGTATTAGAAAATTAATATTTATTAGTTTAACTTCTTTCTTTACTATCTAATATAGCTTTACTTAAGCTAATAGATATATATATTATATAGTAACTAATCTATATATAACTTAAGTTATAGGTTCTTTAATCCGGTTAAGTAGCGCGGTATTAACTATAAATAAAGTAAGTAATTTTCTCTAGCTTAATATATAACTATCTAGGAACGGTATTCCTAGGATAACTATATTTTTTTTAGTATTAGTAATATCTAGTATTACTTTTATAGAGAATTCTTAAGTTCTTATTATTATAATAATTTTATATATTATTATACTATTATTAAATACTATTTTTATTTTATTAGTAACTTAAAGCTAATAAATCTTTTATTTTTTTTATTATTTTTTATAAATTTTCTTAATTATATTATAATAAATAAAGTTCCCTTCTACGCCTATATCTATTATAATTATAACGGGTACGTTATTAAGGAGTACTTTTAATTACTATTATTCTCCTTATCCGTTAATTCCTCTAATAATAATAATATAACTATAGATAGTATATTAGGTTCTAGTTAAAATTTCTTTTATAGTAGTACTTTAACCTTCTCTTTTCTTATTTAGCTTAGATATTTATTATTATCTATTAGATAGTATCTTAGAGATTATTTCTCTAGTTATATTCCCGTTAGTCTTTCTTCTAATAGTATATCTATAATAAACTATATTTTTTCTATATTTTTTTAGACTATTTTTCTAAATTCTTAATTACGGTTATCCTTTATTAACTTATATATAAGTATATACGTATTTTTTCTTATTATTTTTCCTAGTATAATAAGTACCTACTCTAGGTATAAAACTTACTAAATTTATAGATTATACTATAGTTAGGTAAAAGTTATTCCTAGTTATCCTACTTTTAGAGTTATTCTATAAAGGTAACTCTACCCTCTAGATTATTTCTTCTATTCTTTTTATTACCTTTAGTCCTCTAGTATAGTCTTAGTAAAATAAGGATTGGAGTTATATAAGTTTATTACTTATAAGTTTATTATATTATAAAGGAAGATTAGTTCTTTCTTTATTTCTAACTTACTTATTAATATTATAATATCTCCTAACTTTCCTAAATATACTTATTCTTAATTATTAAGGTTAACGAGTTTATTAATAATAGGTTAGTTCTATTATTTTTTATTAATATTTTTTTAGTCTTTATTAATTACCTTATTAAAAGCTTAGGTCCTCTATTTATCTTCTTTAATATATTTATATATCTATTAGATTCTTATATCTATTAATTCTTAGTATTAGTAGGAGAAATCCTTCCTATTAGGATTAGCTTCCTATACTAGATAATTAGCTTAAATTTTTTAGTAATTATAGAGCTCTAGCCGACTTAGGAGCGTCTTATAGATATTAATTATTAATAGGTTTACTATTTATTAAATATTAAAAGGTTTTTTTCTTAGAATTCTAGTTTAGAGTTAGCGCTTATAGATTCTTCTTCTAACTCTAATAGAGAAGCTTTAATAGATACTATCTCTAGGCTTTTAGTAGTTTCTTTTATCTAGTAATTATTAAATACTTATAAAACTATATTATAGTCTTCTAATTTTATTTTTTTTATTAAGTATATATAACTTCTTAGCCGGGTTTAACTTCTTAGACTTAAAAATATAATATTTTTTAGTATAATATCCTTCTTTATTATAGTAAAGATAGAGGTTATTTTTAAGTCTATACTTTTAATCTTTATTTAAAAGTTTTTTACTAGAACGTTTCTTCTAATTCTTCTTAGAATATATTATATTTAGGTTTATTAATTCTATTCTTCTTATATTATAAGAGTTAGTATTACTATAGGAAGTTTATATAGTTCCTAATTATTCTCTTTTAGATTCCTAGAGTTTTCTGATTAAGGTCTATTACCCTTATTTTAAGTTTATTTAAGGAATTTAGGTAGTTATCTAGTATTATTAAATCTTATATATTATTATTTAGCCCCCTCTTATAAGCTATAATAAGAGACTTATTATTAAAACCTATCTAATAAGTATACTAGTTAAACTTAGCTATATACTATAATACTAGTAAGTTTCCTTATTTTAATTCTATAAGTTTAAACTAGGTATCTTATTTTAGATCTCCTCCTCTATATATAGTCTATAAGTATCTATAGAATAGTTTATAATTATTAAAAAGAGCTAGAATATTAGACCTTACTCTATTTTTCTATTCTTAGTACTCTCTTCTAAGTCTAGTAAACTACTATTAGATACCTCCTCTAAGATATACTCCTATAAACTATATCTTTATATTATTCTTCCTTATACTTATCTCTACTCAGCTAAAAGTAAATATTATATATAGATATAAAGATTCTAGTTTAGAGCGCTATCTCTTAAAAGACTTAATTATAATCCTACTTCCTAGTATATTATTATCTATATTATTATATAAATTATTATCTATCTTATAATTTAAAATTATAATATCTACGTTTCCGTTCTAGTATTTAGGTTTATAGTCTAGAAATATAATATCTAATCCTTTATTAAAAGTTTTTTTTAGTTCTTAGGTTCTTCGGGGATTATTAATAGTAAAATAAGTAATATTAGGGTTAAGTTAAGATTAATAAAGATATTTATAATTAGAACTTCTCTTTACTTAAGATATCTAGATTAGACTCTTTTATTAACTAGTCTTTATCTTTCCTACTTTTACTTCTTCTTAGTAAGCTTCTTCTTTTTCTTAACTTTTAGTTATTTTCCCGAATAGATACTTTATAAAATAATTAGTTATAAAGCGCTTTTATTTTTATTAAGAGTTATTAGAAGACTTCTTACTAAGGTTATTAGACTAGAAACTTACCTCTAGGTAAGTTATAGTTATAACGGTCTAGACGTAGATTCTTTATTAGATAATAAAGATTTTTCTTCTAAGATTGTAAGAGCTCCGCTGGAAGGAGGTTAACCCTTATTAGGGTTAAGGCTAGACTACTAACGGACCGTATATAGTATATTACCGACGGATTCCTATTAGTCCGTATATAGTTAGAGATTAGACTATATAAGTAATTAGAGATAGCCCCCTCTATTACTTTAGAAAGATAAGGATTAGTCTTTAAATAAATCTTAAGATAGAATAAGAATCTCTCTTTTTCTCTTCTATTACTTACTATATATAAACTATATATAAATTTTATATAATAGTAAATCTCCTTATATTATTCTAAGAATCTTTATAATTCTAATCCTTCCTAATTCTATTAGGGGAATAACCCGTTAGGATAATACTATAAACTTATTCTTAGAATAATAAAGTTATAGGTAATAAATTAAGCTCTAGTTTCTTATTAGCTCTATCTATAGATATTATACGGACTAAAGTTATTCCTTAAGTAGTTTAGGTAAGTATTAAAGAAACCTTTAATAAAAAAGTTACCTACTAGTAGACTATAAATAACCTTCGTTATAAGGAGCGACGTTTAGCTAAAATTAAAAAGTAATATAAGGCTTAATAAAAGATCTAAAGGATTAATAACTATATATAAACCTTAAATAATCTATTACTAGTCTAAGACCGTCTAATTATTAAACTTAAATTAGATTTAGCTAAGGAAGTCCCTACTATAGAAGAATTAATTTTCTACCTTACTTCTAAATTTAGACTATAAATAGTTTAAGTAATATTTATATTTATATTAAGTCTACGTCTAGCTTCCCTATTAAAGTATAAGGGATATTACGACTAAGATCTATAAGACTAGATTTACTCTATAGAAAATACTTTTAACGTTATTCTATCCTACTTCTAAACGGACCGTATAGATTATATAAATTATATAATTACTCTATAAGGAAGTTAAAGAGATTTAATTTTAAAAATAAGAATAAAAAGAAAATTAAGATATAGTAATATAATAATAATTTAAATTATTTTTTATTAATATAATTTAAGATCCTTTTAATTATAACCTTAATACTTCTATACGTTTTATAGACACGCGCTAATAGGAGTTATAGATAATATATAACTTTATAAGCTACCTCTTATAGTTAGAGGATAGCTAAAATATTTTATACTCTAATAAGTAGAAGATATAGAATCTACTTACTAGACTACGCTCTAAATTATAAAATCTTATTATCTAAATAGTACTAATATATAATTCTTATAAATTATTTATTATATAAGTAAGCTATCTTAAGGATATACTAAGGAGCTAGTAATAGAACGTTACTAAACTACACTTAGAATTTAGGATATAAGATTAAGGAAAAGGTTACGGCTCTACTAGTAAAGATATAAATATAAAATATTATTTAGGAAGCTTTCTTTCTAGTAATTATTACGCTTAATAATAAGGTTACTTACGGTCCTATTATAGACTATATAACTCCCGAGTACGAGGCTAAGGATAAAAAATAAGTTTTATTATTAAACTATAATCTTATTATATACTAGACTTATAGTAAAGAGGGTTATACTTTTCTAAACTATCCTAAGAAGTAATCTAGGGTGAATTAAGTAAGTACTAACCTTAATATAAAAAAAGAAAGGAGTAGGTTATAACCTTTATAGTAATTCTATATATAAAAGGTAATATAGAAAAATATTACGCGTTAATTATTAACGTAGAGATTACTAACGCTACCTACTAATATAAACTAATATAAGTAATACTTAATAGCGGCGCGGAGGTAAATATTATTAATAAAAATCTTACTAAGTAGCTAAGTCTATAATATAAAGAGGGCGTAGACCTTCTATATATACGTAGATTTAATAGTAAGACTACTATATACTACGGTACTTATAATATAGAGTTAACTCTATATAATAACTAGTACTAGTTAAGAACGGTTATAGACCGTTTCTATTCTATAAACTTAACCTATAGTACTAATATAATCTTTAGACTCCCTACGTTATAGTAAAAAAGTATAATTATAGATTATATAATTCTTACGTAGCGCTAGGGGGTCTAACCTTTTTAAATAAAAATTAATTTTCTAAATAAATTTATAAACGCGCTTAGAGTAAACTTTCCTAATATATACTATTTATATATCTTTTATTAAAAGTTATATATTAACTATTATTAGATTATTTACGGTTACTAGCCTTCTAGATAAGCTTAAGGAGTTTTAAGATATATTCTTAGATAAGGAAGCTAAGAAGCTTCTATTATTTAAAAAAGGT
Source organism: Dicorynia guianensis (assembly GCA_037013595.1). Lineage (NCBI taxonomy): Eukaryota > Viridiplantae > Streptophyta > Magnoliopsida > Fabales > Fabaceae > Dicorynia > Dicorynia guianensis. The sequence continues at coordinate 506,052 of JASUAB010000054.1, forward strand.
AATTATACTATTAAATTAACTAGAGAATTACCTTATAGGGTTATTTATAACCTCTCCGTTACGGAGTTAAAGATATTACGGTAGTATATTAATAATAAGTTTATAGTAGGCTAAATTAGGTATTTAGTAAGCCTTACTAGCGCCCCTATAATATTTATACTAAAGTAAGATAGCTTCTTATAGTTATATATTAATTACCGCGGCCTAAATAATATTATAGTAAAGAATTATTACTTATTTCTACTTATTAATAAGATCCTAGATAAACTTATTAGGGCTAAGTACTTTATAAAACTAGATCTTAAGGAAGCCTACTACCGTATTTATATATAGAAAAGGAATAAATAGAAGACGGTATTTTATATATAATATAGCTATTTTAAGTACTTAGTTATACTTTTTAGCCTAGTAAATACTCCTATAACTTTTAAGTATATATTAATTATATACTAGTAGGCTAGTAGATATCTTTTATATTATATACCTAGATAATATTCTTATCTATTTAAATAGCGCGTAAGAGTACGTAGTATACGTATAAGTAGTACTTAAATAATTAAGAAGATTTACGTTATTTATAAACTTAAAGAAGTATAACTTTAATACTATAAAAGTAACTTTTCTAAAGTATATAGTTACTCTAAATAGGATCTATATAGAGACTAAAAAAGTTAAGATAATTAAAGAGTAACCCTAAGTTAGATACTTTTAGAGTAATCTAAGTTTTTTTTAGTTTTATAAACTTCTATTAAAGATTTATTAAGAACTTTACTAAGCTATCTAGACTATTAATAAATCTATTATAGAATCTAACGGAAGTAAAATATTAGAGTATACTATAGTTAAGTAAAGAAGAAAAGGAAGTATTTCGTAAACTTAAGTTTATCTTTATAGAAGCGTTAATATTAAGATATTTTAATCTTAGGCTCTTAATTTAATTAGAGACGGATATATTAATAGTTATAATTATAGGGATTATATCTTAACTATTTAATAATAGTTAGTATCCTATTACGTACTAGTTAAGGAAATTAACTAAAACTAAGATAAAATAGTCTATATAGGAATAAGAGTTACTAGTAATTATATAAGTATTTTAGTAGTAGCGGTACTACTACGCCGGCGCGGTCTATCTAATTAAGATTCTAATAGATTATATTAATCTAAAAGGAATAATTAAGGTCTAATAAATAATAAAAAAAGTTATTTATTAGGTAATATTTCTTTTTAAGTTTAATTTTACGGTTAGATATTAGGTAAGAAAGATAAACCTAGCTAACGTACCCTTTAGATAACTAGACTATTCTAAGTCCGTAATTAGAGAGAGTATAGACTATATATTACTAACCTTAAAGAAGAAGATAACCCTTAATAAGTTTATATAAAGTAATATACCTAGTATAGGATAAGTTAAAATCTTAAATAAAAACTTAATTAGATATAGTTTAGACTATATATATTCTTTACGGACTACGGAAAAAGGAAAAGCTAAACTAATTTAAGAATATAAAGGCTTATTTCTAAATAGACTTATAGACTATAGATTATTAATATTAAAAAGTAGTATTATAGCTACTTTAAGTACTAAGGACTTATTCTAAGATAAAATATTATTTAAAGAGTTTATTATAAGGTAGTAATAACTTAATTACTTTATAAGTAATATAATTATATTATATAAAGAGAGAAAAGAAAAAAGAAAAATAGAAAAAGTTAAATAACTAATTAAAGATAGCTTACTATATTACCTTAAGGTATTATACGTACCTATAGAATAAATAATAAGAATAGAGATCCTATAAAAGTACTATAATAATAAATTAATAAGTTACTTTAGAAGATCTTATATAGTTAATCTTATATTAAGAAAATTCTTATAGCTAAAGTTATACGCGGACGTTAATAAATACGTAAAAATATACTCTATATATTAATAGAATAAGGTCCGTAGGTATTAACTATATAATTAAATATAGAGATTTTAATAATTAGAAGCTCCGTTCTAGGAGATCTCTCTTAACTTTATTATAGGACTATCTTTTAGTAAGAGATAAGATAAAGTATATAATTATATTTTAGTTATTATAGACTACTTTATAAAGTTTATAGCCTATATTCTTTATACTAAGAATATTACTACTAGAGAGTTCTTTAAGATATTATAGGATAAATAGATCTATAAGTACGGAGTACCTAGAGGTATTATCTCTAATAGAGGAACCTTATTTACTAGTAAATTCTAGGTAGACGTCTCCTACTATCTAAGTATTAAATAGAGACTTAGTATAGCTTTTTATCTATAGATAGATAGCTAGATAGAGAGACTAAACTAAGTATTAGAATTCTATCTCTAGTACTTTTACTATAAATAATAGGATTAATAGGCTACCTACTTATAGTTAATAGCGTTTACTTATAATAATAATATATATACTATAACGTAAATACTATCCTTTAGGATAATACTTATCTACGTACCGTAACTAGGCCTTAATAATATTCTTAGTAAGGAAGAGAGAAAAGTACCTAATATTAAATAGAAAGTTATAAATCTTTACTAAGCTTTTAAATAGGTTAAGATATACTTATAAGTAGTATATAACTTCTAAGCTAATTATTATAATAAGAAATATATACTATAAAAGTTTAAGAAAGGAGACTAAGTTTTACTAGTAATAAAGAATTTAAAGCTTATACTATCTAATATAAAGTTAAAGCTAGCCTATATAGGCCTATTTACTATCTAAGAGCTAATTAGTAAATAGGCCTACTTATTATAACTCCCTCTATCTTACTAGATTTACCTAGTCTTCTATATAAGCTACCTAGAGCCGTAGAAACCGTAAAAAGATAAGGAATTAATAGTACTCTCTAATATTAAACTATTTAATAATTAGGAGGAGTATAAAGTTAATAAGATTATATAAAAACGCGTAATTTATAAAGAATAATAGTTCCTAGTTAAATAGAAGAATTAGAGGGATAAGGATAATATCTAAGAGATACTTAACTACTTAGAGAATATATAAGAAGCGCTATAAGAATTTTTATAATCTAAAAGAAGCGCGCGCCTAAGAGGCTATCTAGTAAAATATAGTTAGACTAGTAACTAATTATTAATAAATATTCTAAAGGTTAGGGTTATAATAGCTCCTAAATCTAACCTAGAGATTATATATTAGCTTAGCTAGATAACCGTTAGTTACCTACTTATAAACTATAGGCGGTCTAAGTGTAGACTCACTAGTACTAAAGTTAATAAGAAATTAAATAAAATAGATATTAGAAATTTATTAGCTTAAATCTTAAAATTAATAAAGGAGAAAGACTATAGTAAAGAGTTTTTATAAATAATTATTTACTTATAACTACGTAAGCCGCGAACTAGCCTATTAAGTAAAATCTAAATACTATAATTCTAGTAGCTACCCTTTATACGTAGCTTTTTAGCTACTAAAGAAGGAGTTAGTATAGAGCTAAACTCTAATAGCTCTAAGGAAGAATTCTTAGGAGGTACTAATTATTTATTAATTAAAGTAGTAGGAGTGACTAGCGCTAATATTAGAGTAACTAAAATAGTTATAGTAGCTAGGACGGCCGAACTTAATACTACCGCTAAAGAACTAGAAGAATTAATAAGACTAGTAGAGTAAATAATAGTAGGATAAGCTATAGTAGATAAGCCGTAAGGCTAAATAAATAGAGACCGTATACAACTAATAGCTAACTTAGATATAGTTAATACTATCTAAGAAGTAGCTTTAACCTAAGTAGGAGCTAAAGGAGCTAAAGAAACTAGCGTAGAAGCTAATAAAAATATACTATATTAAGCTAAAGAGGGTAGAGTAGGTACTAAAATAATAGTCCTAGTATAAACTAGTAGAGCTTTAATAGGCTCCGGGGTAGGATATTAACCTTTATTATTATTATCGTCGTTGAAGTCGACGACCGGTACTATAATAGTTAAGTAAGAAGAAGAGGACTAAACTATAATTATATAACCTAATAAATAAGTTACCGGGCTTAGTAATAGCGTCCGAGCTAGAGAATAAACTAGTAAACTATATATAAATAAAATATAATAAGGAGGACGTAAAATACTAATAAAAGTAGTAGTAAGATACTTAACTAGCGTCTAAGTTAAATTAACCTATAAAAATATTAATAGGTAAACGGTAAATAGATAGGTTATAAATTATTAACTTACTAATTAATAGAGGTTATATTTAATATCTTAAAGGTTATAATAAAGTAACTAACTTATAAACTTAGTACTACTAACGCGTATAGACTATCTAGAGGTTAGTAGCTTAGACTTAGTAGCGTAAGTATTAGCTATATATCTATCTTATAGGCTCTTAAAGATATCCTAGTTAGCGTAAATCTTATTAGTGACGATATTAGCGCGAGTATTAATATTTAATTTAATTAAAATATTAGCTATAAGCTATACAGCGTTAGATAAGATATTAAATTAAATAAAGATATAGGGATTACCGGCTTTCTTATAGTATAAATAGGTATAATAACCTTTATTATTCTTATTATATTTATAACTACTAATAGCTGTAGACTTTATATAACGCGCGTAAACTAGAGGGAGGTAATATAGTATAGTATTAATCTTATACTAGGAATACTTCTTACCCTAGTAAATCGGGGGTGTTAGTAGCCCGTTTATATTAAGAAATATAAGTTATACTTATATTAAAGAGCTCTTCGTACTCTTTAAGGCTACTAAAACTATAAGAAATAATAATAATATTATCTATACTAAAAGGATAAGCGAGAACCTCCTCTTTATAAGTAATATAAGGTATAATAAGAGAAGCTAGTATAACTAAATAATAAATAAAAGAAATTTAACTAGCTAAATAAGAAAGAAAAAAGAAGAAGAGAAAGGTAGATATAGTAAAGTTTTAAATATTCTAATTTAAAATAGGTACGCCCTTATTATTATATAATTAACGTACCTAATAATAGGAGATAAGGTATTTTTTAGGACTAAGTAAACTTTAATAATACTCTTATAATAGGCCGTAAGCGGACGCCCTACGGTTATATACTAAAGTTAAGATAAAAAGAAATAAAAAATAATATAAAAAGGACTTAAAAGATAATTAATATTAATATATAGTAGACTACCGCTAAACCGTATATATAAAGCCGTTAAATAAAGAATAGTTACTTATAAAGCGCTTATTATCTACTAACTAGAGAGATTCTCTATAACTAAATACTATCCTATAGTAGACTATACACGGAGATACTTATAAATATAAAAGAGATTTCTATATATAGTTACCTAATAGCTCCTATATAGACTAGTTACTAGTTTATTATATATAGACCGTAACTAGACCTTTAACGGTAAGATATTAAGATATCTATATAGACTTAACTTACCTAAGGTTAGACTTTATTAAAAAAGGAAAGAGTTATAAGGACTTTACTAGAAGAAGGTTAACCCTTATTAAAGTTAAGGCTAGACTACTAACGGACTATATATAATATATTATTAAATAAATCCTTATTAGTCCGTATATAGTTAAAGACTAGACTATATAAGTAATTAGAGACGGCCCCCTCTATTATTTTAGAGAGGTAAAGATTAGTCTTTAGATAAATCTTAAAATAGAATAAGAACCTCTCTCTCTCTCTCTTATTACTTACTATATACGAACCGTATACGGACCCCGTACGGTGGTAAATCTCCTCACGTTATTCCAAGAACCCTTACAAAGATACTTTCCTTAGATATATCTTATATTAATAGTTCTTTAGTTCTATAGTTATTTATAAAAAATTAATTATACTCTTACCTTCCTCTATTAATCTTAAATAGTTATTTAAAGTATAATATTCCGCTTTAGTAAGGATAAGAGCTTAATAATTTTAGCTTAGTAATTATATCTAGAATATAACTAAGGGTATAGGCTTATAGCTTTTCCTAGTTACGCGTTTAATTAAGGAAGGAGTATTAGGTATTAACCTAGTATAGAGTAGAGTAAATAATTACTTTATATAATAAAGAGGTATAGGCACGTTACTAGTAAATAGTAATTAAATATTAACCTATATAAAGGATTATATCTAAATTAAATAATAAAGAATAATCTATTAAGGTAGTCCTTTATTTAGACTTATATAGTATTATTTACTACTTATATAATAAGTATACTAGTTACTATATAGTTAGGATCTAACTATAAATCCTTCTATAGCTAAATCTTAACTATTCTACCTTTAGTTATATAATACTTTATTTAGTACTTATAAATAGTAATTATTCCGTACGATATGCGCCGATCCGGATAATCCTTTTCTCCGAGGTTATGTCATAACAATTAACTATATAAGATCTTCTAAAGTAGTCTATAAATTTATTATTATAATATCTTTATAAAGTTTTTATTTTTATTACTTATTTTATAAGTACGTATAGTATCTTAAGGTAATATAATAAGTTATTTTTAATTAATTATTTAATTTTTTTTATTTTTTTTTCTTTTCTCTCTTTATATAATATAATTATATTATTTATAAAGTAATTAAGTTATTACTATCTTATAATAAACTTTTTAAATAATATTTTATCTTAGAATAGGTCCTTAGTACTTAAAATAACTATAATATTATTTTTTAATATTAATAATCTATAGTTTATAAGTCTATTTTAAAATAAACCTTTATATTTTTAGATTAATTTAGCTTTTCCTTTTTCCGTAGTCTATAAAGAATATATATAATTTAAACTTTATCTAGTTAAGTTTTTATTTAAAATTTTAATTTATCTTATACTAGATATATTACTTTATATAAATTTATTAAGGTTTATCTTCTTCTTTAAAGTTAATAATATATAGTTTATACTCTTTTTAACTACGGACTTAGATTAGTCTAGTTATTTAAAAAGTATATTAGCTAGTTTTATCTTCTTTATCTAATATTTAACTATAAGATTAAACTTAAAAAAATATTATCTAATAGATAACTTTTCTTATTATTTATTAGACTTTAATTATTCCTTTTAGATTAATATAATTTATTAAGATCTTAATTAGATAGACTACGCTAGCGTAGTAATACTATTATTATTAAAATATTTATATAATTATTAGTAATTTTTATTTTTATATAAATTATTTTATTTTAGTTTTAGTTAATTTTCTTAACTAGTATATAATAGAATACTAACTATTATTAAATAATTAAAATATAATTTTTATAATTATAATTATTAACGCGTCCGTCTTTAATTAAATTAAAAATTTAAAATTAAAGTATTTTAATATTAGTACTTTTATAAAAATAAATTTAAATTTATAGAATACTTTTTTTTCTTTTTTACTTAATTATAGTATACTTTAGTACTTTACTTCTATTAAATTTTATAATAAGTTTATTAATAGTCTTAATAGCTTAGTAAAATTCTTAATAAACTTTTAATAAAAGTTTATAAAATTAAAAAAAACTTAGATTACTTTAAAAATATCTAACTTAGATTATTTTTTAATTATTTTAACTCTTTTAGTCTCTATACGGATTCTATTTAAAGTAACTATATATTTTAAAAAGATTATTTTTATAATATTAAAGTTATACTTTTTTAAGTTTATAAATAATATAAATCTTTTTAATTATTTAAATATTATTTATATATATACTACGTACTCTTATATACTATTTAAATAAATAAGGATATTATCTAGGTATATAATATAAAAGATATCTACTAAATCTATTAATATATAATTAATATATATTTAAAAGATTATAGGAGTATTTACTAAACTAAAAAATAAAATTAAATACTTAAAATAATTATATTATATATAAAATATTATTTTCTATTTATCTTCTTTCTATATATAGATATAATAGTAAACTTTTTTAAAATTTAGCTTTATAAAGTACTTAGCTCTAATAAGTCTATCTAGAATTTTATTAATAAGTAGAAGTAAGTAATAATTCTTTATTATAATATTATTTAGACTATAATAATTAATATATAATTATAAGAAACTATTTTACTTTAGTATAAATATTATAAAGATATTAATAAAGCTTACTAAATATTTAATTTAGTTTATTATAAATTTATTATTAATATATTACTATAATATCTTTAACTTTATAATAGAGAAATTATAAATAACTTTATAAGATAGTTTTCTAATTAATTTAATAATATAATTATTTTTTTTAAATAGTAGAAGCCTCTTAGGTTCTTTATTTAAAAATATATTTTAAAAATTTTTAAATTTATTTAAAAGGCTAATAGTTATAGATAATCTAATAATAGTTAATATATAACTTTTAATTAAAAATATATAAATAGTATATATTATAGAATTTACTCTAAGTACGTTTATAAATTTATTTAGAAAATTAATTTTTATTTAAAAAGATTAGACTCTTTAATATTATATAAAAATTATATAATTTATAATTATACTTTCTTATTATAATATAGAGAGTCTAAAGATTATACTAATATTATAAATTAAATTTATAAAATAGAAACGGTCCGCAATTATTCTTAACTAATATTAATTATTATATAGAGTTAACTCTATATTATAAGTACTATAGTATATAATAGTCTTACTATTAAATTTATATATATATAGAAGGTCTATATTCTTTTTATATTATAAACTTAACTACTTAGTAAAATTTTTATTAATAATATTTATCTTTATACTATTATTAAGTATTACTTATACTAGCTTATATTAGTAGATAGTATTAGTAATCTCTATATTAATAATTAATATATATTATTTCTCTACGTTACTTTTTATATATAAAATTATTATAGAGGTTATAACCTACTCTTTTCTTTTTTTATATTAAGATTAGTATTTACCTAATTTATCTTAAATTACTTTTTAGGATAGTTTAAAGAGGTATAGCCTTCTTTATTATAAGTTTAGGATATAATAAGATTATAATTTAATAATAAGACTTATTCTTATCTTTAATCTTATACTTAGGAGTTATATAATTTATAATAGAACTATAAGTAATCTTATTATTAAGTATAATAATTATTTTATAAATGTTTGTTCCGGTAAATTTGCGACCGTTTCTTGTCGCATATGACGTCATTTGGGTGCACTTTCCGGCACCTTTTGCACCGGGCATTTCTGCCACATTCTTTTGAGGCGCGCTGCTCAGCATGCACGCCCTAGCCGCCCAAGCGCGGACCCGATCGACGTGTTCATCTCCATTTCATTACCGTAACTTCACCTCCTCTTTACGCTTCAAAGCTCGTTTCCGACAATGAACGCATGACGGAAGGTGCGGGAGGCTAGGTCTGCGTACGACGTGAGCGGTAGACAGAGACTCCCCCCACGTAATGGCGTCCAGGCATCCACTCGCAAAACGGACCAATCAGGCAGCGCCTCGCGAATGCGGCGCTGAGTGGTGTGGTCTACACTGAGCATGTTCAAAGAGGGTCGTTCTTTTTTCCCTCACTTTCGAATTCTATCCTCCGTTTCATGGTTTCCTCCCCCACCCCCCTCTCCCCACCAAAAGCCCCTCGGCCTGTATATATTCCGCACGCTCGCCATGTCTCCTGCCGCCCTCGCCCTCTCTCACGAATTCACTGGGCTGATCTTCCCAATTGCCCTGACGGTCCCGGTTTATCTCACTCTCGACGCAACGGCGCTTTACAATGGGACGACGCAAATTGCGCTCGCCGTTGGGACAGCGCGATGATTGCAAGTCAGCTATGGTCTTCGGGCGCAGTTACTACGAGGATAGGTATCACAAGGTGAAAAATGGGCCAGATGACGTTACATTGTACTCCGAAGAAACGGAGAAGAGCATCGCACGCTTAGAAGAAATGTGGACAGAGTAAGTGGGCCTACTGAATGGGTTAACTCATCCCGTTGATGCACTAACAAACAAAAAAACAACTTGAAGATACTGCGAGCTTTTCAGGATAGATCCCCGTGAGACTCTGAAGCAATGCGAGCCTGCACGGATCGAGAACTTCCTCCACTGGTTATTGAATATATACAACGTCAAGAAAACGAGCTCTGTGGAGACTTACTGGCGTCATCTCAGCCAGCTCCACCAGAAGTGGTTCAAATATCGAGTGGACTCGCTAACATTGAAAAGAGTCTCCGTAGTAAGCGACACAAGTCAACGGCAACGACTAGTTGCGAAGCTGACATATCTGACAGTTTATCTGCGGTTCCCTGTCCAAAGAACATGAACTCGACGAGACCGATAGTCCCAAGGCAATCCTCCCTGCAGAAGATTTAAAGAAGGTACTGGAGTGTCTGTGGTGCAAGGACGGCGACAGGAACTCGTTCACCAACGAGAGATTACGGGTCGGGCTGGCAGCGTTCCTCCTCATAGCAGCTGTCACGGCATCACGCCCCCAAGCGCTGTTGAATGTCCGCTATCGCGACTTATGTCTCTTCCTCATCCATGACCGAAGATGCGGGAAAACCAGGCTTATGCTTGAGCTTAAGCTGAGGATGACGAAATCTCGCAAGAAGCGTCGAGAGCCGTAAGCACACTTACTTCTTGTCTCAACTACAGCTTCCTAATGCCGAAGTTACAATAGAAAGACATATTGTTTCAACGTTGATGAAGTTCCATTTTTTTGCGCCGTTTCTCACATTATCGCCCTCGCATTTGACGACAACGCATTCGCTCCTCCAAGTCTCAAGACACCGCATCAGTTGCTTAGCATGCAAATTGAACCTGACAGTCAAGCCCTTGACATTCCATGGAAACCCCACATACTGGACACCTTCGTTTTCCGAGCCCCAATCAAGACTGAGCGTGGTGTTCTCATCGGCTGCAAATCGCTACCATATTCAATGAACCACCGGTGGCTGAAGAGGCTTGGGGAGGAGACAGGTTTCAAACAAATTCTGACGACATATTGCATCCGGCGAGCGACTGGAAACGCCGTGAACAGTATGTGACCTTAGGCGCTGGAGAACCACCCTTACTAACTTATTTTCATTTCCAGATGACGTGGCTGCCAATGATGCGACGCGAAATCTCGTTATGGATCATTCGCCCAACTCGCGCATCTTTGAGAGGAACTATATCTCCCGTACAATACAATACGATAGCCAAGCCGCTTATTACGGATCAACGGCGCAGGTCGAACTTATTCGTGCTGCCGGTTCAATGGGTCGCGGCATCGATACTAATAGACCAACGCGGTTGACCGGCGAGCAACGAAGCTCGCTTCTTCAGAAGCCTGCCGTTGCAGACCTTCAGTCCGAACTACGGATGATGATGAGCAGAATTAAAGAGGACTGGGGTACTGTCAGTAACAGCGCTGGGACCGAGATATACGAAACGTACCATTCTCTGAAAGGACATCTCCTGAATACCATACGGGCGGAAGAAAGGATGCTACTCAGACAGATCCAGGCTGAGTACGATCTGATGGCTCCTGTGAATGCACTCGAGCTGCAGCTCGCAGGCAAGGCTGTGGCCAAATCCGAAAAGCTCGATCAAGGTCTCAAACTGACCTCGTTTTACTCTGCAGAGCGATGCCGCCTCAGCGAAGCTTTCCGAGACGCAGAGAGGTTCCATGGCAGCTCAGGGTTGAAATTCAGGCTGCAGATCGTCGAGGACCTGGTTTCAATTTGCTCGCAGCGGGAATATCGATGGAAGAAAAGTGCTGCTAGACGCAGATTCTCCCATCCGGTGGTGGTATCTGACTCTGATTCAGAAAATAAAGACGCAAGTCAGGGTGACTCTGCCAAGGGCAACCATCCTTCTGATCTTCGTGCCAACACATCAGGACGTAGTGAATCAAAGATCTCAATGCGAAGTGACTCAGAGCGGACGTCGTTCCTATGTCCATTTTGCTATGGGGCTGAAACCATGAAACCTGAAGGCAAGAAGATTTATTATGCTACCAAGTCCACACTCCAGCGACATCTGGTCAGGGAGCATTTCAAATACATGGAACCGGATGGTATAATACTTTGCCCTATGCCTTATGAGAAGTGCAAGAATCTCGCCTTACATGGCATCGACCATTTCAAGAACCATACCGAGTCCGTGCATGAGATTCCAATGTAAATGTAAAAAACGAATTATGCTTTCCTTACCTCACTAGCTCTTTGAACGCAACATAGCGTTGCATCGAAAGTTGCGGTATATCGCCATACACTATCAATACTTCTAGTTTCGAAAAGTCTTAAGCTTCAAGAAGCATAATTCACCGTTCTGTGCATCTGGACGCTCAATGTTAAGAACAGCGAAATCAAGAGTGTTTTGTGCTCGACAATTCGCTCGAGGACCTACCATCGACACCGACATTATTCCAGCGACCACCTTGAAGAGTAGCAAAAGTTAGCCCATGATGCGCACAAGAGCAGGTTCAGATTCTTTTCAAGGAACTCCTGATCATGCTCCTCTCTTGCACGCAATGAGATCCGCAAATCGATTTGGATCGACCTCTTCATATCCATCATGTTTGAAGCGACTGCACGATATTCTAGGCTCGGACCTTACTACGTGGCTCACCGCCTTTCAAGTTTAGTCCTAAAGTTTCTCATTGACCGCAGTTATTCTACCGACAAACGTCAGTCAAAAAAACCTTCCTATTTTTCTTGAACTCCACCATGCCATTGGAATTATCATAAATACAGGCGCGTTTGAAATAGCTCGACCAGACGAATCGTTTAATCCTAATCGCGTGACATTTTAACTGCGAGAAGGGCGGGAAAATACGAAAGAGGCCCGAGAGGGAGAAAATGCCGTCCCGCGCTCGGACGCGCCTCCGACACGTCAAATCATCCCTGGGGGCAACCTAAGGTTGAACATCGATACAAATAAATCATACAAGTACGCATCAGAAGTCGAACGACAAACCGCGCTGGTGGAAGAACAAGCACGAAATACCGGCAAGCGGAACTAGGGTCGCTGGTACAAGCAATCGGGGTTCTTACCACGAAAGTGGCGGTAATCCCGACGCCTACAACAGCGACACAGGACCAGCTTACGCGGATCCTCCAACTTTGCGAGGCTAACACCCGCCGGCAGAGTGTACACGAACCCCAGATCGCAGTTTTCGTTGAAGGAGACTGCACTTACATCATCATGGAGTATATACCCGGATAGTCACTGTTGTCAGCATGGTCACTGTTGGTTGACTCGCAGAAGGTTATCATCATGGTACATCTTCGAAGCTACTTGGCCGAGTTACGTGCCATACCTTCATCTGGATACCTGGAAAGCATAGGGAAGCGGCCTCTACTAAACACCATTTTTGGCCACCTGAGAATCAAGTTGAAACCTCTGGTCCATTCACTTCAGAAGCCGACTTGGACAAGGCTATGGTGCAGAAATATGTCCAATGCGGGCCAGCGCCCCAAAAACCGGGCTTCTATCGCCGCGTGTTCCACAAAATCTTCCGCGATCACTCGGAGACTTTCACCCATGGCGATCCGCAGCGCAAAAACATTCTAATAGACTCCACGCTTGGTGGCGAATTTCACGTGACGCTGAGAGATTGGGAGAAGTCTGGCTGGCTACCAAGCTACTGGGAGTACTCAAACGTTATGGTTTCGGATTTTTTCGTGGATGATTGGCATCAGTGGCTCGAAAGGATTCTGGAACCTTATTATGTGGAGTACCCATCCTTGCGTCCGATACCGCAGAAATTGAGTGCCGCAGCCTCGCGTCCTGAAGACTCCTGATACGATACAATGCGCGCCGCAGACTGCTACAGTGGTCAGCATGAGGGCCTTTGACCTGACGGACTACGAAACAGTGTCATGTTCATGCGTTGTCAACGCAGACGGTTTAAAAGTCGACGATCATTAGCCAACGTACGCGGTGATCTGTAATCGAGGCGTGCGAGGCAAAGCATTGGGCCCGGAAATTACAAGGGTTCGACGAGATCAGCTCATTCATTGGCCAAGACAGATGAGAAGGCTCTCACCGCTCCGCCTTCCCCTGATGCGTCCACCCACGGCCAATCCAATTCAATCCAATCCAATCGAGCAGTTCCGTCACAAAGCTATGTGTCCTCGTTCCAGGCGCTGGCTTGCATCTTACGGATCACTGGTACATAAATTCAGAGAATGCCACGAATTTCTCTCAATTTTTGTCAATGCTGCAAATTCGAAATCCTCCTTCAATCTACCTCAGAAATTGGATCCCCCTGCCAAGATCCTCCAGGTCATGCAGCCGGTAGTCTACGACCATCCGCTACGAAGCAAACAGCCCCAGAACCGCCGAAACACATCCTTAACAGTCCAATCCCCATAGCGGGTAGGAAGCGAATAAATCCGTGCATACCGCGGTCGAAAAGTTCAAAGATTCAGAACTCTCCCCAGCTTCGAATACCCAAGCACTCCCCTCCAAAATCTCGACAAGAGCCTCCGTCCTTGACAATAACCCAATGGTTCCCGAATGCTGCGCGATTTAACAACGCGAATGCTCCCGCAGACGGTCGAGATAAAGCTGCATTTAGTGCGCTTGGAACTGAAGCGCAAGATCCGTACGAAGGCGAAGATTTCCATTGGCTGGGAGAGGGCGGGTCGTGGCAGGAGAGAGCCGCTAAGATGAAAGCTGCCGTTTTGAAGAGACGGCGGCTAAAACCTGATTACAAGAAATTCGGATCAATTCTGATCGAACTTTGGATGGCCATCACGTGCGGCCGCCTCGGTCTCCCTCAGTCGACGCGGGATTACAAGTGACCCATCACAACGAGAGCACTGGCCAACATTTCAGCACGGGAGGTCGCAACAGTCTGCAACGATGACAACGCTGCTGATTCTGTGAGAGCAGCGCAGGATCTCATCACTGAATGCGGATCTCGATGTGGCGCGGCAGTATTTTTCCGGCTGCTCATGCAAGTCACCGAGCCATTTCTGGCCTCGCAAAGCATCGACAATTTGTGGGGGCTTTCGGTCATGTATCAAGAGGCAATAACTGAGAAGCAAGATATGGAATGGTTCGTTCGGTCGGCCCTGTCGATGGTTTACGAGCAACACCCAACGGAAGCAATTGAGGTCTCACTTCTCAAAGAACAGCTCGGGCGATCCACTAAAATATTCTAGATTTATGTACGTACAAACTCAGTCATTTCTCAAAAATAACTCGGGGAACTGATCGAAGCAGCCGGCCGATATTGCATCCCTGTTCCTGTCTCCTAGACGACAATTTAGAAGAAGACGGATTACTGTGCCATCTCGTCGATACTACACCTGCGCATTTCTATCACCATCAGAATTCAAACTCGCTCTCGTCGTCCACAAAATATCCATATGACAAGCGCCATCCATAAACAATCGTTTCACGAATAGGACTCGTCAAAACGCGAACCCGTGAGACCGAGAGGCTCGAAAGCCGTGCGACTAACGGCTCGCCAACGCCTCATCGCACCCACCCCTTAGTGTACTGAGCAAAGTAAATCCTCTTGTTGATCATCAACAAGTTGCCATGGACTATTCTGCGACAAATGCAGTTCTAACAAGCGTCACGACCTAGGCTGCGCAATCATCAGCAACAGAGACAACGACCGCGTTTTAACGAAGTCGCTTGAATTGTGTGACGGAGAAGACACACCCGCACCCTACGATGCCCCTCTATGTCTTACTATAGAAATTTATTCATTTCGGCCGGATGGTTTCAGGTTTGGCAGCGATATGACGAAAGATGCAAATGACACGATCATAGAGACCGAGGAATTAGATGCGAGCCCCACCTGACCGACGCGTTAATTTTTTAAAGCCATTGGGGAAACAGCTACGGAACTTAACCCCAATTGCGATTTCGAAATGAAGCAGACTCAAGTTTAATTTACCAGATTAGGCCTAACGTCTGTCCCTGCGTAGCGAGACAACCCCCGTGGCGAGACATACCCGTTCCGAGATATGGACAGCTCTACTGTGGCGGTGCACAATCGGAATAATAATATTGCGTCTGGAGGCACTGCGACCAATATATACATAAGTTAGACAGGTGTTTTTATTCTAACTAGTTTTCAACTTCTAAAAGTCCTACCTCCTTCTCGTCTACTGATTTTGCCCGTTTTGGGAATTACACCGCTTACGAATAGCGATCATAGCATACGTACACACCAGTAAACCTTAGATATGGTCTCCTCGGACTTTTCTAATACTCGGAACGACTTGGCTGCATTAGGGGCGGCGTGGGTGAACTAAGCTTGCTTCTTTCTCGTAAAGATATCTGGAAGAACTAACGCGTTATATAGAACTGCTTTCTGCTCATCTCTAGTAGTTCTTGGCGTTCCCTATATCTACTACCTCGATAACGGATACGAAGCGTTTCGACAAATGATTTTACCTTTTCTACGTGCAGTCGGACTGGGAGTCACAATCATTTTAATCAGTATATTGATTTTTGGGGGAACTTTTAGCATTCTAGCACCAGCGTCGCCATTGCCATCGTTCAATACCACTAAGGCGAATATACATCTTACGGATAAGCCAGCTAAAGGCGACACGAGTTTATTTACGATAGAACAAAGCAACATGGCGACGCTGAAACAGCTACAAGCAGTTATTCGGAATATCGAAGACAACCAGGTTGTTCTAAAAGAGCTTTTAGAAAAGATTGAGCGTTCTCTAGCTAAGGGGTAGTGTAACGTTACCTAGAATTATACTATAGGGGACTACAGTAACGGCTTCAGCTAACCTCCGAAATGCTTCGAATTATGGGAGATCTTAAGCACCACTTAATCTCGCCAGAAAGCCATTGGCGGCGTGCTGATCGATGCGAGTATGAAGGCCTGCGCGATAACTTTCAGATTAAGGCGCAACCAGGCAGCGCTTAGTTGCATCTTGTCAATTGCTAGAATGAATAGCAATTTTGCCCGTAATAGTGTATAGCACAGCCTTCAACATCAATAGGTAATATCGTTTTGTCACTGCTATAAACTTAGTGATAAAATAGTGCTAAATAAGCAGTAAATTGATACTATACACACAGTGGTGTGAGCAAAAGAACGGATGGTTCGGAACACTGATTCTGCCACAGTGTCCTACCTTATATAGTAATTTGACCTTCCCAATCGGCTAATAAACGACTCGGAATTACCCGATTGAGCTTTCGGTGAGGCTTTGCTCATAACACTTAGATTAGTAACTCTGTCGGGCTTCTACGCTTGTAGTAATACCTGCCCTGCGGCTGCGGTCGTCTCGCTACGGCGGGGTCTCGGCATACAAGAACGGACATTATTCCGCTAACACCGCCACAGGGATGCTGTCCGTACTTTGAAGCGGGGCTGTGTCTCGCCTCGGGGGGTGTCTCGCCATGTAGGGATGGACGTTAAGTTACGTTTTATGTTAACTTTTCCCCTAAGTTACCGGGAGGGTGGCTGATCGAGTTTTAATCTTAATTCGAACATCTCTGGCTGTGATAAAGCGCAGTTGAGTGGTGTCATCACAATAGTCACTGCTGATTGCGTAGTCGGTTCGACCTGCAGGCTGATCTTTTCATCTTGACATGGCTGCCATCATTGGCAATGATAAGAATGAGAGGCGAGTCGCTGATGGAGAAAGCAACTGGAGAGCTTGCGTTATATTGCTTCAGCTATCTCCATCATGTGCCAGGGACTATTGACGTGACTCAGCAGTATGAAATGAGTACAGAAATTGACTAGCCGAGTGAATGCCGAGGCTTTGGTGACTATCAGAGCGACTTGGTATTTTCCATTATCTCATATACAAGTTGATACTTGTTTGCAGATAGTTGTTAGCTTTTGTACCGCTGGTCCACTGCTGGGTCGTTTGATGACAGTCCGGAGAGTGAAAAGGCAGACATATCCAAATGGTCTTAGCATTACTCAAGCCAGATATTTGGAAGAGTCGCACCTCTACCACGGTTACAATTAAAAAACTTGCATTTTAAGGACAGAGTTATTATTGCATGTTACTCGATTGACTGATTTGAACGATTTACACTTTGACTCGGTCATATGCACCACAAATTTTCGTATGCTGCAGGAAGGTGGAACACAACTTCACCGCTGAAGCAGCAATGTGATCACTTGTGATGAACTTATAGCAGGATTCTATACCGCTAGATACGTCATGGTTACTCTACAGGCGTAGCTTAAGTGGGTCTTCTGCAACAACAACGATGGAATATCCGACGACCGATCGAGTTTTATGGCGAAGGTCTCATGACTACACCAATGATCGTTCGATTGCAGCCGCTTGTAGGTCATATTTGCAATATCTCTAGCTACTGCACCGGTTGGCGAAATTTACCGCGACCATGGTCATGGGAAACCTAAGGAAATTATTGGCGCCGCTAATTATGCAGCTAGGGCCAGCAGCGATACATATACCTCTCTTGAATTCACACGTCATTGATCAGTCTACCCAATTGATGATAAGACCCGTGCCGAGATCCACAAATGTTTTCTCATGTTCCAAATCCTTTCCATTGTGTGAAAATGCCTTCCAGAGATCAGAATCAGGACTTCATATTACGAGGCTTCATAGACGGGTACAGTCGGTGGACTCGAGAAGGCGTATTACAGCATCGTGCAAGTGGTTGTACACATATCACCTTACCACAATCGATGAAAGTTCCAGTCCGGAACAACCGCGAATACGGGGATTATTTTGACAAAATATTGCAGAAAGCATTGAAAAACTACAAGGTAGGTTTATCGATCTCAAATATCCCAATTTTAAGTCTATCTTAATTGTTCAAACTCCCTAATGTATCATTTCTAAATGATGACTTTTTACAGGTGGTAGTATACGACATAATCAAAGATACTGAGAAGATGAAAGCTGCCTTCCGGGCACGAGCGACGGCAGACACTATCTTAGGCCCGTACGATTGCGAATATACTTTCTTCGTAATCTTCAACGAATCAGGGACTGAGATAACTCAGGTGCAAGAGATGGTTGACTCAAAGTTCGCGCTGGAATTTTTTGCGAAGTACATGAGAAGAAGATCCTCTTCGCAGTTGTGAATTGAAATGCAGCTATTCCTGAAATTAAAATGTAAATCGCCTGGCGAATGCAATATCGACCGATGTAGTTAATCATTTGGCCTCCGCTGGTTCTAATTTCCTGTGCGAAAACCTGGGATCGAGTGATAATGCTAAGCATCATACAAGACAGCCCCTTCGAACGTCCACGCTGTGTTACAAGTTTCCGACTCATTAACTTCAAATATCGCCAATTGTGCTAATGAGGCATGAGTGAGGTCATGCAACCACTTCGTGAGTCCTTGGGATTGAGCGTGCGTCCTGGCAGTGGACGAAGTATCGAAGAGAAGTGCATGACGTATATGGCTCTTTTCGGGAAGAGGTGAAAACCTTCAGTAAACCATACAAGTAGCATGATCTACCGATCTCTTACATCAAGGAGATCTACAGTCCTTGATAGCTCTTAATATAAGAACTCCCACCCCCACCTCCCCCCCTGGCTGCTACAAACCAGAACTGGAAAACCTTCCTAGAACCTCAAGAACTTGTCAAAGTCTTCAAGCTCGTAACCCGCGAAAGAGCTGTAGCCGCAGTTTTCGAGAATGCCACTACCAATTATTATGAACAGAAATGCAAATGACAGCCTCATGGGAGTGGCCATCTATGGATCCTCTATCCGTGAGCAAATTTGGCAGATGGGAAGAGCTAGCCCATGGCTAGTTGTTGCATGTGGCCTGCTGTTTATAACTAGTGTAGCATTTTTTCATCTTCTCTACGCTACTTCCCCTCTACAACGCATTCCTGGACCGTGGTATGCCTCTGTAACAGATATTCATCTTGGATACATGTTCATCAGAGGTACCGTTTGGCACTATGTCGGTAGGATGCATAATCGATACGGAGACGTTGTACGGCTTGGGCCAACACAAGTATGGATAGCAAACAAGGAGGCTATCAAAGCAATTCTCTCCAAACTCGATCTTCCTAAAGCCGAAGTCTATTCTGAGATTGCTCGGGACCATGAAACCCCGGGTCTTTTTGGTGAAATGTGGGTCTGCGACGCCTTTCAAGTCTTGCATTTAAGCACTAATCGATATGCAGCCGAATACAACCGCACAGAGCGTTAAAGAAATTTTACGGCCCATATTTCTCTGTTACTGCTGTAGATGAGCTCGCGGCTATCTTCGAAGACTGTATATCGGTTCTTCTTGCTCACTACTACCGACTATCTCAATCTGCGAAACTCCTCTCTGGTAAATACCAAATTGAGACAGACATAATGAGGGATCTTCACTGTCTGGCTCTTGATATGTAGGACGAATTAGCATATCTACATCTTCAATAGTCGCTAAATCTTCGTTAAATAGCATTGGGGTTAGTGCGTTCAGCAAAGAAGTAGGCCACCTTCGAAAGCAGCTCCGTCCAGGAAATCATTCAGATTATGAGAGTGCTAAGCTTACGGTTCCTGACTCCATCATACGCGGCCTTTCCGAGCGATATTTGGTAAGTTGAGACGTCAACTTAGAGGTTATCTGCTGTACCCAGTCAGAGACCGTATCACTGATCGATCCTTGCCTAGCTCGTATTTTGGAAGAGAATATTACACGCTTTGGGCATCAATTTGAAATTTGACTGGCCAGCACCAATGATGGAAGTTGGTTTATATCTTCTCCCACTTCTCACTTCTACACAGTGTTTTTGACAACTTGATATAGATCATTTCTGATTTTGTTGAAGAACGAGCAAATGGCACTAAGAACGGTGATGCCAGCAGTAATCAATGCGACATTTTACAAGCCCTCTTAGACAGAGGCAAGCGAGCCGACACTGGAGAGCCTATGACACAGCGAGAGATTAAGGATCAGGTAGCAGAGATCATAGTGACGGGCTCGGAGACAACTTCAGGTTTGGAACGGGAATTCAACTGGAAATCCCAGATATCTGACGTTCAAGCCAGGTACTATTGCAAGTCTACTTCTTGAGCTTGTCCGGAATCCAGATGTGAAGGGAAAGCTATTGCAGTCTCTTCCTATTCTTCTAGAATCCGATCATATCGTCCACAGTAAAACGATACGCGAGAGCAGACGATTCGAATACCTTGAAGCCTGCATCCAGGAATGCCTTAGATTACATCCAGTGGCATCTGAATTGGGGAGACGAACGACGGAAGAAGGGTTTTATGGTTTTAATTATTACATTCCTCCAAAAACCAATATCCTGGCATCAGTGCGTCGTCTGCATCTTGACAGAAGATATTGGCCGCAGCCGGAAAGATTTTGGCCAGAGCGCTGGCTGGATGGTGAAAGTCGTGGAAGCGCACCAAAACCAGAGTAAGCAGAGTTTTCTCTCAGGAACGTTGTCGCGCTCACAACTAGATTGACAGTATGGACGCCTACTATCCATTTTCAGCAGGCCAGCATGCTTGTCTCGGTAAATAGTAAGCACAGCAATGCAGATCAAGTATGGAACAATGATCTAACGGGACGTTTCCATAGTTTCGCGCAGGCAGAACTTAGAATGTTATGCTTCAATCTACTTTCTAGATTCGACATTAAAGAGGCGGATACGGATTCCGTGGAGTTCAGGCAATACGTGACTATGCAGCTCCGAGGCAGATCCTGGCGTGTTATGATAACTCCACGGGCATGATAGCTTGGCTAACTAGACAAATGAGGCATTTATCGTCCTATCAGGACATGTGTCTTTCTCATCATGTATATTCCAGTTCTGAAGGCTTTACTGCCTATTCGTACAGCCACTGGACAAGAATGGTCGTAAGCAAGAGGATTCAGGTGACGTTCGAGAAATGGAACACTGAGCAAGGATCCCGCTCGGATGCCGACTCGTGCATATCTGGCGCGTCGTTCTTGTAGTCAAACGTCATCCGGGCCCGGGGGGGTAGCTTTTCCCGACTCCTCTCGATCCGTGAGCCGTGGCCTTTCCGCGCCTTTGATTTTATGATATTTCCCCCAAATAAATCTTTATCGTATCTATCATGATATCTTGGTCGCTATCTTCAAGCGGTACTTATATCACTGGTATCCAGGCAATTGGTCGATCGCGAGATTCTGGGCATCACACTTTCCATCCTTCGGCGATACGATATTATGAGTGGACCCAATTCCGTTAAGAACGTCCATGAAAGTTCAGTACCCCTATTTGGCACTGCAGCTTACCCAATCGATCAAAGAGGTGTACCTCTTTTGTTATCACTACGGTACTGAGCTTCATATCCTGGTTGTCTAGAACCTGCGCATACTCCTCCCGTACTCCTAGGATTACTTCGGAAAGTCGAACAAGGCATTTTCTGCCTTGAAGAATTGTAAAGCGAGAGGGAATGAGCGCGTAAGTAGGGTTTGGGACTTTGACTTCTCACGGAAGTGACATGTTCCTACCGAACACACCCGATCCTTCGATTTTGTCCCTGGTTCTGGTGATTAACAACGTCCATTCTGCTTTTCCATTGTGCGAGCGAGATTTCCAAAGTCACCAGGTTATTGAGGTATTGCTTTCGACCACCGTTCTTTTTGAACGATTCATGATATGTTACCGTAATTTGAAAGCATCGAACCAACTTTCTATTGTTATGCGCCCCATGACATGATTCGATCCCGATGTAGTAGCTGGCATCTCAATCAATTGAGCCCCTTGACGTTCAACCCCCTAACTTGAACCACCCATGAAAAGCTTTTCATCAGTTCAACAACCGGCTGACTGGCTGTCCTGTCAGCCACGCAGATCTTGAATTTCTCAATGGAATCAATAGTTTGAGTTGCATGTCAAGCCTAGAAAAAAGTTCTCGAAGGAAATCAAAGTTGCCATCGCTTATATGATCGAGGTATGTTGTCGTGACTGCCGTTTCCAGTATCTTCAGGTTTTTGCACTTTCTGAGAAGGTCGAACAGGGGTGATTCTTCTTCTCGAATCTGTCTGTTTCCCTGAGTATCAGACCTCTTCTATGGCAGCGGAAAATTGATAGAGATATGCGGAAGAAAGTCTGAATTAGTAGGCCCTATGCAATTGACAAAATATTTGAAAAGACAACTATCATAGCCTTTCGCGTCCTCGAAGTTAAAGATATTGAGGCGATAGAACACTATAATGGCCTCGTCGTGTACTTGTTGGCTTACGTATGGCAACGCCAGCCATTAGCGCGGCATAACTGTTTCGAAGACTGCCAAGGCCGAGTCTAAATCTTGCCAGATGTACACCGTGTACTTGACTACGAGGATATTCTCATAGATTCTCTGGGGTGCGGTGTCAGGTAATCATCGCTTGGACTGCATACAAAATGAGACGTAGTGTTCCACTGTCAGGCAGTGGTCCAAGATATTACGATAATTTAGCATAGTGTTACAGCCTTCATAAAACTCATCTACCTTCTAGCAGCCTCTGATAAGATGCAGGCGGAAAAGAATTTGCGCAGGATATCGGCCATATTTCTGGACGGGCTTTACCCCGACTTAGTCAGGATCGTGTCGGGACTGTCCAGATCGGCCTTAGGGGCTCTTGTGCGGTCGTAGCTAGGTAGTCGTAAGTATGATAGATATCGCCCAGGTGCACTTTGGCTTGACTTGAAATCTGCTGGCTCTGATACAGCTTTTGCGTCTCGTAAGCCATTGGCGGAGAAGCACCCACTATGCCTTGGAAGAGGTCGTTGAAAACTCAATCGACTCAATGACAGTTGACAGCAGTTGGAAGTGGAGAACAGTATTGACAGGGGTACCGTCACAACACAGAAAGGGGTCATAGATAAGGCAGTGTCTGAAAATTATAAGGCCGTGTCTCGGATAAACGGATAAATTTCCAGACACGATGTGTTTCAACATATGTCCAGAAATTACTATAATAGGAAGTTATAGATTTTAAGACACGATGTATTTCAACATATGTCTAGAAAATTACTATAAGAGGAAGGTATAGATACTAGATTTAAACGTAAGTTAAATGTAAGTTAAACGTAAGTAAAACGTAACTTAGACGTAGGATAGACGTAGGTTAAAAATTAGGGTTACGTTAAACGTAAGTAAGACGTAAGTAAGACGTAAGTTAGACGTAGGTTAAAAATATACTAGAAAAAAAGAGGTTTTTTTCTATACTAAATAGGAAAAAAACTCTATATTAAATATCTTATTTCTAACGTATGTTAAAACTCATCGTGTCTAAAATTAGGTTTTAAACTTAAATTATAAGGCAGTGTCTGGAAATTTATCCGTTTATCCGAGACACGGCCTTATAATTTTCAGACACTGCCTTATCTGTAACCCGACACAGAAATGACACTTTGTGAAGATGATGATCTCACTGAGTACCTGATTTGGCAAGCTCTAATCACTTATTACCAAAGTAAGAAGTTCTCTGTTACCATATAGGGTAAGACGCTGCGGCAGAATCAGTGCTCCGTTCTGCCAATTCTCCACCAATTTATCACACGGTACGGAGTCGTCTCCGTGTGGTCATTCTCTCCGGTTGAATAAGCACGGGACTCGGCAACGACGGTGCAGCCACCCGTCGGAACTAAACAAAAGAACAGGGTTCAAATTAGATTCTACTGATGATGTCGAACGGAGAATCCGTGGGCAACTTAGTTACATTGGGAAATTCGAAGCTCACTAATTCAGAATTATCACCACGTACCCCAAAATTTGTACCTATCTTAGCAGGCTCGAAGCGTGGGTTAACGGACTATGTCTTCGTGCGTTATCCATCTTTACTTGTTGGCTGACTTCTTGCACCGGCAACTGTACAATCCGATGCAGGAGTTGTTGTACTCATGTTCTGATTTGACAGTGACGCACTTATGACCTTACGAAGCACCCAGAGCCAGGATGCATGTGACCACCGCAAGTCTTGCGCTAAATATCTTTCGTCTCAATCTTGTCTCCAGATGACCCTTACCCCGCACAGACGCGCTTCATACTGGACATCTAGAAAAGCAAAAGGCGCTTGACATTAACTCTCATTCCTTTCGACATCGTACAGAAGATGGCTCATTGCGCTCAGTTGCATGTGGACAGGAGCGCGCCCACAAAACTGACGGAGTAACAGGTGCAAGAGCTTCAACAGAACCGTCTCCTCCACAAGCTCCGTGCACGACGTAGCAGACTTACGAAAGAACTTCATACGAGAGGCTATAGATCAATAAGCAACGCAGAGAGCCCAGACGTGCCGGAAGAGATTAATGAGCCTTACAAGCGCAAGTTATGTGCCGACAAACAACTCAACAGAACAAGAGTAGCGTTATGGGAGCGCAAACTGTACAATTCGAGGCAACGGCATTGCCGAGTCGTGCGTAGAAGACGACTAACCACACATCCGCGACCCGTCTAGCGGCAAGTCTCTATCTCATTGCTAGACTGCGCCTATAGAACTGGGTTTATGTGGATTCTCACGCCTGCCATATATGATAACTTGCACTCCAGACGAAGTTGTCCATTCCGTATGATCTCGAACCTATTGACGGAAGCTAATTGAAGTCATACGGCGCCATCGGTCTTTGGAACGCCTGAAACAGCAATCGATATGTCGCAGGTGAACCCTCAGATGGAAATCGATCTTCTCCAGTTGAACAAAACGTTCCAATTTGTCCTTGTCCTCCTTGTTACACTTTTCGCAAAATAAGCTAAAGTCAAGAAAGTGAGGCTTAAGCGGAATCGGCGCCAACGGAGCGAGACATTTCGAATTTCTACAACGCTTCGCTTTGCTGGGATCCATGATACATTTGTGCATATCCCTTGCGCCTGATGTATAAGCAACGAGGAGAGTCAGCCTGCGGATTAATAATACGGTGACAGCTTGCGACGGCCGAGTTACTTACGCCACCGTGCCCTATGATTTTGCCTCTGACGCCGAAGCTGCTCCTCTGGGTCCGGACATTTTGACCATTTGTACTAAGCATGATCTACGCCAAGCTTTGGTCCTAAAGTTTAGCTCTTTCGCTCTGGATTCCAAATTGTTAACAGAGACTGGACCGCTGCGTTGCACATACTGGCGGAGAAGGGTTGGGAATGCTCGGAAACATGTACAAGGCATTCTAATCAAGTTGGAAGAGCAATTTACTAACGAGGTCGTCGTGACGCCCGCATGCTGTCTAGCCTCGCAACTCTCCGTATAGGAACACCAGGTTTACCGCGGGAATGAGAGCTGAAATCCTCGACTGCTCTTGTCTGGAACCCGAAATTCGACGATACTCTTAAAGTTTAGCGCATACCTGTTTGACAACCACCAGCACACATCTTGCCTGCTTTGCGAACTTGCGATTAAAATAGAGTCCGTAATAAGTTTCTGCAGTAAGATTATCACGAGGCTCGACGGATGTCTTTTGCAGCGCGCTATTGACGGGTATCAAGGTTCCAGCTAAAAGTTCAGAATCTCCTCACAACCTTTAGACAAGCAGCCCTCTTTGCGCCAGTAGCTAGTAATTTTAGCGACCTCCCTCATGAAAAGTCTTTCCGCCAATTGGGAAAGCGATGGATTTTGAGTCGTCATGATAGTCAGCAAAAAGACAGATCTGTTTGCCCAACCTAAGACTTACAATGGTTCAACCGCGTAGAGGGAATTAAAGCAAGATTCGAATTGCTAAGACTTCCGCATTGACTCAAGGACAGACTTGAAATGTTCCACTGCGTCTGTGTCCTCGTCAGCTCGAAGTTTTGCCCAACTCACGACCTGGCCCTGCAACGCAATCCCATCTTCTTTATTGCCCTTTCTAAACCAATAACGGATCGCTAATCCTGACATTTTATCGAGAAGCAAGGGATCAAAGTCTCTCGGTGTTTTCTTGTATGCAGACCATGCTCTCAACAACTTGTTTTCCTGTTCGTCTGACGATCCGGGTAACTCGTGGATGAGTGATTCTGATAAGCGAGCCGGATCATGCAGTCCATTCATCATCCTTGAAAGCTCGTCTTTCAATCCTTGTAAATCCGTGATTCTCCTGCTATTGTTGTATAGAGCATTAAGTCCATATTCCCTCTCTTTCGCCTGCTTTACCAATTCGCTCAGACCAGCAGCTTCCTCTGTCAGCCCTTTCTCGACTAGCGCCGACCGATGGGCAATCAGGCTGGCATCGGTTTCACTGAGGACCACAGAGGTGATTTCGGTAAAATTATCGAATCGACGGTCGAAAATCAGATATTGTCCAACACTGCTGCTACCGTCAATCACTTGTTCAAATTCTTGTTCAGGATTCGAGAGGAATTGAGGGAGCCGATCGAAGCCTGCCAGAATTGTAACTACGTTCCTGTTATCATGATGTGACGGGACAATGAATAATTGATATTTTAGCGTATTCTTCTCTTCCGAAGTGAGGAGGTCGGTAATCGCCGCGCTCGTGGCAACGTCCGCTTCTTCGATACTAGGAGGAAAGCTTCCCGGCAATCGGTTGACCCAGAATATTCTCACTGGTTCCACATTTGGTGACATCCTACTACTGAGCTGATTATGCACTTCGGGCTCAACCGATGAGTCTGCCGGTGAGCTGTTCTTGGCTGCTCAAGAATGCGAGGTCAATTTGTTCTTTGGTTTGAGGCATCAACATCATCTTTTTGAATCTCAGATTGTCCAGTCTCAGCGACAGTCTGTGTCCAAATGACAAGTATTTGTCATTCTGCGTTGTCATAGCAGGCAGCCAGTGGCGCGTAAATCTTTTCCGGGTAAGCGCTTGTAGTAACGCAAATTGAATACCCAGATAACCTGTAGTTCGAACCTGATATGGGACGGTAAGATTAATTGCCACCGCCTGCCTATACAGGCAACCCATTTACTATGTAAGGAAACTCTGGCATCACTAGAAGGTAATAATTCGAGATCACCCTCCTCACCACCAGGGGGCACTCTATTAGCAGGCTCTGCCTCCACCTCATCAGCAGAGCCAAGGTTATAAGCAAAGTCGTCTGCGATGGCTAGTATCTTGCTCAAATTTCAAGACCGGTGCGTTATCATTGTAAAGCGCCGAATTCGAAAATAGTTCAGCGATTTTGCTGATATCAAGCAATCCTCGCGTCGAAGTAGTCGGGACAATATCTGCAGCGTGATAATGCTTTGGATTTTTGGCTCGGCATATTGGCAATACCGAGATAATAATGATGTCCTATTGCTACATGCCTCGTTCTCGTTCCTTTGCGCTGGTTAGCCCCTCTTTATTATTACGGATTGATCCTCTCCGCCCGGGAAAGGTGGTTGACGCTGGCCTCACACGATTTCTCTTGCAAACGAGCGCATGACTGACTTGACGTACAATCCCCGCTACCTCTTCCGAGTATATTCGCCTGGATCAGATGGGCGGAATGACATTGATGGGTTTTCTTCAATGGCAAAAGCGAATGGGAGAACTACAAAACGACACTTGGGGCATTTAACCAAGGATGATGCGTGTCGCATGCTCAAAGACCACGTTCTCTGGGAGAGCTGGAAGATGCGTGACGACGACGTGTTGATATCGTTTACAACATCCTTTCTCTTTGCATTACTGCACGGGCTCCGCAAGATCGAGGTTGACCGGCGCACAAGGGAGTCGAACTGTTATATCGCCATCATCGATACTTCCAAATTTCCCGACGGAACTTTCACATGGACTCCTAAACTTCTGCGGAAGTACAATCTGGATGAATCTTTTTGCAAGAATCTGAATTATAGGTTTCACGAGACTGAGTACCTAGCCGACTTCGAGGTTTTAACACGGGGTCAAGGAGTTTCAAGTTCCGTCTCTTTTGAGCAACTTATCAATTCTGGTAAACTGTTCGAAGCAATGCCTTTTTTAAAAGATCCACAATGCGAAGGCATTGTGAAGGCTCTTGCATATTTGCGACGCAAAAATTTTGAGGCTTCACGGAAAGCAACGAAGCTGGACATCGACAATGCGCGTACGCTTGCGCTTTGCTTCGATGGAAAATGGCTTCTTCCAATGATGATATGGGTTGTTGCCATGAACGCGAGGGCTGACGAAGATGAGGTTCTGCGTACAGAGTTTGCAAATAGCTTTCGCGGTAAGTGAATCGCGACGCTAGATCTTTGAAGAGGTAAATTCATGTAACATAGATGCGACTACAGATCCGGACTTGTACCGTGACGGACTTCGGGAGCCTCCTGCTTCAGTAAAAGAGCTTATTCAGTGGTCGAGGATAATGGGCATCGTTCAGTCCTCGCAAATAGCACGGCGAGGAGAAGATCTCGATTATCTTACCGATGGCATTTCAAGTTTGCAATTGACGACAAAGAATCCACAGTTGTAGATAGTACCACACGCCCTCGCCTCACTGTTGCCATGGTCGTGTCACCTTGGTGGTAATCGATGATGTTTCGGATGGCTAGGTCAATTTGACATCCTTCGAGCGATGATTCACATCAAGAGATGTAACTTAAAATTAGACAACTAGTATCATACAACGAAGCTGCCTTACTTCAGGACTTGCAGTTTCGGCAATCTGGCAAGCAGGTGTCGCAAAGGTGCCATGCATGTTGAGCCTCTGTTCATGGACCCGGTTTTTCAAGCATCGCCTAGACCATACTGTGCTCGACTATCCGATTATTTCTAGTGCGTAATTCTGCAGCTGACGGTCGCAGCTCTGGATCCCACTGGAGCATAGCTCGGATCAAATCCACGAACGCTTCCTTGTCTTCCCCCTTTAGGCGCGTTGCCCGTCGTTCTAAAGACATGGTCGAGTCTTTGTAGGCTTCGCATCTGGTGCTACAAACATCTGAGTCTCTAAGACGCCTGACTTTCCCTACGCCTCTATCATATCTGTATTCTTCAAGTTCTGATCGCTTCATTGGTCCCCTCCTAACTTAATACTGTCAAAGAGGCTCGCTTTGATATTGCCGTTAGAGACCTGCAAAAGGCTTCTTAATCAAGGCTAAAGGTGGGCAAGGTGTTTCGGCAAATTCACCCATCGCTTTTGGTGTTGCGTACAGTCTGCCTAACTTAGTCGACTAACCAGACTTCGCCTCCGAGTACTTTTCAGGGAAACATCACGTCCCCCCTTGATGCGCTCCTTTCGTAGAGCGTCATCATGACAGACCGCCTTATTTCCAATCCACATTATGCAATCTCAACTTAGATTAGGAAACGCTCGATGAGAAGTCAGAGGCAATCTCATGGTCAAGTAGACGTGGGGACCTAACATTAAGGCAGAATTTGACAAGTCCTGCTCAGCCGGCCTATCTTGAGCTCCCACCGTGCGAAGAAATACTCTTAGCAGTTGCTGGAGACGTTCTTCCATAATTTTTTCTTTGAAGACTTCCACAAACCGTCCGAAATTAGTATTCAAAGGAGAGTTACCCTAAGTTTGACCATAGCATCTCACACAGATCCAATTCGTGAGACCTTGCCTTCGTCCACAGACATCTCGCTAAAGCTTTCCACTTCACTCAAGATAGGATGACTCATCACGGGTAAGTGCCTAATTTGCGAAACGCCCTAAACCCTGGCGACCGGACGGTGCGATTATGCACCTATCTAGCAACAAAATCGCCCATATAATACATTGTTGTAACAATAAGGTATGTAGTCCCCTATCAAGCTGGATTGAATACTTTGCTCTAGATCCTTCTATAGCTATGATAAGCTACAGACTACTCGACATAGTCGCGGCCCCGAACGCGGCATTTTACAAAATAATCACTTTCACCCCAGACGACGCTGTCCATTCCGCAAAGGGCTGGCCCCCATTGGGCTGGACCTTATATCTTTGGCTGAATCGACGGAAACTTACAGAGGTTAAATGGCCTCCCTCTTTGCATTCCTCGAAACGGCAATCGACATAAGAAACGGAAACCTGCGAATTTGAATTTACGTGTTGAAAGCTGTTCCTCCATAGCGGGGAGAAATGGCTTAAACGGGACTCGTCCTCCTCTTCGCATATTTCGCAGAACGACGTCAACTCGAGATGGTCTGGCTTGCCCTGAGTCTGTTCTAACGTAGCGAGGCAATGCGAATTTCGACAGAGCCTTGCTATAATGTGTCCTCCCTTTCTCTTCCAATGACCTGATAGAGAAGCAACAGGGAAAGTCAGCTGCGGTCCAAGAGCATCATGGTGGCATCAAGAACAAGATACTTACGCGATCTTCTTGAATTGTTCCTAGCTAGATAGCGACGCCGCTCGTCTTTGTCGAGAATTTTTGAGCAATCGTAGACAAGAACGCCAAATGAATCTATGTATTGTTTCGGCTCGCCCAATATGCCGAAGCGTTCCTCTATCATCATCGATGGAGCGAAACCACTAGAATCTGTCATGTTGAGGTAGTTCTTTGGCAGCACCGTCTTCAGCCATTCGATCATCTCCAAAACCTCCTGGTCGTTGTTGTTACTCATATCCAAAGCCAAGTGCATGGCATTTTCACGATCTCGGGTAAGCCTTGAGCATTCGAACAGTCCAGACTCGCGCAAAAGCTTAGCGCCACTTAAGTTACCAGCAGATACTGCACAGTGCCCGGGCGACCAGCCATCCTCTCGGATCACCTCGCGATTAGTCTTCCTTATTAGCTCCCGCAAAATTTGCTCCGACTCAAGTAACATGGCTGCTAAATGCAACGCCGTGTCCTGATCAACGTTCTGCGCATGGGGATCGGCACCGTATTCGAGGAGTATGTGCACGAAACTCTCTTTCCATCTAAGGACCGCGATATGAAGTAGCGTCTGGCCATTGAAGCCGATGTTGTTGATATCGATGCCGTGACACAAAAGTTCAAATCCGATCTCGTCATCTTTCATCATAGCATGTACTAGCTGTTCTAAAGCAAAGTTAGCGGGCATTTATTATCTCGGGAGAAACCTACCATTTTGCTGATCAAGATCATTACCGCGTAACAGACCGTCACCGAATTCTCGTGAGTCGCTCATTTCTTGGTCCAACGTTGCAGAACGAACAAAAGTTCCGAAGAGTATTGCGATCCTTGCGTTAAGATGTAGTAGAGGCGCTGCTTGTGTGGACAATGGGCGAATCGTCGGGACATGCAGAGTCTTTATATCAGTGAGTCGGCTTGACTTGTGGGTGAAAAGCCATTCGCTGATGCCAACCCAAAGATTCGAACAGATCTACACCGCCAAGTCGGCAGACAGTCTCCGAATCCAGAATCTTGCATTTACAGCTGAGATGCTCTTGGCCAGGAAACACCTGGAGCCTAATGGATTGGATTGTGCCATTACCGAAAGCTCCAACAAATGCAGATTCCATGAGCAGATTGTACCTGCTGGATATATGGGCATGCCAAAGCAGCGCTCACTGGCCTCACGGTCCTGGTACACACGCTTAGCTCATTGCCCATGACTTGCTAGGTCAACACCATTATCGGTGCAGACCAAAGAAGTCGAAGGTGTAGATCTACACCGCCAAATGCAACGCAAAGAGTGGACAGACATTACGCAGACTCTTGACCCATGGGTCTACAGCCAAGATGATGCCGCCCGGAAAATTCAACATGGACACGGACCATTCTGACACGGACCATCTTCTCTGACTCTTATCTGCACGTATTTCCTCACGATCGTTGGATAGCCATATCGAAGATTAAGGACCAATGTGGGTCTCATGAACAATTCAGATGATTCACAAAGGCCATTGTTGCACAGTCTTTGTGTGCGTCGTTACAGTGCTAAGACACACTTTCACGAACGTTGCTATCGTCGTATGACCTCGTACAACAAAATTCACGTAATTTCAACTAAAATCTCTGGACAGTGTCGAGATGAAATGTGTTCTGATTAGCTTTCCAGCCGTCCCGATTCTCCTCTACTTCATGGCACGCTCTAAGTTTATCCGAACTACAACTTTGTTCTCCCTGCCTTTGCGGAATCAATCTTCGGACAAAATCACTTCACAGTTTTCAGTAAGAAGTAACGGAAAACGCTTTTGTAATGCTTGGACTTACGTCTACTGACCTACGTCATCTTGTTGCACTTTTCTACGTCTTAATGACCAGGCGGAGGATTTTTTCTTTGGCTTCTTCGAAGCTTCGGATTCCTTCAGCCCTCCTGAAGAGGAGCCAGAACTACTCCAAGAGGATCGTGAAGGATATGGTGAGCGCTGCGGACCGGCTGATAAAGCCTCAGGGGCATATCCATCGCCTCCCAGTTGCGCCGAGTCCCCCCATCTTTTCACAGCAACTATCATGTCGACGGCGAAATTTAAGTGCGCGGATGGGCCCACCGCCACGGTCGGCTGATTCTCTTGCGTTGCGCTCTGGAGTTCACCAAACTTTTCCTTACATGCTCTGAAGCTGGGAATAAAGCCATGACTCTGGGGCAACTGAGCGACGAGTGGCCAATAGTTTTCGATCGCCTTTCCCGTCAGGGCTTCCCATGAGTGATGATCACCGATTCTCCTGAGTTCCTTTCGAATCGTCAGCCTTCGCCAGATCGCAACTTGGGCTATGACCAAACCTTGAATAATCTCTCTACACCTTCACCTAAACCAGCGTGTCTACATTCTTCGCCTCTCTGACGGACTTCATCCCAGCGCCTCATGATGCTATTCGATGCCTCGGTTTCTTCGCCGAAGTCACTGTAAACCACATCGCGGATCAGATCGTAGGTTTCCTTCGCCAGGGCAATCGCAAGATGCACTTTTGGTATATGTACAAGTTGGTGGTGAAAATCGAAACTCGACGACACGCGCGACGTCTTTATTGTCTCAAAGTCTTGCCAACTGCTCCGTAATCGTAGATACCGATGTTCCAGTATCTTGAGACGCTGCGCCTTCTCATCCACACTCGTCTTTTGCTCGAAAGCGGCCCGAATAGGCTTGCGAATGCTATTCTCTACACTGCGGAGGCAGTTGGCAAGTTGTCGTCCAGCAGCTTCCTTCTCGTCAGTGTCTCTTAGCAGATCTGACCACTCGCTCGGTGCGCTCTTCAGCTCCTTTGACAACCAGTATCGGAATGGTATCTTCCTCATGAAGGGAATCACATCTTCTGCGGACTTGACAGATGACGCGTCTAGCTCCTGTTGTATGGTGTAATGCTCACGTTGGAGCGCGCGCACCCGTTCCAGAAATTCTTTTGGTGTATCTTTCCGTTGCTGCAATGCTGAGGTGATCATGCGCAGCGGCCAAAATTCAACTATGAGCGGGTTTAAATGGTTTGCTTGGAGAAGATACTGATTCAAGGGGGGAGTGGATGTCACCCAGGCTTCCAGCATGTGCGATGATGGCATGTTGTTTGTAAGCAGCAGTCAAAACTTTCGAGTGGTACTTCTTTCAACACTGAGTATATGCCGTTGTCGCTTGGAATTTTGAAAACAAAAATTGCAGATCCAGCATCGAGAGTGCTTGAGATTTCACGATTTCCGAGATTCTCTGGACATCGTCTTGCTTATAAGTTCGAGTCACAAGGAAGATACCTTCATCCTGCTGTTAGATGTGCCCGCGGTCCCAGGCAAGAATCAGGTCAGGTACCTCATTAGGAGATACTGTTTTACTAAGCGCATACAATAGGCATCTTCTCCTACGCCAGGCTGAGAGCGGATATCTTTGAAGATTAAATGTCGAGGGCCTTTACTGCTTAATTTGCTTTACTGAATTTCGAATAAGTGAAAATCTTGAATAATGACAGACTAGTCTCGTCGCTCAATTGAGTCCACACCGCGATGACCGCCACCGAGGGGGGAGTTGTTCTAACTTCAGAAGCACACGGCGCCGCACAACGCCATTGTGATTTTCAAAAGCCAGGAGCGTATCAATACCGGATGACTCTAACTCGTTCGGCATACGCCACGCTCTTGTACCATTCCCCGCAACTTTCTCCAAGCATGTGTCTCTCGAGTGGGTCACAAGCACGGGGGCCGTAGAATTTCGACATCTTGATGACTGGCGGAGTGCGCGCCATGAATGGATATAGCCAGTCAATATAGGTGCAGGGATCAGTACATTAAGACGCGCGCGTAACGTTGCATCTCTTGTGTCTGCGTTCTAGGCAACTGGGACGATGTATCGTGATTTCAATTTAGTAAAGCGATGCTGCTGTGAACCGCCTCACGCTTACCATCCCTGACTACCAGCTAGTGACTCAATTACAAAAGGCTCCTTGGACATTATCGATGACGGTACCATCATCACACCCCGCGAACCCCACGGAAAATATATCGCCCGATTGATCCGGAGAAATACGTGCTCTCGATCCGCGAATCGTTCTACTGTCTCACGGAACCTTGAGCTTAGACAGAGAAGCGTTTCGTGGCCTTTTTCTTCACTAGCACCTTCCGTGAACGCCCCATCGGCGAGTTTGAATATCGCCGCGACTTGTGTGGAGCGTGTTCTGTCGTACACACCCAATTCAATCGCTTGGGAGATCCACTTCGCGTAATCGTCCGATGCAGGGGAGTCTGCCGGTGGTGCCATTCCCTCGATGATCAGTCTCAAAAATTTTACGATCGATTCGCATGTTATAGCTGCCTCTTGTAAGCGATCAAGCACCCAGTCACTCCAGCACATGTCGTAAGCTGTCTCAGTTCGGAGAGTAGCAATTTCGCTCAGCGAGACGGTTGCAAAAGCAGGCGCAAGCGCAGCCATAACTTCATTCTCGTCCTCCAGATAGAACCCGGCTTGAAGATGGAACAAGGGGTCGTCCATAATTTCGTCCTTCAGCTCTGTTTTAAGCATATTTCGGAACGGGACGGTTGCATCACAGTTGATCGCAAGCTGGATCATCCTACACAAGGTCTTTGATCTCCGTTCAATATCCTCAAATTTACCCGCGGTGGAATCACTAGTCACCAAGGATAGTAATGCCGACCAAACATGAGTGTTCTCCTCCTAGCGCTAGTCAGTCTTGCGTTTTGCTCATTATAACTGGAGAATACGTACTTTGACCTCCACCTCTTTCATGATTTTATCGGGTAGGACTTGGAATTTGTTCAAGCATGCTGCGAGCTTTGCGCTTGAGACTCTCATGGACAGATTTCGACTGAAAAGGAAGCAGTAATGTCCGTTTGGGTCCATTGAATCCACTGGGTATGTATAGTACATTGCCCAATCTTACTGCATTCAAAAGTTTCATGTGGACGAGGAACTGCGTCCTTTTTTATGCGCATGCCAGCCCCTAAACTTCGAGTACTGATCCGTGGATATCTTCCGTTCGGAGCAGCCAAGGAAGAAGCGGAGCGATTTGCGGGCACATCTCGAGGTCTGCAACCGGGTATGATAAACGCAAGGAGTACAAGATACTGACATCTACGCTGGGTATGGTGCAAGGGTATATGCTGTTTTCGCTTAGGGTATCGAGAAATCCGCTTTTCGAGGCGGAAAACTTCGTATCATTGTAGTAATATTTCCTCCAAACAGCCCGATCTGCTTGCGGACTCCGCCATTTCACATGCGTATCCTCACTTGACAATATGCCCGCCACCTTCTTTTGGAGGATCGCATGCCATCATAGGTATAGGGTTGATTATGGAATCTTTCTCGCAAAAGGCCCATTCCGTGATGACACCAGAGAAGGGGAGGCTTGGTGACACTTTCTCAATAAACGTGCCCATTCCATCTGCCATATCTTTTTCGACCCAGGGTATAGAATGGTCATTCAGCGACAACCCGATTGTATCGCGCAGGTCATTTTCGCACAAAAAGTTGTAAAGTTCTCGTAAAAATGCTTCGTCTACAGGACCAGCATCATGGCCATACTCGTACTCGAAGGCTTGAAGGACACCTGTGCTGTCGAAGTAAAACGAATACGGACGTACGGGTCGGAAAAGTTTGTTCACAGGAATTGGTTCGAGCTTGAACGTCTCAGCGAAAGGGTCGTTACTCGTTCGCATAACTAGACTTTGTTCGTCGATTGGAAAGTGCTTGTGGAGAAGGATTGCCCGCACTTTAGCCTCCATTCGGAAGAGAACAAATATCCTGCCAAGTTTTTTCAGCATCTCGTCTTTGATAGAATGTATCTGTTCGTCGAAATATTTGACGCCATTGTGCCTTTCTGGGCCGACATAAATAGGAGGATTCATGGGTGACTGATGCGCCTCTGTGACCTGCAAGTGCGAGCAGGAGATGTTCGTGGATAGGAATATATCAGGCTGCGCCAACCCGTTGACGCAAAAAGAATTACCCGGTTGGGCAATCGATACGTGCATTGCGTCTACCGAAGCGGAAATAGAACCTCCCATTCTCTTGCGCAATCGAAGGGAATTGCGGCCTAACCTGAATGACTCTTAAATAATCGATGGCTTTCAACACAGCTCTGCGAACCAACAGACGATTCGAGCGAAATGGTTCACACTGCCGAGCGCACCGAAAAAGCTCCGACTAAGGAAGATATCGATGAGCAGTCGACAAGACTGTCGGCTTCCATTGGGTGTGGTGTCGACCAGTCCCTGATCGAGCAAGCTAAAAAAGAATTGGCATCGGCAAGCGTCCACCCTGATTACGAGAAATACGTGGATATGCCATTCATGTACGAGAAGCTCAATACAGGCGATGCTGTCAAATCAGTTGTGGACGACTGGGTGAAGGTGGTAACAACGAGTGACTATCGGTTCTATATGCTCGCTAACAGAGAAAGCAGAAGCCTGAAAATATCAAGCGAGCTGCGGAAGCGGTCGGACGCAATGCGCCACAGCCAGGTTCGGAGATCAGGCTTGCGTACTGTGGTCTCAAATTCAAAGAGTTGAATCGGGTTTGGCACAAACACAAATCCCTTGGCTCGCAGAAAGGCCGACGTTCAACCGTGGTCATTATTGCTGTCTGGCCTCTTAATAGCGGGAACGGTTGCTTCGTGGATTTGGACAGTGGACAGGACGTCTGTGTGGACGGAGAGAAGCCGGTTTTCATACCAGGAACAGGTGGAGGCAAGGGAGTCTTTATCGATCTAGATATCTAGCAATCCCATTTCGCTGCATGTTCAATTTTGAAAGAAATGCCAAGGGTTCACGCTGGGATCAAGCAGATGTGAATGCTTGTATCCAAGGTGATAACTAATCCTTGACGTACTTTGGACAGTCAGGTTGCCGTCGAACCCTTGCCGCGGACTAATAACTTACTCGATCTTTTGACCTAACAAATTGTGAATCAGGCTTGGAATGAACAGACTCGTCCATCCGTTCCATTCTCCAAGATTGCTGGTGTACTCAGCAGATGAGAGCTTGTCTGTAAGATGCTGCAGCGCTGGCTCCGGACTCCAGGTCAATCGTGCGTAGAATCCGGGCTGCTCGTTCCCTGACATCGTGTGAGCAAATCATAAGTGTTTTGCTCGGTATTTGCACGCTTACAGATTAGCAAAAGTTCGCTTGCCCGATTCCCCCAACCCCGATACCCTAGGCCGTCAATGATCTTGTTCACTAGAATCGCCGTGTGCCACAGCCGAACTGCGTAATCTGATGTGATTCCATTAAAGCATCTGCGCGTGATATCCACCAGCGTGTCCACATTGTAGCCCATCTTCGACAAGACTGCGCAGATAGACAACAGTACAATCTTCTGGAAGTTAGACAGCATAAGCGCACAATTGACGGTCAAGCTCAACGCGCCGGTGCTTTCGGCGTAAGTCGCAGCTGCGCTGAGAATCCAGGTCTCGTCGTTGCTGCGATCTTGGAGGAGATTGTCTGCCCCCTCGCGTTGGATGAATAACGAACTTGGGACCCCATCGAGAACAAATTGCGCTGCTCTTCCGCCAACCATCAGGCGATCCAACTCCAAAGTTGTCACCTGAGTCCACCATTCCGTAGCCTTGGGGGTAGCGTGAATGAGTTTCGTCGCATTAGGTAGCCATGAACGAGCCCCAAAATTGCGAGGCTCCTTAGATGGTGAAGGTTGAACCGGTGTCCACTGTATGATCTGTAGGTTTGACGAGGCAGGACCGGCAATGTGTTGCGTGTTTGCAATCTCGGATGGGTCAGGAGTGGAAGGGCCCGACTGTCGTTGTTCCGGTAAAGTCAAGCACGGAGAGTAGGAACAAGTCGCATGGTGTTCCTGATGATGCGCCCTGAGATCTTTGATTGTGTTCTCGAGTAATTGGATATATGCCTGTCGCTCATCCATATTACGTTCAGGTCAGGCAACTGTATCACTACTTGCGGGGAATGGCATCCGTCCCTTATATGTAATCAACCCGAATCGAATTTGCAACCGGTTGCCCGCCGAGATAAGCCTAGCGTATGATCATCAACAGCTTCACAATTACCTTCCAAATGAGTCACATGATTCGAAGCCGTTCTGCCGCTGCGGCGCGCATAGGCATGCCCATACGGCAGAAGAGCGACAGGATCTGCAGGAGTGGGGAAATTGTATACCTGTTCTTGACTAGCGTGACTCATGTCTCATCAACGTCCGGTGAACTTGATGAACGACACAGGGTAGTCGACCGGTCAAGCTGCACGGACGGTTATGCGTCTTAGTGAAAAGTCTCCAGCCGCAGTGCATAATGGCGAACGTAAAAGCGGTAGAGATGCTACTGAAGATGCGGGGTAAGAAATAATTGTGTACTAAAGACTGGCATTAACGAAGATGGACAGGAGAGGTGTATTGGTATCTTTATGGATCGAAATGACCTTCTCCGACTGAGTGTCAAACGCATATGCTTGGGCCTGAGCAGCCATAAGACTCACATGGTGTACGAGTAGGAGGCTGCATTTCATGATCGCATCACGCGACGGAAGAGATTGGGACTGACATTGATGTAAATTAACTTCTGAACAAATATGCCGCAGTTAGGCTGCCATGATTGGCCGATCTACAGGTGACAACGTCAAAGAGAAGGCTAGCCTTTTCCCAGTTTTTTAATTAGCATGAAGAGGGAGCACAGATCTTTGATTTCCGGCTGTCTGGATCGATCTGAAGGCCCGATGGCGAATCATGCCGATTGGCGACTAGTTTACCTAATTTCCATCAACGTGCATTCAAACTAGTGGAGACATGGCATGGGCAATACGCAAGATGCAGCGCCGACGAGTCAGTCGCGCCGGGCAATATCCCTCTCAGAAGATAGTAACTCTTAATAGTTCACAACTGCAAACATAAAAGGCGGCATGGATGCTCTCGAGGATCTTCCAGGAGCAAGAAGATAAAGGTTTGTTAGAGAGGCTGCCATTGAAGATGATGACTGACACAAATCCATTGACCGCGTTGAACGGCAGCTTCGGATTGTTAGAAATGGTTGATTCGAAGGCAATCCCAGACAGGTCGGATACAGCGAAGACGATCAAGGGCCAAGTCAGCACCGAAGCGAAAGATCAGAAGCTGAAGCTGGAGTATAAGTCTGTGGAGGAGAGGTCTGTCCATGTGATACTTTTTCCTAGAATCCAGCTGACATGGCCGTAGATGGGATCCAACAGCATACAAATACAAGGTCTCGGAGGCGAAAGAGGAAGAAGATAAACCAACCGAAACGGATAGCTATGTGTTCGTAAACCGCACGAGGATTGGTACGTTTACGATGCCCGCAACCGCGTTCTCGCTTACAGAGTCGAATAGAGCGGGGCTCCTCGGGGTTGCAACACTTCGTCGATATCAATTCAACCGTGCTTGGGGATTTTCTGAGAACAAAACTGAAAGGCGTTAAAGGGCCTTCTCTTCAAGGCGAGGTCGTTTCAGTGAGTAAGGTGGCGACAAGTGATCCAGCTGCGGTACTGAATCCAGCCTGTGCAGATCGATCGGAATATGCTGTTGCATTTCGTGGCCGATCTGGGAGCTAGTTTGAATGGACCTCACGGCTTGGATGCCATGACGATCAAGCACCTGGAGTTGCTCTTGGAATTCATTAAGACCAAACACGCCGAGACAAATGTGCAGCTCACATGTTTGCTGAAAAGCGGTGAGATCTCCTTTGATCTGCTTTGGGGTCTCTTCAAGCCGAACTGCATCGTATGCACCAAATGTCCTGGGAGCGGAAGTGTTCAATGCATGGTTTTCAAGAGCGGCGCCGGAAAGAAAGCAATGTCGGGCGAATATTTCGATCTGGAGTGCGAATATCTTGACTCGGATGGCAAGATCGTTGGACAGACGTCAACGCACCTTCAGATCAACTCGTTCACAGGGACAAAGCAGATCACTTCTCTCGAGGTATATCCGCTTGACTGCTGCCCCGACAAAGCGGGCCTGGTGACAAAGCTCAAGCGTCGTGGGCAAAAGTTTCTTTCGCTAAAGGGCATCAATCACCGCCAGTACAGGGGTACGGCGTTCGTGAAAGAGAAGGATAAAGTGGTAAAATTCTCCGTACATGGCCAGATCATGGTGGACCATGAAGCGTTCATGGACAACAAGCCGAGCTATGAGAAGTCCAAGATCCATGAAGCTGAGCAGCTAGTAGGCGGTGGCGGGAATGGCTTCTTCATGTTCAGCAGGCAGACATCCAGAGGCGGACAGGTCAAGGCTCTAGGAAGAGCAGACGAAGGGATTGAAGACAAAGATCTCATTTTGTTGAGTCCAACGGTGCTCGGGTTTTCACTGGAGGACAAGTGTTGGGGTGAGTCAAGATCCGTTTCCGAAGCGGCGACGATCTGACGTTGTTGGCAGCCGAATTCGATGTCGGCAAGATCGACAGCGTCAAGTGGAACACACAGCTGTTCGCCGATGTTGCGATCGCTGAAGAAAAGAAGCGGATGATATACGCTCTGGCCGAATCGCAGCCCAATTATCGCATGGCAGATATGGTTGCTGGAAAAGGCGAAGGTCTTATAATGATGTTTTAGTGAGTATGGTGCGTACATTGTGTGTAACGGCCGTTCTTGACCAAGCTCGAACAGCGGACCGCCAGGTGTTGGAAAAACCCTAACGGCGGAGGCGATCGCGGAGACGCTCCAAAGACCTCTTTACAGGGTAAGCCTCCGAACGGGCGAGCATACGTGATTCAACGCTGATCTTATACAGTTATCGGCGGGTGAGCTTGGAATCGAATCAGAGACAGTGGAAATCTGCCTTAAGCGTTCATTCGAAGTCGCTCAACGATGGGATGCAATCGTGCTTGTCGACGAGACTGATACTTATGTGGAACAACGTGAGGTGGACTCACTGGCTCGGAATGCTCTAGTAGGGGTGTTCCTGCAAATGCTGGAACGTTTCTCTGGCACGATGATTCTCACCTCAAACCGCATCAAGGCACTCGACGAGGCAATGCAGAGCCGGATCCGACTTTATGTAAAACTCGAAGCGCTAGCAGCAACGGAAAAGCAACGAGTGTGGAAAAATCTGCTCCATAATGTCAAACACTGTATCAGTGAGAAAGATGTCAAGGCGCTGGCCACAAAAGATCTTAACGGCCGAGAGGTAAGTCTCTGCCAAATTCCTTGTCAGGCTTCGCTGATAACTTCTCGGTTTTAGATCAAGGGTGTTCTCCAGAATGCAGTATCTCTGGCAGGCTTCAAGAAGGAGGCACTCTCTAGGGCCCACATCGACTACTGTGTGAAAGATCATCAGGAGTCCATGGAGGATATTATGGGACGTGCGAACTCCGGTATGTACAAGTAGATCGCGTATCTGTACTAGATCCAAATTCAATTGGTCTTTGTCTATCGTTTTCTGCACCGTCGTTCTCGTCAGACATTAGGACGTCAATCACGTCAGCAAGTGTTCGGAAATCTGGTCTCGCATCCGAAAGGAAAAGCTCTCTTCCCGTATTGCACACTGATCTAAGAAGCTGAAACTAGAGAGAGCTGGCGAGTACATCATGCGGTCCGATTTCAGACCGGATCGTCGACTGTCGAGCTCGATGCTGGTGAATCATTTGTCTGGGTTCGGAATTCTGCCTCCGGACAAGACCATTATCGTACGCATTGACTCGCTCTGCACGCCTGTCCCATTCGGAGGGCTACTTATGGTAAAGTGAACTCGCCAGAAAAAATCCACGCGTAGTCATTCCCTGACAGTCGAATAGGGTGGGGCGCTGCAGGTCCGTCGTTCAAAAAAAGGAGAACAGGAATGATAACCAATATAGATCAAGCGCGGCTCGAAGCAGATCACATCTGGAATAGCCTGCTCTCAGTGATCGACGGTCAGCCCATTGACTGGAGCTACTTCAAAAGTCGGTCTGCAGCTCTTCGAGCGATTGTTATCGTCGCAGGCACACACACCGCAACCCCGAAACTCTTGGACAGGCTGAAGCAAGAGTTGCCATCATTGAGTAGCGCCGACGATCAACTGCATGCTCTTCAGGTTGCGTTCAGCCTCAGGGACGAAGAGCAAATCTTGATTGCCCTACGACGTGCCCTCCCTCTAACATGGTTAGCAGAAAACATCCCCGGCCTCATGTCTCTTTATCAGTCTTCCCACAAGCTCGAAGTATGGATATACAAGCAACTCGGACTGGGGATCAGTGGATATGTTCGCTTGGCCCTCTACTTCATGTTTGTAATTTCTAGGATGAAGCCTGTGGAGGGATCCGAGTCCTCGGAGGAAACGGCATACATGAAATGGACGGTGAAAACAAAGGGACTGGGTGAAAAACTCCCTTGTGAGCAGCTTTCGATCTTTCTCGAGCTTGCCAAAGCACAAGACACACAGTTCCCGGAGATTGGGCGATATGCAAAAAGATTCGATGAAATCATGAGCCTGTACTGGGACAGAGAAAATCATATCGTGCGCCGGCATGTCGTTGTCAAGTTTCCATGGGACAGAAAAGGCATCATTCCTAGCCCTTCATGCAAGGATCAAACATTGAAGCTGTTCGATGACCACAAACACGACGATGATAACGAATGGTGCTATGATCAGATCCCAGATTGACGATCATTGACTCATGAAAGCCAGCCGATACACCTCGCAAGTGTGGTGAAGAGGAAGTGATACGCAGCTACAATTAGCTTATTGCGAGACAGATGGGATGAAGCTGCGTCAATTGTCAGAGGTCAAGAAGCATGCATAGAAGTCCGCATAATAGCGGTAGTATCCAGAAGTAGGACATTGACTAACATACTTACGACACTGCTCAGAACCTCATCTCCTCGAGATGTTGAGCAACCAATGAGACGGGCTGAAGAAATCCTCAGCGAAGATAGTGAACGCAGAATCGGGGAAGATGGGCAAGATATTAGACTGGCGCACTGCAATTGTACAACATTCGCGCATCGCGCATTCTCAAGATTCCGATTGCTAGCTAGTCCATCGATGTCTCGGAGAGACACAGTATGGTGTACGTTTAAAGTCAACCGATCGGTGACGTAACAGGTCACTTTAGATTCCAAACAGTCTTTCCATATCATGTAATACTTCTCCTACACAGCTGTATTTCGAAGTCCAGCATTTCAGGATGATTGCATTCGGACTTTCGGGATTCGGACCGTTCAAGGGAAACGCTCCATGGATATAGCGGTCGAGGATTTCATCTTCGTCTTCAAGCTCGTCAAGCTCTGGGAATGGTTCATGTCCGTGCCATGTGTGATAACTTACATAAGGGTGCCGGCAGCGAAGAGGTCGCT
Organism: Dicorynia guianensis; assembly: GCA_037013595.1. Taxonomy (NCBI): domain Eukaryota; kingdom Viridiplantae; phylum Streptophyta; class Magnoliopsida; order Fabales; family Fabaceae; genus Dicorynia; species Dicorynia guianensis. Next base: position 550,300 of record JASUAB010000054.1, read on the forward strand.
TTTGATGGGGAAGTCATCCTCCGCGTGTGGATCTCGTGATTTCAGGCTCTCTTGGGACATTGTTTCGAACTTTACACTTCCATTCGCAAGGTAGAGTCGCCCTTGCATGTCACACAATCTCGCATCAAGCTCTTGAGTCAGCAGGACGTTAGAAGCATCTATGGTGGGGCGTGCATAAGTGCAATTCTCGCGGGCCATCCTGATTGTAAAATAAATGGATATCCGAACTGGCAACTCATGACTGCTTTTAAATTGCTAGCTGGAGTCTTCTGTACAAGCAAATCTCGAATTTTGGAACAGAAGAGCACGAAGAAGCACTGATTCTATCCATATCACCTGTCAAACCCTAATAGACTCCCGCCATTAGGATGGCGTTAGCTCTAAGTCAGCTGACTGCATATGTTGCATTTCTTCATCATATCTGCCTCTTGAAACGCCTGAACGAGGTTCCTGAGCCACCATCATCTCACTACGTAAACCCTTCCTTAGCAAACAATACAGGACGATCCCTCACACTGAAAAATGAACGGCACATTGTGTGGGCGTTCGCTCATCTCGCATCCGCCACAGATGATCCGAGAAAGGTTGTGGCTGCTAGTATTGAAGAACGAGGCAGCACTTCGCTACGCATCAACGTCGCCGTGAACCATGGTCGATTGGATGAAGTTGAATATCATCTGGGTCTTGTATGCCTGGTATTGCAAGGGATCGCGAAGCAAGGTAGTCGTGTCTTTGACACGTCTTTGTTCAGACTATAATGCTGATTACGTTAACAAGTCCGCAATACCTCGCATCCACACGAATTAGCTCATGCAGTTATACGCACATGTAAACAGAAAATCCTTGCTTGGCTGCACTCAGTTCACGTAAAATTACGATGTAACTTCAAGAAGGCGAAATTAGCGAAGGGGTCACCTTTGGAAAAAGCTCTATCTTACTTGAAGATCGTACCGTTCTCTGAACGAACGCGCGAACATGTTCAGATTCAGGTTGACGCTGCGCGGAAGTCTTTTAGGATTTTGGAAAATCTGGACGCAAATAACGACAATACGGCTGAAGTCATGCTCTCAGCGCTCAACCAAATCGTCTCGACCAGCTTCCGGATTGTCCAAACGGTGAATTGCAATGCTCGTAGTTTTGCCGCGGCTTCCGAATTCAGAGTCTTGCAAAGACTTGCTCGCTATCAGTGGATCGTTGACTTCCTCCACTACAGCGCCCGGCACATTCCTCAGTTCAGGGAAATAGAAGTCTCACAGTTGCAAATGAGCCCTTTAGACGCCGAGCCACAAGATGTTGATCCATGGACAACACAAGTGATTTCACGTTTATTACAGACCAAAGGTGGACAGAAAAGATTGAAAAACACGGACGGAGTTTCGGTTGAAAAAATCTCGAAGTCGCTCAGAGACATACCGATCAACAAATTTCCTGTCCATGCCGAGGTGCAACTTCTTGTATATCATGAATTACAAAGAAGTCGTGCAATTACACCAAGGGTCATCTCCTCGAACAAGCAGTCGTGCCTGTTGTGCTATTTGTTATTTCAGTTACATGGCGGATATGTTGTTCCACAAACCCACGGCCGTCTTTACGAGAGATGGGCTCTTCCGAAGGGGGTCAAAAGCTTGGAAGGGTCGGAGAAGAATGTGATGGAGGACGCTCTTAAGCTGCTAGCTACTAACATCAGGGCCAGATTGTCTGATTCGACGAAGATTTTGAAGAAGCCCCTACCACCACCTTGCGAGAGTCTGGTCGGCTCGGAGCTTACGCTGCGCACGGAGACTACCTCTGCCAAGGCTTCGGCCCAGGAATTCGTTAAGGGCGGAAAGAATACCATCAGCAATAGGATCTCAGACTCAACTCATATTTGCTGTGACCAAAATGCCGAGGGGTCCGCAACACCGATTGAATTGAGCGAGAGACAGGAAGTCGCAGTGTTCTCCAATGAATTAAACCGTGGGAAGTCTCTAACAAAGCAATCCATATGCATACCTCTTGCCGCTGTTGAGGGTCGGATGAAAAAACTGCAATTGCTGGTAGAAATTGAAGCACCAATTATCGCTGATGCATTGGGAGAGAAAGTCGTCAAGACATTGACAGTCTTACGTCTAATTTCTCCAAATGGAACGTTGTCTGCAGGAGGTGGGAATGTCATTGACCTTGCCGAGCTACGTCCCGGAGAAGATAAGACAGTCTGTCTGGGTAGCGTTACGTGGCGCGGCCAAATCGACCTGCAACACGACAAAGATATTATTCGGCTTGAATTCTCTGCACGTGCCCGTCAGTTCGCTTCGCAGCCGCAATAAAATTTCGGCACAATAGTTACCGTTCTCAGGATTCACTAATTAACGATTAGAAGCTCCGTTGTTGTTTCTATTGCGCTCACAAGGTAGAGAACGTGGTACAGCGGGGAAAAAATCAACGGTGTGAACGACAAGATGTTTCGTGGACCACTGATGTTGTGTTTGTGAAGGACTTCAAGGTTGTCCGACTTAGCAGAAGACTGTGCAAGATCTAATCATGAATACGGAGTTCTCGAAACTGCTTAGTCGTGATCCACCGTAGCACGCCTACATCTCTAGCTTCTCGAACCAACCATCCGTGAGAAGGAAATTGGTGAACACAGACAGACTCAAAAATTAAGCAATCAGATTCACTCCAATCTATGAACACGGGAGCTTTTGGAAAAGCCACTGATTCTATTCTGGTCAACCACTATTGAAGATCTTTGTGCAGTGGCATGACGGAACATTGCGCTCTGTGGAAATGTAGCAATAAGGCTGTCGTGCAACCGGATACTTAAGTATTACTACCATCGCCAAACGGTAAGCCTGTGCGGTTGTACCTACTTAGTTTTGGTCCGTAACGTTGTACATCGTTGCCTGGCCCTCCGAAATGTCCGCTTCGTTTAGGTCGGAAGTCCCATCCAGTGCTGCTTTGGGTACCAAAATGTAATTCTCTGAAACCAGAAAAATGATCGAAGATTTCTAACGGAAGTGAACTTTCTTTGATCATGTCAAGCGGGGTCACGCCGTCCTTGTTCGGGCGGTACCATAAGAAGGCATGGTCACGGCTTGCTTCCCAAAATAATTCAAGTAGTTCGCTATCTTTTTCGGGGGATGCCGCAGGGCGAGAGCGCATGGGGTTTTCTTCAGCTTCCAAATCGTCGGTGATAGCGTTTGTACAGACATCGGTTTGGGAACTGTCCGGCAAGATATTTGCCCGCTCCGTTCCTTTAGCTGAATCGCGAGCATGTGAATTGGTGAATTTCCATGTAGGTCCAAAACGGATAAATCTGCATCATGCTCGAACAACTGCCTTGCACACTCGTAGGACAGAAGCTGTGCTGCCAAATGTGCCGGCGTTAGACCAAAGTGATCTTGGGCCTTCTGCCAGCCTTGGGTGTGTTGGAGCAAATAATCGAGAACAGCCCCGTGTTTCGGAGCGTCTTGCCAAGATTCGAGCAGCCTGTGCAGCGGCATCCTTCCATTCTGATCTCTGATCTGGAGAGGATCTGAGGCAGCGGCACATTGGTTCAACACCAATTCGAGTAGACGGAGATTGCCCGACGTGACCACATGGTGTGCCACAGTCGCTCCATCATCGTCGCAAGATGAACAGTCGGCCATGAATTTCACGCCCAATTCAACACAGGTCCAATTCGAAGTCTTCGCTGCAAGCATAACAGTGTGCTTGGATGGCTGCGCTCCGCGTCCCACCAGCCACTTCGTCTGCTCTGGATTACTCGATTTTCGCAAGGCGTCAAAGTCCAATATTGTGAGCCCTGTTGTTGTTTTCGACAGAATATCCACACCATTTCGCTGGAAATATTTGACATGCCATAAAGTTGCGTGTTGTGCCGCGTACATTGCAGAAGTAGCGCCTTGATCGTCACGCAGCTTCATGTCAGCGCCCTGCCTGACAAGTTTCCGAACAATCTTCAGACCGTGCGAGTGACAGTTGCAAGCGAACATGATTGCGGTACGGCCCTTTGAGTCTCTAAAATTCAGGTAGTCAGTTCCGAGCGATAGTGAGGTAAGATATGAGACTGTTGGTTCGTGTCCAAGTTCGGCAGCCACCATCAAGAGCGTTCGACCTCTGCCATCCTGTATGTCTGCCGGCATGCCTTTCTCGATCCAAGCCTTTAATGTGGGTAGCCACACATCACTATCGTGAAAGCGATGCAAGGCGTTAAAGACAAGGGGCGAGTTCTGGGATGACAACAAAGTTCTTGGCTCAACATAGCACCTCAATAGGATAGACGACCTGCGATCCAGCATGCTTTCAATGGATTTATGGCTGGTAAGCAGAGTTTTGAAGCCAGGGAATGCCCTATCCAGAGTCTTTGCGCACTGATAGGCATCAAATTCTATCACGAACCTTATGAAATAGAGGATATCAGGGGGGTCGACTGTATTGCAATCGAGCAACGATGCCAACACCTCGTCGTGATCGCAACGAAGCACCGAATGGAAAATAGACCGAGACTGTTCATCCAGTAAGAGCACGTAAACAGTCTTGAGAAGAAGTGATGTTTCTGCCTCATACCGGTCGTCTGTGATAAGCTGTTGAAAGAAATCCGAATTGGATTTCTTCAGGAGGGAGACGAGGTACTCAATCGTCTCCGAGTCTTCATTCTCCAAAGCAAGGGTAAGCATGCAGTCTTGAAGACAGAGTGCTGGCTCTTCGGCATCGTAATCGTACTCATCGTCTATTCCTAACGCTTCGGGGAATATCAGGGCGCTTTCCACCATGAAGCGGAGGCTTTCGACGTTTTTGGCTGCGACCGCTGCCTTTGCCACTTCCCGGGCGTTGTGACGATCTTTCAAAAAATCGGGAAACCGAAGGTTCAGGCAACTCAGCGCTGTTGAGTGCGCGCATGCTGAACAGGCTGCAAAAATGCTATCCAAGTCGCAATATTCCCAGTCTTCATGGTCAAGGATCCTTCGTAATAGCTCGTCGCGATGTGGCCTGCTTCTGATCTGATGCACATGCTCATCGACTTGAAAGGTGAATAAATGGTGCAGAGCGTGACGGCCATCATTGTCTTCTAAAGTCGGATTGCTTCTGGAGGCCAGCAGCGCTTCGACAACGGCCAAATTGCCTTCGAGGCAACCATAGATAATTGGCGTGAGCCCCTCGTAATCTCTTTCATCTACTGGGAATCCAGTTTCGACCAAAGCTTGCACCACCTCGCGTATCTTGGTCTCTGGTATTTGTTCCGGAAATTCTGCCACATGATGTAAAAGCGATTTGCCGTCTTGGTCCCTGACCCCTTTTAGCCTGTTAAAGATCGTTTTGATAGCCTGTGAGTCCTCGAGAGACCCGATTGTCGATGCGTAGTCAATAAAGGACTCGTTCAAAGTCGCCATTGCCGTAGATAGCAACAGACCGACAAAAGGGAGAATAACAGAATGTGGATATCCTCATTGTATTGCCAGTTCTTTATAATTACTAAGGTTCAGCAATCGCGATGCAAATTAACCAAACTCGCTACTCAATAGGGATTATTTGTTTCGCTCATACCAATGCAGTCCGCGAGTCAGGTCTCAGACCAAGCCGCGGCTGAGGATGGGAAGAAGGTGAAGATCAAATTACGACAGCATTATCAGTCTCGAAAAGACTCTAAAACTCAGGCCCTTCGGACGGATGCAGGGAGGAGCCAGGCTGTCCTATTGACGCAGACACCCTTGGAGACTTATCTCAGGACTATCGATGGATTAACGAGGATAGGGAACATTGGTATTCAACAATCGACGTGATACGGAAGCTTCCAAGTCAACGCTAGTAGGCTCATTGCTAGGGATATCAACGATTGGTTTGTTCGTCGGCTTTGACAAATGTTCTGATCTCTACGTGAATGCGGAAGAGCTACTCAGGCGAAAGGCATTCCTTCCAATTGACTGTGCCCGACCAGGAGAAAGCTGGGCGGATGCGTAATCTGATTTCAAATTTTTGAAAAAAGCCCGTAGAAGAGCCGATCTGGGCCAAGAAGCTTCTTGTGCACATTGTTGTTGGAGATTTAGAGATTCGGATACTCGTGAAGGTATATGCAACGGTAGTGGAATTCGACACCACTTCTATACTGACATTAGAACGTATGCTACTGTTGCGTATGCGGCAAACGAGATCATACTGCACCATCTCCATAGACCTAGTGACCATCCAGGCACCCCATGACAATGTCATGCAGCCGCGCTTTTGATACCATCATCACTTAATGCTTCACTCAGCTGACTCACAAGTAGATCAGGTTCTCCTACACCTTATTTCAAGACCTGTAGCGCCTCCGTGGCTGCGTGTTGCATATTGTCTCCGGATGGTCTGTTGATGCTCTAAACAATACTGATTCGTCATCCGTCTTGCCAGACTCATTAATTTAACATCGCGCGATACTTACGATAGGCTTTTGTGATTCTATTGAGATTTTTGTTTCCATTTTTCGCGTTGTAGAGGTGTGATATGCAACAAAATGCGAGAGCTCACTGCTGTCACGATTGGCAGATCGAATCCAGAGAAGCCTATCCAATTACCATTGTTCTGAATTCGGCGTCGTCAATGACAAGCTGTCGTATGATTGAGTGAGAAAATTCTGGATGACCCTGTCAATGCCAATTGGCCAATAAGTGGTGATTGTCTGGTATGGGAAATGGCACGCTATTACGTCATCTTGGGGTCGGTGGACCGTAGAATGACGTTTCGGGGGCTAACAAATACTGGTTGTTGAGACTATGCTCCGTTACTTCGCACCGTACTGCCTTTATTATTCTACAAAACAATGGAAAACCCCCTGGACGCCGGAGGTCGGTCCTTGGTCAGTGCCCAGAGTCTAAAACGATCACACGTGAGTGATGCGGGCAAGGCATCGGAAAATGTACTGAATTTACTACTTTAGTCGGTTTATCGCGATGTATGCACTGCGCTGAGCCAGTTACATGAAGAAGATCCCCAGTTCTGCAAGAGGTTGCTGCGGGACGCTGGGATTTCAAAAGCTAGGAGCTCTGGAAAGCAGGGGCCACGAATAAGTGATTGGCTCGACGACTCTCGAATTGCGTCGAATAAGGACTTTTTCGTGGGGCGTGGCATCAATAAAGATCGTGCGAGCGCCCTTGACAAAATCGTTCGTGAGATCATCCGCACGAGTTCCACCACAACAAGTGACAGCAAGATCAAAATCTGGGATGGTCATGCTCCGATATTTGGAAAATCACAAGGCAGCAAGAGGGCGAGGCTACTGCAAGGGATTGCGGAGCTCGATGAGCGTGACTCCAGCAATCGAGTTGCCATTCGGCTGACTCGGCTGTTCCTCAAGCTTGAGGAAGAAAATCTGGCAGAGGCGATTGGCCAGACGCAGGCGCGACTTGAGATAAATGCAGGAATGGCAACAGAAAAGTTCACGGAGCTCAAAAAACAGGGTTCAAAATGGCAGCTTGTGTTGGAAGAGGTCGGGCCAGGTAGCATTCTGCGGATTGGAATTGCCAATTCAGTGTGAGTAGACCCGGCGTTACACTTGGTGGAGACTCGGCTGATCGCGATAGCAGGATACACAAGTTGACATACGAATACCTAGGTCTGGTGTGCCAGTGTTTGAAAGAACGCTTCCAGACCAACGTGGGAGATTGGAAATCGGACGACGGGCTTGCATTGCGGATCATGCGCGACGGTTTTATGCAGTATGGCCGGACAGAAGCTGAGTTGACTTCCGCGACAGATGAGGTCACGAAGAGTCTACGAAAGCATTGTGAAGATGTGACGCTGCCCTGGTACATTGGTGCAGGAGAGAAAGGCTGCGAGGCGGCGGACCGATCGGCGCGAACAGTGCTAGGCGTCCAATGGCACGGTCTTGCGGACGGAACAGCCGAGTTGGAAGGGCTCGAGGGGGAGGTCGCTCGGAATTCCAGTCCAAGCTGCATCCCTTCGCAGGACAGATGCGAGGACCAGTCGATGTTGACAAACGCCGGCTACACTCGGGATTCATCCGAGACGGTTGATCTTAACGGGCTGTTTGGCTTTGATGGGGACAGTAACTACACAATGGACTTCTCGCGGCTTCAAGCATTTTGCTCCGCAGACCACAGCTAAATTTGATATGAGTCGTAGGTCTTAGTCAGGTCGGTCCTGAATCGGGCAATTCCAGCTTTAACAGCATGACCGTCGACGGCGGAAAGTAGGTAGACTTCAAGTTTTCCTCCCCTAACAAAATCCAGCCTCCCCCAACAGTGTAATCATCTATGGTTACTGTCGGTGTCCGCAAGGCAGGGGATGTGTCATTGGCTGCATTCGGGTGGATCTCGAGGGGTACGATAAGATAGGTCGCTTTTGCGGTGTCTCTCCAAGAGGCGTCCTTTTCCGCGCGAAGGATGACCCAGATACCTGTGTTTAGCTGCTGCAGGTGCGGTCAGCTCTCCACTCCGGTACTAATTAAGCTGTTGGGTAGTCGCACAAAATCTTCCGCGAGCCTGTTCGCAATATCTGTTGCAAGCTCATCCGCGAAGGGCCTAAGGTCCTGATCGCTAAATCGCTCTATGTACCCGAACGGTTCCCAAAGCACGTCTTTGTGCTTTAGTTTCTCGCTAAGCGCGCCGATCTTAGGCATCAAACGGCTAAGGTCAAGTCTCGCACCGTGTGTCAATTGCGCCGAAGATTCTGCCATGCTGTAATGTAGGACGAGCTCGACGTTTCGAAGCAAAACTACGCACCGAAGTCAAGCGATATATCGCCGATCTCCGCGCTATACCGAGATGGGCTAAGTTGAAACCCGCGCAACCCTTCTCAAGGTGAATTAACACCGTCCAGGCTAAGATGGCAAGAAATTCCACTGCAGTCCAAGAACGTTATAACCATGTCTCGATCTGCCATCATGAGCTCGTCTGTCCGGGGAACTAGGGATTTTGCTAAGCCACTACGCCCATCGACTGCCAGCGTGGCCTGCCTCAGATGGCGGGAACCGAAACCCAAACAAACCTTCCGGCAAGGTTCAAGCACGCCTGCACCAACATGAATCCAGACGAAGGATATCTGGCGCGGGAGATGGTCACATCCGGTGCGATATGTCCGTCAACGCCAAACAGCTTGGGCGATTATCCCATCCATATCGCCGCTGCGACCTTAAGACCCGATGTTGTGGAGGCGCTGCTGCAGAAGGATGGAGCCTGTTTGTTTTCCACTGACGCGCGTAATTCGACTGCACTACAGGTCGTCCTTGCAGAGAACCGCCCTGAATCCCGAGACCTCGATACAGAATCAGCGACTGCGGCTGTGGTGCAGTGTTTGATCAAGCGATGTCCGCGAATTGAGCAACTGGTGAATCATCGCAACCTCTTCGGCGAAACAGCTGGCTTCATCGCGTGCGATGGAGCCCAGCTGGCGTCGCTTGCCATAATCTACAGACATTCGGATCAGATGGAACTAAGCCGTCCCGAGCTTAGCCACATTACTGATCGTCCTCGAGCCCTAGCCATGCAGCATCACGAGCTGCTGATCAAAGCACGAACAGCACTCGAAGCTGTTTACAAGTTCCTTGGAATGGTATACGGCCCTCGGTGTGAGAAAAAGATTCGCAGCGGCTGGGAGCCTGAGGAACATAATGAAGACGCTTTCTCGTCCGCGACTGTACAATACTGCAATGAGATACGCAAAGTGGAGGGTGAAACGCTTAGTTTCGAGCAGGTGTAACTCTTGCCAGACGATCCATCATGCTACCGTGCACAATTGATGCCATCGCCTGCACATGCGAGCTGCGCACTAAGCGCAGTAATCAGAACTCCCAAGCTACACTCTACCGTATTGCGTATTGATTGATAAAATGACTATGTATATTAGCATGCAGTTCAGGTGGGGTATTGGCCTCGCCAACGAGTAATTGGCATTGGCCACTTAAGAATCCGTGCCCTCGCTGCTTGTCCGCACCAACTCTGCGTTTTTCCGAACGATATCTGTGGAGCCTCCCGTAAGGACGAACACTCAAAGCATGTTATTTTCTCGCAACGCCGAAATGCGCGAGACTGGCGACGTGATCCTTCAGATTTTGAAGTCGTTCATACCGGGATTCACTGTCATAGCCAACGCTTTAGGCATCCTCGTTCAGAAGCAATCCCAAACAGTTGTCTCCCTGCTTTCATTGACAAGTTTCATAGTGGGTGGCTATTATGGGGCTTCGAAGTTGTTGGCCTTGACTCTTCACCATTGCTGCTCGTTTGTCGAAATACCGCCCAATGAGTATGCACAAGATTTACGATTGTGGGCGGCAGCCAAATTCAAGGACTGGTCGCGGGCCAAAGTTGCGGAGAGCGAACAGGATCTTGGCTGGAACCTGTCTGGACTCGAGAGAGTTCGCCTATACTCTGCGAGCGGTTCCGACGGCCGCACTGCGGATAGTCGACCAATTTTTCTTCCGACGGACGTTCCTTGGTTTTTCCACCACGGCCACCTATTTCGAATTCAACAGTACACCACAGATGATGGCAGAGGATTCACCGAACAAAGAATCAGAATTACGGTTCTTGGCCGCTCCGTCAAACCCGCTGAACGTCTTGTTGAAGAAGCGGCATCGATTGCGAGGCACATTCGAGGAGAGAATGTTCCCGTTTATTTCCCAAAACTGAAAAAGAAGCGTGATGATGGCACTGGTCTATGGAGTTCGCCCAGTGCCCAACGGATGCGATCGCTTGATTCCATCATACTGACCAGGGAGGTTCATTCTGCCGTCGTGGAGGATCTCGATCGTTTCCTGCAGCCGGAAGTTCGCGATAAATATTGGCACCACGGCAGAACGTACAAGCGTACGTATCTTCTATACGGACCTGGCGGAACAGGAAAGTCAAGTTTACCGTTCACACTGGCGGGTCGACACCGCATGGGGCTTTATAGTATAAATCTTGCTGAAAACGACCTAGACGACGGTACGCTCAGGACTCTAGTGACTACAGCACCGGCAAATAGTATTGTACTCTTCGAAGACATCGACAAAGTTAAATTACGTGACGACAAGTCGGAAGATGGCCAAAATGCGAATTCGACTGGCATTTCAGCCAACGCCTTACTTAATACGCTCGATGGTGCAGGATCCAAAGACGGTCTAATTACCTTCATAACGACTAACGACAAAAGCAAGATGCCAAAGTGGTTGGAAAGGGCGTGTCGCATCCACGTCCGTGCCGAGCTCAGAAATCTTGATGCCGACGGCGCACGAAGAATGTTCCTCAATTTGTACGAAAACTGTGAAGCGATCGAGTCGCTGGCAGCCATGTTCGCAGAGGGGTTTCCACATGACGAGCTCTCACCGGCAGAACTGTCACAATATCTCTTCGATGTCGAGCCAGAAAAAGCCATACAGGGGCGAGACAAGTGGATTGGGACAATGCGGCAAACTCACAAGGAATCATCAATGTCAAAGTAGGACAGAAGCAGCTCGTCTACGCTAACCGTGTACATCGGACATGTTCTTTTTGAAAAGGTGCAAAATTCCGGATTCGCCCAAAGGAAGCGCTCGGTAGAATCACGGTAGGAAAGAGAAGACGTCAACGCTCAGCATTTCGCGAATATTGTCTCTTTCTTTGCGACATTGCATACGTAGCACTTAAGACTGGATACATTATGCATGATAGAATGCTTTCCTGACGCGGATGACCGCGGGTCCTGACAGCCATGTTACGCCACAGAGCTTTCTACAATCTTCTCAACCAACTCCACGTAGAAGACCTCGGACTCAATATGAAGAGCTTTGAAAACGAGCTTGGGCGTGCTCACCAGAACGTCGAGAGAGCTCGTCAGATTGTCCACGACCGATCTCGAGATCAACAATTGTGACATTGAGCCAACGAAGTCTGCTGATGGGACAGATGATCAGGCTGGCGAGTCATTGTTTCCTCGAGGACTGAGGTAGAAGTAAAAGGCGGGTTTCAGCAGCAGGGCATCACAACCCCAAATGATCTTGACCCAGCTGCACAATTCATCCTTGATGTAATGTATTATGATCCACAATAGTACACCTCTCATATAGTCCAGTGATTTCAAATAAGGGAGTAGCGCCTGGGGTAAATGCGCACCTCTACGCATGTAGAAATCAAATCTGATTATACGAGAAGCTTACGCTTTAAGCGTACTCAATCTGACCGCGTGCGATTCAGCAGACATTTCCTGAGAAAAGGTTTCCCTAGCCAAGATCGTGAGTATTTTTTAGAGGAAGCCCGGCCTAAAGCAAGATGCACAAATGCTTATAAATAGAGAGAACATCCCTTGACGAAGCAACTCTTTCCTTTTATTAAAAAAGGCAGCAGGTAGCGAGACAATGGAGCTCTGTGGAAACTACCGTATACATTTGGGCGGGGAAGATTTCGAGGTCATTTCAAGCGCCAAATTAGCAGCCTGCTTGACTTCATTCAAGGTTCTCCCCATTGGCGTTACGGAGGATTTTGAGGCTCACGTAAGAAAAGGATCTCTACCACGACGAATGCGTATCGTCCCGAGCTGATCATCCCGCAGAACGAGAGTAGCAACTGGAAAGCCCTGCTGTCTGTCGTAAGAGACGATGTTGTCAACGTGGGTTTCTTGGGCAATCTGGAAAATTGGACAAACGAGTTTCGTAGTGTTGTTTTCCTCGCAATGGAATATCATCCGGCCACCTCGTTCTTGGATTTGCTGAGGTTTATTAGCCAACGGATTCCAATGATCCGTCTTCAGGTTGCATTCGACCTGATGGACGAATGCGAAATTCTTGCGGCTTTTCCGCCCGCCTGTCCGACCGTCTCGCTGGATGAAGTTTCCTGTCTTCGACAAGACGAAGGTCGTTGGAGTCCATGGGTGCTCGATCGTCTATATGAGGCAGCAAGAAAGTTTGATTCAATCGTAGGCCTTTTGCGGGATCGCATAGAACAAATGGCACCAGCTGAAGACGACCCATCACGCGAGGATTACGATAGGTGGCTTTTGCAAGCCGAGCAACTTGGCGTCTACGAAGTACAAGCCCCCCAACGACTGGCCACTGCAATATTCAGGCTTGCTGACGGGGATTTTGCGGAAAACATTGCTAGTCAAGCACACCGAAATCCTGCTTGTCTTTTGCTCGGCCTTCCGCGAAGAAGTGGAGCAATTTGCAGATCGAGACCATAGATATCTCCGAGATAACCAGTTTTTCAATTTCCATGGCATCAGCGAAGTGTCTTGGTCAAGCCGTCGCTCTTTGAGGTAGAAAGTCCAGTGGTACCTGGAGAGTAGTAAGGTTATGGATACTGTACTGCGCTCCAAAAATGGAAATTCTGTTATGTATTGAGGAAACTGTGGACCAATTCAATCGGGATTTGAAAAATAGAAAACTGGCAATCGGCTTCAAGATCGTGGTCGGTAGCACTTTCTCTATGGCGGCTAGTCAAGTAGACATCGGCCATCTAAGCTAGCACTTAATTTAATCATGTAATCATGCATTGAGACTGGGAATAAAGGGATACAGTAACATGATACAAGACCTACAGACCCGTACAGGCTTCGTGCCCAGGTTGCTCGCATTCGCGCCGGGAGGAAGGAAAAATCACATTGCGTAAAAACCTTCCCCAGCAACTTCTTGATCAATCACAGTCATTCGCCACCTTGAATAGTATGAACAATTTCCACAGCTTTATCTAGCATTTCAAGTCGTTTCTCAAATTTTAACGCGCTGTTCTGCTGAGGTAGCTAATTCCCTGGCCACAGTAAGTGTTTTTCCATCCAAACCGCTCACGTACACTGGTATAAAGGTATATAGACTGTCTTTATTGTCCCCGTCATTTGTATCCACAAGATCATAGTCATCAATGGGCGAAGTTTATAATGAGACGCTTGCAGGGCAGCCTTCGCCAGTTCGAAATGCATTTGAAATCACAAACGCGACTATTATCTCTCTTGGCTGGCTAAGTGAAAGCTTTGCTGATCGTATCGGCGGGCGCAGCCAGACTTAGTGCGATCTGTTTTGCCACGGTTTCGAATTCGAGAAGCAGTAAATGGAAGGGATGGAGTCGCATATTGACCATGACCCAAGTCTATTCAAGGAAATTTCCGATACCCACGGGTCGAGTGTGTCACCGCTGCAAGAAATCAAAAGTTAAGGTTAGATCAGGCCGCTGAAGAGTACCGTAAATTCACATCTTAACTTCTGACCATATCTCGGCGTGCGTAGTGCGATCTAGTACGGCCCGTGTGCGGTCGCTGCAGCCGTCAAGGGAGCCGATGTGAAGGCTATTGTTATGAAACAAGGATGAAGCCCCGCTTCAGCCTAACGAGCAAACACCTGCAAACACGGAACAATGGTTGTCCGGGTCACGTGACCTTGAAAGCCGTGGGAGCCATGGGAGCCGTGAGAGCCAGCTCCCACAACTCCCACAACTCCCACAACTATCACTTAGAAGCTACGTAGTAAGAAGATAGGTATATAAGTCCCGATGGATAACCACCTGTAGAGGTTGTTCTCCATCGTTCAATTCAGATACTTCAATACATCTTGTTGTACAACTGCTGATCACTATTGTACGTGACGCGCCTGTACCCCTTTATGATAACGAAGTCATTGCTTGCCCATATCCCATACCGAGCTAGTTATATTACTACAGTCTCTCGATACACGTCCCTTGCTGCTCTGTAGATAACAGAGGCCCGAGCCCGTATAGTCAGGTAAGCTGGCTGGCCGTAGACCCTAGCCCTAAGGAGTTCCCCTAGCGAGTCTTTGCCATCGCCATACCCTGAGCGTTACAGCTATCTATCCTACAGCGACTGGATATTCCGTTCGGAGAACGAAGTGGCGCAGAGTCATGTCAATAGAGCACAACGCCGCCGTCAATCTATTCAACGTGTCCCTGATCAGTCGGTTTCCTTGCGAACCTCCGCCGCGGACCAATGTCACTTAACCTGGTTTAAGCACGACTTCCGCTGTCGTCTATCCCCAAGCATCCTCGATGATCACCAGGAAGAAGTGGTAAATAAATTTTTCGAAAATTGGCTCGTTCAGCCCTTTGGTAGCTATGAATATGGATACCTCCAAGATCTGGAACCTCTCTACCATACCTCACCGCCCGGCCATGTCTTGAGGCTAATTGTCGAGGCCTTTGCCTACACCGAAGCCTATACTAGCCCTTCAACAGCGTACTTCATCACCAAAGCCCAGGAGAGATACAGTGCATCGATCTCTGGCCTCATACGCATCATGGAAGATAGATCTCAGAGCGCTAAAGATTCCGTACTTGCCTCTATTCTTACGATAGACCTATACACGGTACTTAACCCCAAGCCATCCTAGATTAATCTAGGCTATCTTGTTCGTACATCTAGCTAATCCTTTATATATTTCGCCCTAGACAATGCATTCTTACAATACCGATCCCCTATTTAGCTATTGAAAAGGCTTCTCCTATCTCCTTGACCTCCGAGGCACCAATCAGCTAACAACCCGCCGAGGTTTCTCGCTATTTATAATCGCCTACTGTCGTTAATAGTTGTATCAGCTTCTTAACCGACGAGGATAGTGTGAACGATTAGCTAATATTGTGTCTTTATTAGACACTTTAACGTCTATCCCCGCGTGGCGAGACACCCCCCGTGGCGAGACATACCCCTTCTTAAGCTATGGACAACCTTATGTGGCGGTGCGCGCTATCGGAACAATAATATTGCGCATCATATTTATGAGACCCACCTTGCCTATCACCTCGTTCTTGACTCTAGTTTTCTACCGTATAATTCGTTGTCTTGCGTGCTACAAATTAGGATATGTTCGTTGTCGCGTCAACTTTCTGCGCTTGTAGGAATCTTGACTTCGCTATGCTAGCTTTGAGGGGCGTCGTTACGAGTGTAAAATCCAATATGCTAAGATGATGACTACAAATTAAGGAAATCAAACTCAACGACAATAATCAGATAGTCCTCATTGCAACGACCTGCGAGCAACGACTGGTTTCAAGTTTCCCTCCGACCACGTGACACAGCCTTGCATCGAGTTTTAGGAATGCTACAAGGCAGCTGCTCCGTACTCTATAAGAGTAGTGGAAGAGATTGGCTATTCACGGCCTCAGATCACAATGGAGGATAGAATTGGCCTTACAAATGAATTTAGCGCCGACACCTCTGTCTATGGAGGACTCAGTGCCCAAGGGAGTAGCTTCCGAGCCGAACGCGACTTCTATGTTAATGTTCACTCCGGTAAGCTTTACTTTAGTCTACATACTCTTTAGCAACCAGGCTGATACAGCCAGCTAATATTACACAGCTCAAACAACACAGGCACCTCCGAAGCCTATCTCGACTATCCCTTTCCGACAAGATCCCGACTTCGTCGAACGGGGTGATATCCTTGCGCGCGTAGACGACCGACTATCGCAGCCAGCTGGTCGCGTTGCCATCGTCGGGTTAGGTGGTATTGGGTAAAGATTGTGTCTCGATTAAGGCTGGATCCATACTTACAGTCACAGAAAATCCCAGATCGCGATCGAGTTCGCACATCGTGTGAGAAAGCGCTCTCCTACGACATGGGTGTTCTGGGTGTTTGCTAGTAATGCTCGGCAAATCGAAGCGGCGTTCAAGGACATAGCGGATATACTCAAGATATCTGAGGCTAGCGAGAAACACACGGATGTGGTCAAAGTCGTAGGGAAGTGGCTTTCAAATGAGCACAACGGGCAATGGCTTATGATTATCGATAACATCGATAGTAAAGAGACACTATACACGGAGGACGCTATCCACCAATAACCAAGTTTCGATGGCCCAGCTTCTGCCGCAAAGTAGCAATGGTGCAGTCCTAGTCACATCTCGAAACGCTGATATAGCTCGAGAGTTAGTTGGCCGGGACAAGATATTGTACGATTAGGTGCTATGACTGAGGAGGAGGCGATAAACTTGTTACAGAAGAAGCTGAAGAAATCCATGGATGGCAATGAGACTGAATTCGGTTACAGCGCTTGAGCGGGTACCGCTGGCTATCACACAAGCAGCAGCATACATCAACCGACGGCCCGTGATGTCCGTGTCAGACTATTTACGTGAATTGGACGGTGTGGAGACCCAGACTAAACTATTAGAACAGAATCTTCCTGATATGCGGCGCGAAGACAGAGCAGAGGGCTCGATTCTTCGGACGTGGCAGATTTCATTCGATCAGATCAAATTAGAAAGACCAGGCGCCGCGGACCTATTATCCTTCATGAGCTTCTTCAATCGCCAGGGCATTCCTAAATACATGCTCTACCACTTTCGTATCACTAATTCAAATGACATTGGGGTATATTCAGAGGGCTTACCAAAAACAAGTTCAGTGTCGAAAACACAGCTACTGCGTCGAATTATTCGCCCGCTCCTACGACATTACCCGCGCAGTACGCAGCAGCAGCAGAAGCCAAATATCAGCCGCAGCCCACGGCAGACTATCAGCGACAACGTCAGCGACAACGTAAGCGACAACGTAAGCGGCAATGACGATGGGGAACTGGATAAGCACATCGCTATACTTGACAGCTTCTCACTGATTTCAGTGACGGAAGCTTCTGAATTCGACATGCACGGGCTGGTCCAATTAGGGACGCGAGCATGGCTTAGATCGAAAGACGAAGAGGAGAGGTGGTGGTCGCATTTTGTTTGCGTGATGGCTGCATCATATCCAGCTGGAAATCACAGCGACTGGCCGGAGTGTCGTCGACTATTACCACACATCCAAACCGCCGTAGAGGAGCGTTCTCTTAGTAAAAAGGAAGGGGAGGCATGCATACAAATTATAGGTAACGCTGGATGGTATGCGATACAGCAAGGGCTATTGTCGCAGGCCAAACAGCTTATAGAGAGATCGATGCGGATATCGAAACAAGTCTTTGGAGATGAGGACCCTCGAACGCTACGATGTATGAACTTATCTGGGATTGTGTTGAAAGATCAGGGAAAGTACGAGGAAGCAGAAGCGATGAGCCGGCGAGCGCTGGAGGGAAGAGAGCGGCAGCTAGGGAAGGACCATCCAGACACGCTAACCAGTGTAGACAATCTAGCACTTGTGCTGGGGTATCAGGGAAAGTACGAGGAGGCAGAAGCGGTGAGCCGGCGAGCGCTGGAGGGAAGTGAGCGGCAGCTAGGGAAGGACCATCCAGACACGCTGACCAGTGTAGACAATCTGGCACTTGTGCTGAGGTATCAGGGAAAGTACGAGGAGGCAGAAGCGGTAAACCGGCGAGCGCTGGAGGGAAGAGAGCGGCAGCTGGGGAGGGACCATCCAGATACGCTCACAAGTGTATGGTGTATGGCAGGTCTTCTATGTGAAAGGGGGAATGTTCAAGAAGGCTTCGTACTCTACAATCGAGCCGTTAAAGGGTTCGTTAGGTGCCTTGGGCCAGAGCATCCACGCACTGGGAAGTGCAGAGAGCAGTATTCGACGGCGCAACGCAATCTATCTAACTTACATAATTGAAAAGCATCATTGAGGTAATCCACAATGGACATTGGCTTTCAACTTTTAGCATCCCTAAGTTAGGACTGTTGAGTTTGAGTAGATAGGCTTTGAAGTTTTGTATTGATTCAATCAGGGTCAGCGCCAGTTTCTTCAAGCAGTAGAAAACTCAGGTTAAGAATGAATGGGAAAGTCAGGGTTCGGATACAATGCTTATAAGCGCAATATTATTGTTCCGACCGAGCGCGCCGCCACATCGGAGCTGTCCATATCTGAGCAAGGGGTATGTCTCGCCACGGAGGGTGTCTCGGCACGCAGGGATAGACGTTAAAGACCCTAGACCTTAGATTGATTAGGGATTTAACAGCTCTTAGTAGTCTATGTCACTCCGCCGAGCTGGTGCGTCAAAGCCCCATTTTCGACATTACGGCGCTTTAGAATGCCTATGATATACTTTCAAGCGCGTTAGAGCTTCTCGAGATAACGGATACATTTCAGGAACGAATCTCAGATACGTAGAAGCTTATAACAATCGATATTAAGAATCCTCGGAGCTTCCTAAAATATATTGTCTCGTGGGATATTGAGCTTCCTACTACTATTAAACGAGAAGAGAGCTTAGTGTCAGCCTACATATAGAACTGCGTGTGGGCTGGTCAACTTCTACTTTTAGAGTCCCCAGTAGACATGGTTACACGTATATAGGCTGCGGCTCTAGAACTTTCCGTATATCTAAGGCCAGTCACGAATTTTGAGAAATTGATTAATACTCGTTTAATATTTCTACTCGCCTCGACTCCTTTCCTCCTTAGTTTAGTAAACAAGAAATCGAGACAAGCCTTAAATTCCGCTGCATCTAGTGACGGCCTTTATCCGGCGACTAAACGAGAAATAGGCTGGTACTTTGCGTTCTTTGCTGCCTCGATCATTACGAAAAGCTATTACACCCGGCCTGAGTTGCAGAGCTCCGCGATGGTGCTGATTAAGTACCTAACGCGACAACCGCATGCTGACTAAAGAGACTATTCCAGCCATACCGATGGCATCGTTGTCTTGAGTTTTACCCGTACCAGACTCCATCTATTTGCCATAGATAGTCATTTCAACAAGTCCAGCAGCCCAGGCTGCAGAGTCAACGTCCTTCGCTGTGTGGCGGGACGCCCTTCGTAACGCCCCGCAGCCCCTGTGTTAGCTACGAACAGAGCTTCTGTGGCGTTGAGATTGAACCGGCCCGTCTATACTTTCAGTGACCGATAAGGATTTTTGGTAGTTACTTTCGATTCATTCTTTGACACAGTTCGTCAACGAAATAGCAAATCTCAGCACTAACTTAATCTAGATCAATGCATTTCATCCTCAACACAGTAGGAGCGGCCGTTACGAAAAAAATACTGGAGGAAGCAAAAGTGATCTTCCGCCTTGATCAAACGAGCGGCAGTTCAGCTAATCGGTAATCCTGAAGCGATTAATACTCCCCCAATATTGTAGAATATATCTTCAATGCCAATATTGGCTTTTTGCGAAAGTGCGCGTGATGAGATTCGTATCAGGAATATCTCGACTTTTGTTGTTTTAGTCTTTGTTATACCTCAGTCTACATATTTCCAAAGATGGGCAGGCGAACTGCGATAGCCAGCACCTCCGGAGTCGACCCAAAGAAGGGCATATTTCCTCGACAATTCCGTCCAACGATCGTAGGTTAAGTTGTACTGGTCCTTTCCCAAGATTCACCAATTATCTTCTAGCATATTAATTAGATCGTCATTCATGTTATGTTCCTCGCACTCCTCGTCAGTGTCGCAGTACTCATGCAGATCATCAACCCAGTGATATTGAGAACTCGCTGCCCGTCGCTGTCGACAGTGACTTTCTGCTCTTGCTTCATTTTCTAGAATCGACTTGTGAGCGATCTCTTTGCTACTCCGCATGGACAATCTCTGTTTAGATGTATTGTTACTCACCCTCCTCTATTAAAGTACCAATATCTTTATGTAGACATAAAGAATTAGATGGAACTTGATTTAGAATTAAATATTCATGTGGTGTTTCGCGATTTAGCTTTATGTTAAGCTTCTCGAGCAAATCATCTACCTTGAACACAATAGTTGAGCCTAACCCACTTGTAGCGATCCTGTATAGAGTAACGCTCGTAAATCCATCACGGTGTGAGCTGGCTTGATATCGCGCTCTGCCCCATTTGAGGGCTTGATTGCAGTTATCGAATACCGATAAAAAACAGCTGTCTGTGGGTGAATGACCCCACTTCAAATGTTCTTCCAGTTTGAGTTTAAACTTTTGTTCGTCGGATGGTTGATAATTAGATAGTCTGGCAGAAAGATTGCCATGGCCGTCAATGTTTCCTTGTGAATCAGGATGCTGAATCCTCCATAGGCTTTCTGGCAAAACATCGCACCTAAGATGGCCGATGTTGTAGATTGCCGCCATTGCGTAATGCTGCTTTGGGTGCTAGGATACCGTAATGAGAAAAACGAGGCAGGGAGAGAGCTGATCGCACGGAGTTCAGATACGTGGCTGCGGTGTGACTATGGAGAACTGCCACTCAAGTATTCCTATTCTTATCACTTGTACGAAGTCTTCACGAAACGAACTGCGGGGTGCAATAAGGCTGAACAAAGAAAGACGGAGACCCCTAGGGACTAGCAGCTTCCAGGGTAAGTTGCAAGAGCTGAAGGCGATCTCCGTAATTACTCTTCATCTAACTAGCATTTTACTGAGAAGATCTCTCGGAACCTACCCTGGTCTAACCGCATCCTTATCTGAGTACTGTGCAGACTCGATCACTTGTTCATATCCGAAGGCAATGACGTTCTCTGTGGCTTATGATAACCAGCTATAAGCCTCCGCTAGACTAGTAACTTAGGATGCATACCAAACATGCTTTAAATCAAACGAATAACTTAAAGTTAATGTATGGAAGATCGCTCGGTATAACGGTCGATATATTGCACGTTGATCGATATGAGAGAGGGAGCGAATCTTTAAATAGCTTTCCAATGCCATTGCCCGGCGTGGAGTGAACAAAATTTCGGCCCATACTTTATTAACTTTTTCACGGGAGCTGATCTTATCACTAAAGAGCTTCTGCTTCTATTGTGCCTTATGTGGTGTCCGGACGACAATGAAGTTATCAAGGTTGGTGCTCCTTTTTTGCTGATGAGGAGAAACCACGTTTTCTAAACCAGTCGAAGTAAACTGGGGTCGAAGGCATTCGACTTCTTGATAGGCCCAAACGAGCACAAAGTCACAGTCCCTAGTGATGTGATTGGATCCCTCTCACCGGCACTCGATGCCATGATAGAGTCGCCAATGAGCGAAGGCACTGAACGCGTCGTCAAGTTCGTGGACCTCACTGTGGACAGATTTGAGGCGCTTTGCGAATTCAGCTGCAGCGGCCGGTATAGCTCAATAATCAGAAGCACCGATGACTTGTACCTTCAGCCTTCGGAGCAGAGTCGGCCGATGGGCGTGGATCCAGCCGCAATAACACTAGACAAATTCTCAGCGTACGTGTTAAGGTGTAGCGAGTGCTGCAAACTGGCAATGAGCACCCAGGAGTTCATCAAGTACTGCGACAAGTGCGAGGGGCACGTATGCGAAAGAGGCAGACAATGTTCTTCAACCTTTTTGAGCAGACTGCACCATGAGTTTGCTGAGTATACGACAGAAGTCAAATACCTGGATAGCGCAGACAGCCGAAACTTCTTATTTCATGCGAAAGTATATGCGTTTGCGCAAGAGAAACTGGCTGAGGAGTTGAAAACATATTCTCTGAGCAGACTACATTTGGACCTCGACCGTGCCACAATGGACTCCGAAGGATGCAAAGAACTTATTTCCCTTCTGAACTTCACGTATGCATACGTTGAGCCCGAGAGTGAGTTCAAAGCTAGGGTCCTCCTTTTTGCAACTTCCAAGCTCAATCTCTTGATACAAGAGGAGTCTTTCATGAAGGCACTAACTCAAAACACTGAGCTTGGAGCAGACGTCATCCGACGTCTTCTAACCTAAGTTAACTTACTACAAACGAAATTTTGGTGAGAATCAACAAATTGCATAAGTTAGCGCCTATTTGTCATTATCATCGCCTAGCCGTGTAAATGTGCCGAGAAGCTCTCGATGCCGGGGATGTACGCTAAGGCTCTTTTCGAAATTCTCAGCACGGTGAACAATGCTCGGAATCTCACGGGACAGTCTCAATGCTGTGAACCAC